>SNQJ01S0000093.1:120144-159040 GCA_010110895.2 Picea sitchensis | reverse complement strand
CCCCATACATATGTATGCACAAGCTCTATCCTTTCATTCTTCTTTTCTTTTCTGACTCTGAGAAATCTGACTCTTTTGTTTTCCATAAACACAATGCTCAAAGAAGTCCAAATCAATTTGTTTAAGATCTGGAAACAAATTTGTTTTGTGAAGTAACTACATACCCTTCTCACTCATGTGTCCCAGCCTATGATACCACAGTGTTGTATCCACTCCTGTAGAAGCTAAAGAGATAGAAGAGTCAATATTACCAGTACATAAATACAATGTACCTACATTATCTCATTTTGCTATCACCAATCATCATTTGATGATCTTCCATGTCTTGTATGTAAATATGGATACACAACCTTCACATGCCAACTGCCCTATTGAAATTAGATTTTTCCTTAAATATGGAACATGTCTTACCTCTTTCAACAACCATTGGTTTCCATTGTGTTTCTTTATTCTTGCCTTTCCCATTCCAACAATTTTGCATGGTGCATCATCACCCAAATGAACCTGTCCAAAATCACCTTGAACATAATCTAGAAAATGTTTCCTATGGGGTGTGGCATGAAATGTGTTAAAACAGAAACAAGAACAATAAGATGGCGGAAAAGGCATAATAGCCAACACTCATGTATTCACTCCAATGTTACATATTTATAGTACAATGGGTGATGCCACCTAATAGAGAGATTTTCTCTAGATCCTAAAATCATGCATGATGACTAGGCTAGGCAATCTCAACTAAATCGTTAGTCATCACTTGAGGATATATTACTAATATCTTAAATGAATAATAAAAATATAGGTGACAATTTAGACTTAGTGATTGATAAAGGTAAGCCATAGGCTAATAATCCCCCCCTCAATCACAAGTTTGATCAATAATACCAGCAAGAAAGCATAAACTAGTATCAATTCCAAGTCTTCATACTGAAACTCCTAAGTTGAGCCTCAATGAAGAACTACCTAAAAAACCACCAATCTGGATGTTGAACATGTTTATTTGACATGAACTGGAAGAGACCTGAGATATAGAAGTGAATAGCTGCAATATCTGAACATTCCCTGATTGCTTGACAATTTGATCATTTTGCCAAGTATTTTAGCTAGAATAATCTGATGTCTTCTGCTAATTGGTGAACATGTAGTATCACCACTCTACTATCAGTGTATCACTAAATGTGCTTTCTAAATTTGTGGTTTGGGATGACCACTAACCAATTGATACCATGTATCTGATGGTTTTTGGATAACCACTAACCAATCTTGACACTTTTAGGTGTCCAACAACATCCCAATGTATCATGTGTATGATTCAATTGCAAGTCATTGAACCATAATCCTTTCAAAGCTTGATATCTCTGGAAAATATCACTATGTAATCATGTGAGCCAGGATGCATGCAAATTTTTTACTTAATGTAAACTCTAATCTGATGAGAGCGAACCAAGAGAAGTGAATCAAATTCTAGTCTGACACATCCCTGAAAAATGCCTGACAACTCAATCAAATGCCAAGCTACAATGCAGAAGAATCCTCTTGTCCTCTGCTAGGTCAAATGACCATCTATGTGAACCAAACGTTCACATCATTGCTCTCAAATAAAAATCAAACATCAAAATTATGTATGATTCAACTTAAACTTTTTGAACCATAATTCTGCCAAAGTCTATCATCTACAGACCCCAATTGCCCATTTGGAAAATTTCATGCCCATATGGAATTTTTTATGTTTGTTGTTGTCAAAACGTTTTGTCTGGCAACCATCTTCAATTCCATAATCAATTCCCCCCTTTGTCAGCTGAAAGGAGAGACCATAAGTGGTTTCATGAACCAACTTCACTGGAATTTTGAACTCCCCCCCTTAAGGTGTATGAGAGTTATATCATTGTACTTCCCCCTTCTAGGCTCAAGAGAGTACCATACTTGTTTCATTTGAGTACAACACAAAGTGGGCATGTGGAAACAACCACATGTTATCTCATTCCGTGAGGGCCATGCTCGAAAGCTATGCCATAAGGGGAACACTTATGTGAGGTACAAAAATGTTATGTTATACAAGATTGGTCTTTACTCGAGATTGAATTCTACGGTAATACTTATATAATAACTTGGTCGTTGATGACCATTTCCAAGGATCAATCCACTCATAGTGAATCTTCAATGTTGCAGGTTTCTTCAGTGTTGAACATCTATCTGAAGAATGATTATGCTAGCCACAATGATGGCAAGGATGGAGATCAAAACATTGATTCTCCTTGTGACCAACTCGATTACAATGTTGACACTTATCATTCTGATGTTGAAGTGGAACAAGTGAAGTTGAAGCTTCTTGAAGGAATCCAACACTTTGGAACTTGATTGGTCTGGAATAATCAGGAATATGAAAGGTAATTGCCTTGTCATATCCAAGTCCTTTTCTATTCTTGTTGTAGATGATTTCTTCCCAAGGTATGATGATGGGCTTGGAAAGAGTTTTCTGAACTTGTTGCTTTGAAATCTGTGGAAGTGGATTTACTGCATGTTAATGCATCATTGAAAGGTTTTCTTCACTGAAATCAAAAGAAAACTCTTGAATTGTAGGTTCATGAATAGAATCGTCTTTCTCTGGATCTGAAGTTGTCTTATTGAGTTTCTCCTTCTTTGACTATTGATTAAAAACTTCATCATCATCATCTTTATCATCATCATCATTATCATCATAGAGAGGGTTGTTCTGAACAAAAACTAGGTCGGAACAATTCACTGGCTGTTGATTTTTGAGATCTATCAACTCGTCATTCAATAGCTGAGATAGAGATTGAAGAAGTCTAACTTTATCTTGCATCACTTGCAAACAAGTTATCACTGATTGAAGAGTTTTTTTGTTCAATATCACTATGTTGTCTTCAGTGGTTTTTATTAGAGTGTTCAGTAACTCTAATAATTAGAGACTTTGAGTCATTTCAAAAACACTAAATGAGGTCTCCTTGTGTAGGTAGATATTTATTACAATTTGACTCGACAGAAGAAGGTTTATTTGCAACTCGCTCACTTGAATCGCTTGCTTGAACTTCATGCTCACTTGCTATTCACGCTCACTTGCTATTCATGCTCACTTGAACTTTCTTCCAGGAAGTTGAGGATGTTGGTTACCACTAAAAATGCATCCAAAGTGTGATGTTTACAATGATTTGAGTTGTAACACTCAACCTTGTCAATTATGACTCAAAATGAGTCTAGGATGTTGGGCTCAACCGAGAATGCACCCAATTACAAATCCAACTTCACTTGATTTATAAACACAAGTAAACTTACCAAATGACTATTTGCAAGTTACAATAAATCATGATTCTTAAGTTGAATTAATCTTCAAATTTGAATGTGTTTTGGAGCTTTAGAGTCCAATCCACCTTTGATATGTTGCACCTTTCATTAATTGCTTGATTGGCATGAATTTGTGCTTGTATGTTGCGTTAAATGACGAAATGAAAGAATGATTATGTGAACACTAGACATAATGACATAAAGATTCCATGAAAATCTTACTATCACACACAACACAAAGTGTACCTACGATCCCCTTATTCAATTTCGGGCAGATCTAGGTCAAAGAGTGAAAAACTATTAATTTTATTATAGGATATCCTTCATTTGAACACAAAAATGTGTCCAAATACATTGAGAACTCTTCAACCTACTTTCTCCTTAAAAATTATTTTAATGAGACTTTTACATTCACAACATTCCTCCTTTTAAAAAGTTAGTGTTCATATGTCTCCTTTTAAATTAATACACCAATCCTTACATCTCCTCTCCTCCTTCATATAAACGGTGCAATTTTTTTTTTGTGTCTTCAAATTCAAAAAGAACATAAATATGTTCTTCATTTCTATAAAATAAGGCTTTCCACTTTAAATAATATAAATTACCCAACTTGAGCCTTATACCCCACTTTTTTTTTTTTTTTTTTTTTAATGGCATAAACTATTACAAATTCCCAGAAAGTATTTAACACTTAATATTGTACCAGGAAAATAATCCACCATAAATGCCACTGAATACACACTTAGAGATCCCCGTACCTATGAGGATATTTGGAGTTAATGAACAAATCCTGGGACAAATCATTGAAGAAATCGCTCAGTAAAGACATTGAGGAGACTGATCCAGATTAAGTGGAGAGACATCGGATTTGAATGAGGGTTCATGTGCAGGTTGATCTCCATGCAATGGGTATTTTCCTTTAGGTTTCAAATAATCATCATATTTCAATTTGCAGATCTTCACAAAGTCTTCAAAAAATAAACCTTTAATGATTCTTTCGGGATGTTTTAATGCTCTTTACACGAATTGAAGATTCCTATAGATAATCATGATTGTTTGAATTTCCTGTGCTAATACTAAACTTTTCATTTATAATTCCACCACAGGAATCATGTGTAATTTCCAGATTACACAAACATTAGCTCGATTTGATCTGCAAGACAGAAAAAAAAAATGGGATGCACCGTCATCACAGAAGTAACGATCCAACCAATCCAAGATCACGATCCTCCACTAACCATTGTTGTCGAGCTTCCAAACCTTAGTGCCATGGCCTCCGGGGATTTTCAAGGGGCGGTGCTATCTCCACGACCGTCATGGAAATGGTTCTATTCATTGTGGTCGCTCTTCTTGCTCGACGTGCTAAGCTCAGATCCAATCATTAACTGTGTGAATCATTCTTCTTCATTGACCTTCTTTGGGATCCGATCTGTTCTAAATATCAATTGGATTTGTGATCTAGAGAACTCAAGATTTGTTGAGATTTTGAGCATCAACAGAATTCAAATCTGTATAATTCACAACCATAACCATCGATCCGTTGAGGTACAAAGGTGTCTACAGATCTGTGAAGAGGGTGCCTTCAATTGTTGATCTCAAGCATAAGTTGATTGCTGGCCTAAGATAATAACACGACGATACCAGTTTAAAATTGGAGAATAACACGACGATCAGTGAGGCCACAAGGTTTTTCATGTAGATTATTGCAATATTCAACATGGATCGTACTCTTCCAGTTAGGCGAATCCACCACTGACAATTATGGATTTACACAACTTCAAACTTACTCTTACACTGGTATTTTTTACAAAAAAATTCACACCAGTCAAATAGCCTTTCTTTTTCCTTCAATCTAGCTTTCGCATGACACCATGTCTCGTTCTTTCCAAAGGAATGGAAGTTTGTGAGAGGCTCCTCCTCTACCACTTTCTAGAGATAATTTCAAATGGTGGCACAATTAGTCGGTGGTTCAATATTCCGCGTAGCGGCTCTATACAATCAATTACATAGATGTCTCCTCTCGGTTGGTAGCACTTCCAACGCCTTTTGTTGCCAGCATGATCGTTGCTTACATTACAAACAATGAATCAATCCTTAACAACAATGATTATTCCAAGTGAATCTCCTTACCTACCACTGAACTGAATATTTGGCACAACATATAATCTCTCCAATGAAATACGATTTGCTCGAGCATCGACTTGCAGGACAGACGCAAAGTAATCCAATCCAACTTTCAGAAAATGTAGCAATGCCCTCACCAGTTAGTAGTTTTCATGCATGAACCTACATGTAGATGGCATGCCAATGATCTGATCACGCAACCGGTTTGACAATTGAATCTGATTACACTCCATGCTACCAATCATTTTTTTTGCAGTACACTCTCTAGTCAAGGTACACAACTGAGAGAAACGATATTCAGACTTGACGCCTTCTTTTCAACGACTAGGATAGATGATTATGGCACAGTAATTGACACCAACAACAATAAAAACCAACATCAATTTCCATAGAAGATCACACATGTCACCTCCTTTTCTTTAGACGTGAATTTCCATCACGTGGCCACACTCTCCACATAGTGCCAACGAAAGTTATTCCCCTTTTGGCCACACTCTCCACACAGTTGCAACTCTAGATACGATGGTTTCCTGCAACAATCTTACGCATAACATGCCCTCTCAATGATTTCTCTGTCTTCTTCTCGACATGGGTGTTGGTTCATCTCACTCAGCTCCAGGCTTTACACAACCACAACTCTATGCATTGATCCAATCTCTGCTTCACAGATTCATCACCAACCAGAGCTCTAATACCAATTGTTAAAACAGAAACAAGAACAACAACATGGCAGAAAATGAATAATAGCCAACACTCATGTATTCACTCCAATGTTACATATTTATAGTACAATGGGTGATGCCACCTAATAGAGAGATTTGCTCTAGATCCTAAAATCATGCATGATGACTAGGCTAGGCAATCTTAACTAACTCATTAGTCATCACTTCAGGATATATTACTAATATCCTAAATGAATAATACAAATATAGGTGACAATTTAGACTTAGTGATTGGTAATGGTAAGCCATAGGCTAACAAAATGAAGCCCCCGAATCTACTACCCAAGACTCAGAAATATTATCTACAGAAATAATCAAAGTATCTTGTAACACATCACCTGTTACATTTTCTACCTGATTTCTCTCCTGTTGTCCATCTCTTTGTTTCTTTGGAGCTCTGCAATCTTTCTTCAGATGTCCTTTCTTCCCACAATTCTATCACTCTATATTTCCAAGTTTGGATTTGTATCTGCCCTTCCTAGAATTCTCACGGTTCCATGAGGCCTTTCCTCTGTCCTTTTGTTTTCCCTTGTTCTCCATGTACAATGCATTACCTGATATCTCACCTGTGTTTTTCCATTGCCTTTCCTCACTAAGGATAACACCAACAACATCATCAAATTTTAAAGTATTTGAACCAGAGACAAAGTTACTTACAGCCATGACCAAGCAATTCCAACTTTATGGCAATGAGCACAAGATTACAAGAGCCCTAACATCATCATCAAAGTCCAGTTTTAGATAAATTAGTTTATTATTAACCGTATTAAATTCATTTAAATGATCTGCAACAGACCCACCTTTTGACATCTTCATATTAAATAATATCTTCATTAGAAATACCTTATTAGATGCCGAGGGTTTTTCATATAGTTTAGCCAATGCGTCCATCATATCGTTCGTTGTCTTTTCTTTTGAAATATTGAAAGCCACCGACACTGCCAAGCTAAACCGTATCGTTCCTAGAGCCTTTCTGTCAAGAATCTCCCATTCTTTGTCCTTCATGGCCGTCGACTTCTTTTCTACTCCACCCAATGGTAGGAATAGATACTTCTGATATAAATAATCTTCCATCTGCATCTTCCATAACTGGTAGTTTTGTCCGTTAAATTTCTCGACACTAAACTTTCCATCTTCCGACATTGCTCCCACTCGAACTAGGAACCCTCTTTTCCTGCGAGCTACCTTTCCCTCTGATACCAGTTGTTAGAAAAACAAGACCGTGAAGAAACAAAATAAAACAAATCCAGAAACAAAACATAGAAGATACACAATACAAGAGAGACACATATTTATGTGGTTCACCTAGTGCAGGCTACGTCCACCAAAGAAATTGTCAGGTCCTTCCTTTATTATTATCCAACAAATGAAGGGATACAACCTACAGCAAAACCCATTGTAATTTCCTCTTCTTTTTCTAATAGTCTCCTCTCTCAGAATACAATACTCGCCATAATGCATAGACACAATACACTTCCCTCATAACAAAGGGTTTCCTTCTAGGGAAAAAATCCCTAACATAATTTCTACCCTTAGATCTGTGACCTTATAATGAATGGTCCATATTTACAATGAAATTACAATATACATTTACAAGTCAATTTTTCCTTCGGGGGCTTCACCCCTGAACCCCCCAGCCAAGGGGATAGTCCCCCCGGACCCCGCAGAGGGGGTACCCCCCTCTACACTCCCTCACGTGGAAGAGTGTACATACTTCTGGGGTGTAAAGTCTTCATGTAGTGTAAACACAGCTAAAAACAAGGACCTCTGAATCAGGAACATAATCAGCCTTCACAACCAACAATTACCCCTCCAATGTTCAACCAATCATAGAGGATAAAGTGTATATTGAGTGGTTTTATTGAGAAACCATTATTTTTTTTAGGTCCCGGTGCTTCGTGAACTCTGAATCTATCTGGGGTCCTCTGGAGTATTATCCGTCCACTTATCTTCAATTCTCTTGAAGAGCTTCATACTTTGATATTCTACCCATACGTTCATACCCAAATATTGACTGCACCCTCCTGGAGGTTGGTTCCGAGTTGGTAAAATTAGTGTCCTTCATCTTTAGGGTTCATACATGAGGTGACAACAAAGGGGAGTCTTTGTTGTACTTGGGTATCATGTTGGTCAAACTCACTCGGGCTCCTTGGAGGGTAACCAATGAATAAACCATGAGGTAACTTTCACTAAGGTGTAATTTCATTAAGCAGGTCGCCAATGTAACTGATCCACCCAATCTATCCCATCCCCTTCTCACTTTTATCCTACGATGTTGGATTTCATCACCAACTATCGCTTCACAGTGAAAATTTGTGTTTATTCGGTTTTCTTCCTAGATTTTTTAGCATGTGTTGTTTCTTTTTCCGTAGAAAACCTTAGGGTTGAGTCTGTGTTTATGGAATCAATTCCTAGAACTACCAACAAAGAAACCCCTTTTCCGAGGATACTATTTGTTTCTCTTTTTGTGGGACATGTTGGTCTTCCTTATATTGGTACTTTGACTCTTCCTAGACTCATTATTGGGTTACCGGTTTGGTTATTTTCCACTTCGGTGAATGTAAATGATCCTAGTGCTTCGTTCCTAAGCACTCCACCCAAAGACCATCAACCTCTTGTTAATTCTCTTCCTTCTTCATCCATAGGGTCTTCTTTTCGTCCTTCCTCTTCACATAGTGAAAGCTCTGGGGCTAGTAACCAGGGAGATATGAAGAAGAATAAAAGAAAGATTATGAAGAAGAAAAATAATATAGGGGGTAAAATTTCGACCACTACCTGACATGTTAGAAGAAATCAACCATCTACTCTTAATCATGGTGGGTGTGTTTATAATGTTGAAAATTATATCAAGACACATCACAAACCAAAATTCCCTTACAGGATTTGTAAGGGTGATCACCTTCTTAAGGATTTCCCTAGTATTCCAAAGGTAGTATAAGTGTGGTCTCAGGTTTCTCAAGCCACACCATTTGTCACTGCAGATCATGTTGGTGACAACCCATCAACTAGTGATAATCAGGTTGGAAGTAAGAAGGGTAAAGTAAAATTTAGATCGCTTAAGAAAAATTTTGTGTTGAAAGAATAGTTTTAGAACTTGATCACAATGGGAAAGATGGGCTTGCCAAGTTTTTCTATAGATGAGGATATCATCAAAACAAACTAGTAAAAAATGATGGAGGAAAGGTATGATTCATGAGGCTCTGAAAAGTGGAGGGAGAATTACAAAGGTTGAATGGCATAACCAAGAACTCATAGTGCCCCTCATTAGTTCAAAATGCAGTCTTGGGAATGTACATTCTTCTTTCATACGAATCTGGTGGTAGCCAGAGGAGAGATCAAGTTTGGTAAAATACCAAGCACCACTTAATTCATGCAAAATGTCATCCATGATAGGAATGGAAAATTTGTCTTTGATGTTGAGTTTGTTTAGGGTGAAAAAATCAAGACACATGCACCAAGTACCTTTTTCTTGAGTACCGTGACTACTCGAGAAGAATAGGGGTTGGTATTGTGACAAATGAGCCCTGACTTCTAGCAATTATTTAACAATCTTCTCAATTTCATTCATATGGGAGAAGGGATGACGATAAGGGAAAATATTTGGAGGAAGACTACCCAAAACAACATAATGGAATGATCATGGACAACATGACAAGGGGGAAGTCCTTGGGGCTTTTTAAACATAGCTTGGTGTTGTGAGAGGATAGATTGGAGGTTTGGATGGACAAAGGGTGTCTTAACTGCCTAAATGGAATGAAGTTGGGAAATATTTCTAGAATGACCTTTTTAGAGGAGCTTTTCCATTTGGTGGGAACTAATGATATGTAGTGACCCTTCTATGATTCCTTGGAACTAGTGTTCTTGGCCCTCCTACTAGAATTTCATGGTTAATTTATGGAAATCCATGTTGATAGGGACAAGAGTGTGTAACCATTTAACACCAAGTAGAATATCAAAACCACCCAAGTCAATAACAAACATATGATATTTCAGGTGGTACTGACCAATTTGTAGGCACATAGTTTTTCAACACCCTCCACATTTCATGGAACCCCCATTGGAAATCATGATTTGGAAATTATTAACTAGATGGATATTTCAATTCTTCAAATCATTCTCCAAAGAAACGATAAAAAAAATTATGGGTGTGGCCACTTTCAGTGAGAATGATGACTTTCTAGTTATTAATGTAGTGAGTTAACTTTAGGGTTTAGGGAGCAGAGAAACCAATGAGTACATTCAGGGAAATTAGTGGTTTAACTTATGGTGGAATAGAGGGTGGATTGATATCAATTGTTGGGGGTAGCTCAGGTAAATAAGAAACATCCTTAGTCATAGACATAAAAATATTGTGTTCCTTACACTTGTGCCCTAAAAAATATTTTTCATCCCAATTATAACAAATACCCTTAGGTTGTCGTTTATCCATTTCATCCCAAGTCAATTTTTGTATCTTGAGTGGAGTGACAGGAGGGGCAAGAAGGATGGGTTTAGGGAGAGGAATAAAGGGTGTCTTTTTGGTTTGGGATGAGACTAATTATTGTGATTCCTTGACCATTTTAGTAGCTTTTAACCAAGTCTGGGGGTGATCCATGAGAACACATGAACGTATTTCATCCTCGAGGCCACTGATAAAGAATTACCTTAAAAAAACATTTTTCATGCCCTCCATTCTGAAATTCAATTGCTCAAAGGGAGCTATAAACGCTTCCACTGGACTAGTTTGTTTCAACTTGGTCAAATGGCCTAAATGATCGATTGGAGTGTCAAAGTGGTCATAGAGATCTGTAAAAAACTATTTCCAATCCACATACCCTTGGTGTGCCTTTTTACGCCATTTTCACCATTTCGAACATTGAGGACCCAAATGGAGAACACCATAATATAGTTTGGCCAACTCATCAGCAGTGATGTGCAAAGAGAAGTAGTTTTTCATTGGGGTGACCTAACCTGTGGGGTATGAGCCATCACATTTGTTCACATGCAGTCTAGGAAGGGATAGGTCACATTGAAAGTGATTGGAATAAAAAGTATGGGAAGTGGAGGAAGCATCAACTTCAGGGTGCAAAGATTGGTCAGATGAAGGAAATCCTCCATGGAAATTTATTTTGTCTAAGAGATGGCTAACAAAAGATTCAAGTTGGATTTCCATGTATTGTTTAAAGGCTTCCATTTTGGATTCTATGGTGGAATTCATGCAGGAATTGAATCTTGAAGGTGTAAATATTGGCAATGAGTTACCAAAATTACTTATGGGACATGAAGAAATCATATGACAATGTATTCAGGCATGCTTCAAGATCTTAGTTGTCGGTGTGGGTCATGGTGAAAGCAGTTACAGGAAGGGGGTGGGTCAGTATACATAGAAAATGGGTTATGGGATAAGGGTATCACAATGGTTAGGGAGAGAAGGGGAATCCAATGGGATAGGTCCCATGTAAGGGGGTCAGCAGAGGGTCAAGATTATAGGAAAAAAAAAGGTTGAGAAAGGTTGGGTATCACTACGATCCAGAAAAAAAGAGGAATCCAATGGGGTAATTCTCAAATAAGGTTGTTGGAAAGCTCCATAATTTTTTTTCTAACTCCCATGGAATTATACATTGATACGAATAATAGTACAGTGATGAAATTCCCAAATTCTTAACAAGAAGAGATGTGTAGTAATTTCACAACTAGAATGTAGGAGGAAAGGTTGCACAATAATAGATCTTGTTTTTTCCTTGTTTGTTATTTTTACATCTTAAGGATTAGGGTTTTTTCACGATTCCTATAAACAAGGTTTTTCCCTGTGATATATTTCTTTGATATATGTGGAGGTCAAAACAATAGTACTTGGACTAATATCTCAAGGAACCAACTAAGGAGGCTACACCATACCCTTAGTTGTACTACCCTATTACCCAAGTACTAGAGAGTATCTTCCCAAGTGTCATTCTTGGTGGAACTATATAAATCAAGGAGTTGATCAGTTGATCTACAACGAGTTTCAAGATACCTAGGGAAGTTCATTAAGAGGTGTTTTCTAATGCACTACCACTCAAAGGGGTACCAATTGGGGTTACAATGGTGTCCAACAATGTGAGCTTAATAACCTCTTCTATTTCCTATGTGTGTGTTTCCTTGACCACAGATTTATGTGTTGAACAACAAATCATTGTAGCTTAAAGATGTCACAATACGTCTCTACCTTGAAAAATAATTTACCCCAATTTGTTCCTAGGAAAGTTCTTTGATACCACTTGTTAAGGACCTGGTTATGTTATATTCAACATAAACAATAATATCATGGGAATTACCAATGAAATAATAGAATATAGAGAATCAACACATTGAAATGATACCTTTATGGAAACGAAAGTAGCATTCACTTAACTCTTCGAGGTGGAAACCTCCAGTAGACTAGAGATGTACTACAATAATTCTCAAGAAAACAATTTCTCATTCCCTTACTCCTATTTATGATAAATATATCTACCCAAAATAAAAAACTATAGGAATATATTTCTAGAAGTAGAAGCTTCTATTAGGTCTTCTTACATTTGACTTAATCTCCTTATTCCTAGGCCTTATTTTTTAATATCAACATTGATTACATGGAAAACATATTATTCTACCTACATATGGGGTTAGGGATATTAGGTCCCAACAATTTAAGAAAACAGAGGCATGAAATCAACTTGAATAAACTCAAATGAGAATTTGAAAAATGTTGAATAACCAAGGGGACAAAGGAGTCAAATAGAACAATCATTATTTATGTTGGGGAAATGCGATGAAACAAATTTATGTGGTGCAACAATCCCATGACTGAAATCATAATAATTAAGTTGTATGCATGGGTGGGATTTCAATGATGATTTTTGTTCCAGAAATATTATATAACCAAATCCTCATATCATGAAAGATAAGCAAACATAATCGATAATAAGAAGCATGGAAAACCAAAGACCCGAGAAAGGAAACCATCAAATCATCCTTTCAAATAAAGCAAGACATAGTCAAATGCAAATGAAAGTAGTGTTTTACAAAATTCAATAGGGGACCCTTTACTTTCTTCAAAAATAAAGGGGGTTTGTTGCGGGCTCAACATGGCCCAATTAGTATAAAAGCATAAGGAGGGGTTGATTATTGTGTTACTTTTATTGATGATGTATAAAAAAAGATACATGATTTCCTTATTGAGGAAAAGGATAAGGTTTAGATACTTTTTAGAAACTTCATATGGTTGTAGAAAGGGAAACTAAAAAAACATTAATATGTATGAGTACAAATAATGGTGGGGAGTATTTTTCCAACGCCTTCGAAGAATGTTGTATAAAACATGGTATAAAACATTAAAAAACAATCTCCACAACAAAATGGAACAACTAACAGAACGAATCAAACAATAATAGAGAATGTGACAAGTATGTTTTTGAATTCTAGTTTGCCTAAATATGTTTTGGCAGAGGATATTTGTATATCCTAATACTTACTAAATCACTCTCCCAAAACCTCATTGGATGGTGGCATTCCTAAAAAGGTATGGACCGATAAGTATTTATGTTACACTCATCTAAAAAAAATTGGTTGTAAAGCATATGTGCATATTCCTAAAGAAAATAGGTTCAAGATAGATGAAAATTCATTGAAGTTCATTTTCTTAGGACATTCTAATAATGAGATAGGCTACTGGTTGTGGGATCCTTTAGAAAGGAGAGTTATTAGAAGTAGGGATATCATTTTTTATTAATAAAAAATGTTTAAAATACTGACAAAGTGTGGAGGCATAGAAATTAGTTGAAATTCAAGAATAACAATAAAATAAATTACTGTACAAGAAGGCTTATGGAAATAATGTGCAACCATTACGTCAAAATGAAAATAAGGAACAAGAAGAAGAAGAACATGAAGAACAACAAAATAAGAAATGGTTAGCAGAAATCCCCCGACAAAATTTAGCAGCTAATAGGTCTACTAATCCACATAGGCCTTCACAATGGTACCCCCCATTAGAATATATTTTATTGACTGATGAACATGGACCAATTTTCTTTTAAGAAGCATGTGAAGGAGAAGATATAGTATCAAATGGAAAAAGGATTTGCGAAAAGAGCTAAAATCCTTACATGATAATAAGACGTGGGATTTGGTTGGATGACCAAAAGGAAGAAAGGTTTTAAATAATAATTGGGTGTATCGAATAAAACATGAATCAAGGAAAATAAACAAAGATTTAAAGCAAGGCTAGTGGTGAAAGGATTTAGGCAAGAATAACGTATTGATTTTACATAAAATGTATCCTCGATTTTCAAAATATCATGAATACGATTAGTACTTGGTTTTTAGCTATTCTAGATTTATAGTTGGAGAAATTAAATGTCAAGACTATCTTCCTACATGGACATTTGGAAGAAGAGATATATATGGAGTAGCCAGAAGGATTTACTCAAAAAGGTAAAGAAATTTTTTTCTCTAGGTTGAAAAAGAGTCTATATTGATTCAAACAAACCCATCATCAATCGCTAGATACCTAACCGCCCTAACCCCTCACTTAGGTAGAACAATACATTTTCCATGTAATAAATGCCAACATTAGTTAATGAGGCCTATTTAATAAATGTGAACAATTCAATGTAATAAGACCTAATAGAATCTTCAAATCCTAGAAAGATCTTCCTCTAGAATGTTCTTTAGAATATAGAATTAGTATAAATAAGAGTAGGAGGAAAATATAAATATTTGTCTTGATAATTATTTTAATAGAGCACTGCTATGCTAGAGATTTCCCCATCAAAGAGGCAAGTGAACATTGTTTTCTATTAATAAAGGTATCATTTTAATTTTTTGGTTCTCTACATTTTTTTGTTTTATTTCTATCTTCTACACTATTTAGTGTTTTTCTACTTAATATCATCGATATGATACCTAAAATCAATGATATAAGAAATTTGACTCTTTTATGCTTGATCATGGTTTTAATTTATGATAAATACATATCATTATGTGTACATTAAAAGAGATAAAAATGACAACTTCATTGTTCTTATTATTATATGTTGATGATTTTGGGGATGTAAATTATACATGAGAGGAAAGAAAAGAAAATCTAGTTTTCACAACAACAATACTTTGGAAAAGTATTGGAAAAAATCAATATGGCTCATGCAAAACATGTAGGTCCTCTTTTCGTCTTAAATTAACAACTAAACAATGCTCCACTAGTATTGAACAAAAATAATAAATTTCAATGATTCCATGTGCTTCAATAGTTCCTAGCCTAGTGTATTCAATGATATGCACTCACCTTGTATTAGGTACTATTACCCCCCCTCCATTTTGGCAAAGCTCAGAGAAGATATTCCTTAACCAAGGGAAGTATGCAGTTGAAATAATAAAGAGATTTGACATGTTGGAATGTAAATCCATTAACACACCCATGGAAACAAAGTTGAAGATATCAGTTGGTCCTTCGTCAAATTTGGTTGATGCTACTCTATATTGACAAATTATTGGTTTGTTGATGTATCTGACGAATACCAGGTGAGATATATGCTTTATTGTGAACACCTTGAATCAGTATCTAGTGGAGGCCGAACGTTTTCATCTTGTAGCTGCAAAGCATGTGATGAGATACCTTAAGGGTACATTGGATTATGGTCTATGTTTTACTGGAGATCATGAATTCATATTGTATGGTTATATTGATTCAGATTGGGATGAAAGTGATTTTGATAGAAAGAGAACTTCATGATGTTATTTCAGTCTGAGTTCAACCATAACTTCATGGAAAAGCAGGAAGCAATCAAGTATTTCTCTCAGCACAACAGAAGAAGAATACATTGCAGCATGTTCCGCCAATTGTGAAGCCATAAGGCTTCGGAAGTTGTTGACAGGTCTATTCAATATGGAGATTGAAGCCACTATGACTCTATGTGATAACTAGATTTGCATAAAGATGATGGAGAACCTAGTGTTGCATGATAAGTCGAAGCACATAGAGATATGGTATCATTATATTTATGATATAGTGTAGAGGGGAGCTTTAACGCTTCAATATGTTGGCATAGATGAGAAGGTTGTAGATGTGTTGACCAAGCCTCTGTCTCGTGTGAAGTTTGAGTACTTCTGAGATAATCTTGGTGTTGTTCAAAAGGACCTCCCTCGAAAGGGGGAGTGATGTTGATGATACTATGGTATCCTGACCTGACCAACAATAGGTAGCTCCATTAGTATTTTATATCCTAGGGGTTGATCATCCCTGGGAATATCCCGAAGGTCCGATAAGGATGGTCTGTCAGAGTACCTGTGCATGTATAGGTCAGTTGTGGTCAATAGTGGTAGCTCCATTAGGATTTTATATCCTATGGAATCTTTTCATTCCTAGGAATATATTGAAGGTCCAGTTAGGACGATCTATTAGAGTACCACATGGTAGCTTGTTAGGATTTTATATCCTATGGAATCTTATGATTCCTAGGAAGATCTCGAAGTTTCAATAAGGAACGGTTGTCAGAGTACCACACAATGTTGTTGTTGCACCTTCCTCATTCTATTTCCATATAATGATGATGTTGTTGTCCCATCCTTGTGCTAATGATGTTGTTGTTTCATCCTTGTGTTGATGATGTTGTTGTCTTAGCCTCGTGTTGATGATGTTTTTTTCTCAGCCTCCTGCTGATGATTTTTTTTTTAGCCTTGTGTTGTTGATGATGTTTTTGTATCAACCTCGTTTTCTTGGTGATGGTGTACCATCCTCAGGTTGGTGTTATTATTGTTTTAGCGTTATGCTAATTGATGTTTAGGTTTTAGATTCATGCAAATGATAATGATGATGCTACTCTAGTTCCATGTTGTGAACGATGATGATATTGATGATGAGAAAAAAATTCGATGATTTGTAGATGTGTCAGTCAGTGTTCCATATGATGATGATGTTGCTTCCCTCTCTCTCTCCTGAGATGTTTTATTGGGTTATGTCATTAGAATACTCTTCTCGTTAAGGGTGAGTGTTTAAATATTGTAACTTCAAAGAATATTCTAATTATATTTGAATTATTATCTTATAGATCAAATCTCCTTTTGTGGATTCATCATGTCGGGTCTCATATAAGACCAAAAATATGGTCTTGTATAAGATCAAACCATATTCATATGGTGATATTTGTAAATTCGAACCCTAGGTTTATAAAGTGGTTCTAACCACTCTTGAAAGAATTCATCCCTACCAAGTGAAGAGACATAACCCTAACACCTCCTCACTAGTATTTATAAGTGAGGATGGTGCCTCATTTGTTCACTCACTCACTCACACTTCTAGTGCGCATCTTTTGAAAGAACTTGTAGTTGCAAGAAGAAGGAGAAGAGAGGCATATGATCAGTCCTATATTATTCTTGGTGGTTTAGTATTAGTCTTGTCCTTTTATTGGAAATCTATTATTGAGAAATTGTTTGCTATGTTTTCTCCCTCATAAGAGTTTGGATAAAATGTTGTGTACCTTCTCATTATGTTTCTTTCATTCATCCTCTTAATGTTTTTGTTTTGGAAATGCATTAAATGCTCTTGTAAATTGAAAATATCCCAATAACAGAATTAAATCTAACAATTAGCCCTGTCCTTTCTCCTCCATAGCTTATCTAGGCTCGAAGATGATCCTTCTCCTATCTTGGAAATTAATTCAGCATACAATTCCCCGGAGGATAACTACTCCTCCCATGCTTGAACATAATTATTTCCTTCTCTCGACATCCTTCACCTCCCCTGCATCTATAACCTTTAATGTCAATCGTAATACGACGTAGCTACACCACTTCCTTCATGACAACCCTGATCCATCCTTCTTCCCTCCTAACCTCGGGAGTTTTATTACTTATCGGCGTTATCCCCGTCCCTTTAGGTGTCTCTTCCTCCCCTCCTATCGCGTCCACTTGGAGGAACCGATGTAACTATTCTTGCATACCCTTGGGTTGTGCGTCCCTCTGGCACCATAATTGGTGATTTCCATTCAACACGACACCCACATTCACCATGCAATCCACCATCGAGTTGGACTTCCTCTGAACCATATATCGGACAATGATTGCCAGTGACTTTGCAATACGAAATATCTCTATAAGGCCATAACTCAACCTCTAGTGAATTGAAACATGGTCAGGAGTAACCCGATTTAGAATTTTCATCAGAGCCGAGAGATGAATTTGGGAGTCTCCTTCCACCTGCAAATCTTGATACCCATTCTCCTGCGCAATCACAATTCCTCAAAAAAGGCATGCCAATTCCGCCATGTTATTGGTTCTGTTTCCCAAATTGGATGCATTCACCATGATCACTTTACCCTTATGATCTCAGAAGACCCTGCCCGCATCTGTTGCCCATGGGTTCCCCTTAGAAGTGCCCTGAAAATTCGGTTTGATGAACCCCTCCCAAGGAGGAATCCACTACTCTCTGATGTGTTCTCAGGGAGGCTATGACCCAAAGTTTCTCGACTTCACGTAGGATTCAAAATTACAATTTTTGAAGATGTGGACTCTTTCCCTTCTATTTTTAAGTCCTTAAGAGACCAGAATGCGATAATGATGGAATCCTTCACATTAGCGTCGATGATTTACCAACCGTAAGAATTGGTAAAAGTTTTTTGTTCAAAGATTATTATATTTCCCATACATTGCAGATGAGGAATCACGGGAAGGTTTCCCATGCCCTGTGTAGAATAGGATTAGAAAAGCTATTGTTGCTCCAATTTTTTATAGCTTTCTGGATATTTTGGCTCTAAAGGTCAGTTTTTCTTAATAATACCGCTCCTTTATCCCAAGGTTGGTTCGTGAACTTGAAGGAGCCCAGTAAATGGTCCATGGTTTCCCTTGCTTATGATATTAAAGTGCATATGTGGGGCCCCAAGAAACCTCTGAAGAGGATAAATTCCCAATTTAAAATATTCCTATTGGCCACCAACCAAGGAATGAGGAAATTTTGGGCCATATGGCCGAATTCCATAATTTACGCCACATTGGACGACGTTGTTCATCGTTGATTCCCATCGCAACAATGTAGGATTCTTTCATCGATAAATTGTCGTCTCTTGTTCTACCCCATATTATAATATCCTTTCCTTCCCTTATTTCTAGTTGATGCTCTTGCAGAACCGTTTCCATGAAGTTTCTTGTATACCTCGTCCACCGAATTGGAAAATCCTCCGAGGGTTTCCAAAGTAAGGAGGTTGTCATTTCGTGATTGCATTTCCAGTATTGGCTCACCTTCGACCATCCCACTTGTTCATATTTTTTCTGATCTCTGCTCAACATTTCGTAAGGCAGGAAGTTGTTCACATGCATCCTCCCAAAAGAGTGAAGAATTCTCATTATGCACTTCCTAGAAATAATGTTCTTGAACAAAAATACAATTATGCCAGGAATTTTAACATATCATGGAGATTGTCTTGTCTCCATCTGCTCGAATTAGGTCCTCTTGGGGGATCTCAGAGGAATATTTATTTTTCCATATGTTCTCCCAAAGGGAATTCAGTGATTTAACCCATCTCCACCAAAATTTCGTCGACAAATCTCAGCTAATAAATTCAGGTTCCTTGAGCCCAATCCCTCCTCTATCCTTTCATTTGCAAAGGTTTTCCCAAGCCACAAGTGCCCATTTTTTTTCCTTTGACCCACCCCCCCACAAAAACTTTTGTTGCAATGTTCTAATTTTTTTGAGGAATTTTGAGGGGGATTCAAGGACCTAGAAGAGGTATAGGGGGAGGGCCAAGAGGACCAAATTCATTAGTAGGGTCCTTTTGGGGAGGCAAAGAAAGAAATCGGTCCAACTATTGAGTTTAAATTCCATTTTGCTGATGATTTCTTCCCATGAGGGGTTGTGGACTACCTTTTTTAGGAGGGGGACCACCAAGTATTTAGTCAGTAGGGTGGAATGTTGGAAGCCCAACTGAAGAGCCAGACTTCTTTGGATGGGCAGGGGGATGTTAAAGATGAAGATATGGGTTTTTTCATGATTGATGATTGTCCCCAAGGCCTGATTAAAGAGATATAAATTCCTTTTGAAAGCCAAATATTCCTTCACCATTGTTAAACCTAAAAATTGAGTGTCATCCACAAATTGAAGGTGGGACAGGGCCTCCTCCTAGAAATGAATATTAATCCCTTTAATATATCCTTTCCTTTTGGCGAAGGAGAGGCTTTGATCGAGGTCTCCATCCAAGATGATATAAAGGAAAGGAGACAGGGGTGTCCCCCTAAAAACGCCTCCTTGAAGGGTTGAAATTTTTGGAAGGGAACATGTTCACAAGAATGGAAAATAAAACTGAGGAGATAGGGTTCAAGTTCCAATCCACCTAGTCCAACCTAAAGACAAAATCAAGCAACATACATCTTAATAATTTCTAGTTCATTCTATCCTAGAATTTGAACACATCTAATTTCATCAACATCTCTACTTTTAGAAAAACGTTGACTTACTACAATTCCATCAAATATTTGCATGCCTTCCATCAATCCCCCGTTCCCCTGCGAAATGATTTTAGGGAGGATAGGATTGTGCCTAGAGGAAATTAATTTAGAAACAATTTTATAAATCACATTGCATAGGAAGATAGGTCGAAACTTATATGTAGAGTTAGATCCTTTGATATTGTAGATCAAAGTGATGAATATAGAATTAGAATCCTAGAGGATGGACCTAGAGTAGCGAGACTCTTCCACCACTTCCCATATATCGCTTCCAATAATTGGCCATCTATGTTAGAAAAAAACGATGGTGAATCTATAAAGGCTTGGGGCTTTACATGGGGCCATATTCTTCATAATCCCATCTACTTCTTCCATGGATAATTGTCTCATCAAACTCTATTTTTGTTAAGGGGAAACCAATTTGGGGATGGCTTCTACAATTTTGGTGATAGCTTATTCCCTATTTTCATCCAGTTTAGAGAGGATAAAACAATAATAAGTCATTATCTCTTCCTCAATGTCCTCATGTTTCTCTTTGATGATGCCTTCTTGAATTCTAATGGAAGTTAATCGATTATGACTTCTTCTTTGGAGCATGGAATTGTGGAAGAATTTGGACATATTATCCCCTTCTTTGAGCCAATGCACTCATTATTTCTAATTCCATAGTCGTTTGTACATATCTATTTTGATTTCTTCCTACATGGATCCAAGTTCCTCTGGCTGTGTCCCTTGAATCCCTTTCTTCTGGATATCTTCCATCTCATGTTCTAATATTATTTTTTCTTCTAAAATATCGTTGAAAACCTCCTTATTCTATTTTTTGATACAATGGTGGAAATACTTAAGCCTTCGTTGGAGCTGAAACATCTTAGTCCCATAAAGTTATTTTAGGCCTTTACACCAAACCTCCACATTTGGAAGGAAGTTCAAATGCTCAATCCAAAAATTCTTGAAATAGAATGGTTTTGTCCCATGCTTCAATATTTATTCTCATTGCATGGTTATGGTCCAATGGTCCAAACAATAATGTAGGAGGACATTTGTAGATATGGCCTACTTATACTGGAAGCAAGTTTCAGAGATCAAGAAATTTCCTAACAAGACTATGATCCTCTGATCCCTACCCCTTTTTTTGTTCTAGGTGAATAGACCATTCCTAGTTGGGACATCTATTAATCTAAGATATTCTATGAGTTCACCAAAGTCCTTTGTCTGAGAGTCTAGTCTTCAGATTCCCCCATTATTCTCTATGGGGGACTTATTCATGTTGAAATCCCCCCTAGTACCCATGTTTGATATTGTAGAGAGACAACTAGACATTTTATTTCATTCAAAAAACTCCTCTTGAGACTAGGGGCTTGGGGGCCATATGCATTTGATATGTACCCTATTTCAACGGTAACTTTAACCTTGAATTTTAGTGTGAAAATCCTTTGCTTCGATGAATGTTCCTTCAGATCCATATAATATGGATCCCAAAGGGTTGATAAACCTCTAGATGCTCCTTCTTCTACAATCCATTTTTCCTCACATCCTTCAAATTTTTTTGAGCTACTCTTTTCGTTGTCACTACATCACTTTTAGTTTCTTCGATCATCACTATGTCATCCTTTTCCTTGGTAATTGTTTTGATAGGTCCCTTAAACCTCTAATATTCCAGGATGTCATCTTCGTAATTAATATTTTGGTTCGGATGGGAAGTAGTGATCTTGGAGGCATACTCCTTGGCCTAATTCAACCATTAGGGCCCCAATTTCTTATATTTTATGTTTATGGGGTTTCCTCCCTTTGTTTTTCTCCCATCCTAGGCTCTTCTTGTGGAATTTGAGAGGGTTGGTTTTTATTCCTAGATTTCTTGAATCTATTTTTGTCCTTCCTTGAGTGATACCTGTGGCTTTTCCCTTTTACATTTCCCTTTGTAGCTTTTGGACTTGATAAATTGAGAGATTATCCACCTTTTTATCTCTGTGGGCCTCTCGAAGAGATGATATGATCACTACAATTTTCTCCGGGTCCATTTCCTGGTTCGCATATGGATCTAACTCTTCCTCTGAATCTGATATTGTACCTTGGATTTCCTACATCACTACTTCTTCTACCTTGTACTTTTTCTCTGGTTCTCCATCCACTCTTCTCATTTTAGATAGGTGTTCCCCTATTTCATTCCCTATCTTTGTTACCTCCTTTTGATTCTTTAGTTTCTTTGCAATGAACAATTTACTATATTCCCCTTATAGGACTTGAAAATTTGTAGTCGAATTCTTGGGCTCGATCCTAGGTGCTTGTTTAGGTGTGTGTTTCCCAGTATTTTTCTTGCTTGGGATCTTGGTGAAGCCTTCAATGTCCATTTCTTCTTTCGTTTTGTTTCCTGTGATGGGATTTTTTAGGGGACAATCCCTAAAAAGATGGCCATGAACATGACATTTCCTTCACCTAAATGGTATATTCTCATAACGTAGTGGTTGGGTCCACTCCTCATCCTAGTAAGACATTACTATCGATTCTTGGAGAGCTCCCACTAAAATCATATAAACACATATTCGAGCATAAGAGATATATACCTTGCCTCCTCTGTTACTTTTGGAACCTTGATGAAGGATCCTAAAGTGTTTCCAACTCCTTCAAGGACCTTTGGATCCCATAATTCCCTTTTTAACGAATACATCTGAATCTATAGAGGGGCCATTGTAAAGTCATCTTTCTCGGGAGTGATCTGTTATGTCCAGAATTGGATATGTAACCCGGACAAATTGAATAAGTAAGGGCCTTATTCAAACACTTCTCCTTGTTCTTTGAGTTCCTAGAAGACTGTTGTGAAAAAACCTTTTGACCCTAGCTAAAGATCAATTTGTTCCTTACATTCCATATGGACTCAATCCAAATTTGGAGATATTTCTCAAAGTCCTAGATTCCCATAAATTTCCCTATTAAGGCGTGGTATTTCATCCATTGAATTTAGTTCCCAATTTCGATCGGTGTGACCTCATACTTGGGATTCTCACCTGTCTTGGCAAGGCATTCATTTTGCAACCGCTCTTTTAGGATGGCCTAATCTGACTCTTTATCGTCCTTGGTTTGGGTTTCTATCAGTCGAGTGCCAACGCAACCCATCTTGACATCTTTGCCCCTTCTTACATGCCTCCCTTTAACCGCTTCTTTGAAGGAATTTTAGAGTAGTCCTCACACTCCTTCCTCCTAAGCCGAACTTGACTTGGGATATTAGAACACTTCTCTTAATTTTTTTCAAGCATCTAAATAATATTTTAAAGAAATCCAAGTAATATCTTACATTTATTAATGTCCAATAGACCAATTTTGGTCTTAGTGGAGGTTAATTATCATCATCATCATCATTATTTTAAATATAAAAAAAATCCATTAATATCTTACATATAGAAAATGATAAATAGAAAATTATAATTTATAAATTTTATAAATTTAATTTTTGAAACGATCATCAATTTTCAACATTTATTTCTAAAAAATCACGTTCAAATCCATAAGGAGTAAGGTATGTATACCACAAAATCTCTAAATGGAAAAGATTTCATACTACTTATTTTATAACTTTCAATTTAAAAAAATAATAATTAAAATCTTTTTTATAAAAATGATAATTTATAACTTTTCTAAATTTTATTTATTTAAAGAAAGATTTTCTAAAATTTATATGAATATTAAATGTGTATTTTGAGTATTTAATTTTATTACTTTGGATTTTAAAAATAATAATTAATATTTTATTTATAAAAAGTGATAATTTATAATTTGGTTAAGTTTTATTTTGACATAAAACAATGAAAATCAAATTTCAACCCATGGAAAACAAAATTTTCTCTAATATAAAAACTAATGTCAGATCGATAATAATAATGAATACAATTAACATTAATAAATATAAGCTTGTAGTATATGTACGAGGATATTAAGGTAGATAACCATTAGTGTAAATATATAATTATATAAATAATGTTTTTTAAATAGAAAATTGAAGGAATTGGATTAAGTATTTTTATGCCGAAAGGTGTACATCTATTGATAATGGGCACAATTAATGATCTTTTAATCTTATTTAACCTTAAACCCTAATCTGATGGCTATGCATTGAAAATACTAGCAGAAAATTGAAGGAGTTGGATTAAGTATTTTTTTAAGTAATGAAGATATTCTCAAAAGTAAATAAGTTATAAAAAACCATTTTCTGCTATCTTTATATATAAAAAGTACAATTATAAAATTTTTTAATTTGTATGTTAAGGAAATTTTAAGAATATTATAAAAATTATAGAGATTAGAAACATTTTAAAAATATTGTCTTCTAGATGTAGGATAGTGTGCTATTAAGATATTTTATGATGTTAAATAATAGGTTTGAAATTTGTTTGGATAAAAAAAATTCTTTGAGTAGTTTCTTAAGAACGAGTTAATTCTACATATCACGGACAAACTAGCAAACAAAAAAACATTTTAAAAATATTATAAAAATTATAGAAATTGGTTTTAATTTATCAACTAATTATTTTATTTTTACATAAATAATATTGAAAAAATAATTAATATATCAACTAAAAAGATAAAATCGTTATTTAATTTTTAAGAATAATCATGATAGTTAATATTTGTTCAAATTTTTTTTAAGGTAATATGAATAATTAATTGATTTAGTGTAATATAATTAAAAATGTTGTAAAAAACTCATATTTTCTTTTTAATATATTTTACCATGAGTAGTAATTTTTAAATAGAAAATTAAAAGAATTGGATTAAGTATTTTTTAAGTAATGAAGATACTCTCAAAAGTAAATAAAAGTTATAAAAAAAACATTTTACGCCATCTTTATATAAAAAAAAAATTATAATTTTTTTTAATTTGTATGTTAGGAATATTTTAAGAATATTATAAAGATTATAGAGATTAGAAACATTTTAAAAGTACCTTGGATGGGTTGCCATGTCGAACACGCAGTTCAAGTGGCAATGAGACAGGTAGTGTCATAGATAATGGCCACCACCTCCCATCTTCTCACCATTAAAGTTGGGTGGGTGCACGCGCAACCATGTCCAGTCGATGAGTCCCCTCAAGTAAGCGAAGGGAACGACACTCCAGAGAATTACGCACTCAGGTTTAATGGTTGCCACAGTCACAATCAACCTCACTCTTATCAGCCGTTTGAATGGCAAAACGATGTATTTGTAAATCCAATTTGCAAGGTGCTGGAGCAGAGCCAATCTTTACATCGATGCCCCGGCCTTAGCTCAGCTCCTCCACATGCCAACAACGTGTAGGAAGCCTCGCAGAGGCACGACGTGGTATGCCTATGACTCTCGCAGGAAGAGGCAGAAGGAATTTGAGCGAGCGTTGGCCCTTGTATCTATGCGGGCAACCAAGGAAGCTACGGAGCACAGGAGACCCAAAACGCCACCCATGGTGTATGTGGAGGAGATGGCTTTGGACGAATCCATCCATAACTATCCAGAACACCTAATTTTCACCATCCCAGACAATTGGAATTCCCCCCACATCTTTTGGAAACGAGATTAAGCTTCTAGATCTTGGAACCTCTCACAGGCGTAAGGAAGAAGAACAGACAGAGTACTTCACCACTTGCTATGTTCAGGAAGAAGTGTCAAGCGAAGGAGAAGAAATGGCAAGCCCAACATGTGGACCACCCCCAGAGATAACAGCTCAACGGTAAAATCAGCCAGCATGTCGACTTAGAAAAGCCATAACAGACACTGAGGGAACCCATGCTCAAGGGCCAAATCCCTTCTCGACTATTTAGGAGGATTGGGAGGACCAACCTCCCTACCACGATACGAGTTATCTCGAGCTCCTCTTTGAAACTCGCAGTATGGTGGACGACCAGATCTTATGAGCCATTCAAATCGGCCACTACCTAGACATGATGTATGCAGCACACTCCAGAGCGTCCCCACGAATACAGTGTCCTACTTGTGCGCAAGCCTACACGATTCCAGCAGGATGGCGAAAGAAAGATAATGATGGCGACTCCCCTGGTCAAAAGGTCACATGAATGTTTCTAATTTGCATTTTCTCCTAGCAGTAGATATTAGATATGTCTATAATGAGGTTGTTAGACACTGGACTGAATGCATTCAGGCTGTCTGTCCTAGTTTCCTTCAGGAAAGACGATAGATTGGAAATTTTTTTCTTGTTTGAAGACAAATGGCAACTTCAGGCCAGTTGCCTCTCTTTCCTTTTAGTAGGTGGGACACTTGGTGACAGTACCGGACTTTGTAAATTTTCATTAGTAATATAAAATCCTCCCATTTTTTACTTAAAAAAAAAAAGTATTTTAAAAGTATTATAAAGATTATAGAGATTGGTTTTAATTTATTCATTAATTAT
Source organism: Picea sitchensis (assembly GCA_010110895.2). Classification (NCBI taxonomy): domain Eukaryota; kingdom Viridiplantae; phylum Streptophyta; class Pinopsida; order Pinales; family Pinaceae; genus Picea; species Picea sitchensis. The sequence goes on along the minus strand of SNQJ01S0000093.1, from coordinate 132,085 downwards.
TTTATTTTTATATAAATAATATTGGAAAAATAGTTAATATATCAACTAAAAACATAAAATATTTACTTTATTTTTAGGGATAATCATGATAGTTAATATTTGTTCAAATAATTTTATAGGTAATATTGACAATTAATTGATTTAGTGTAATATAATTAAAAATGGTATTAAAAAATGATATTTTCTTTTTAATATATTTTATCGAGGTTTTGTTTTTAGGACTATTATTAATATTGTTATAATTCCTTTGTTTTTTGTTTTTAAAAAATTATAATTAGAGGGTGGAAAGCTTATTATGGTTTTAAAAACAATTGTAAATTAGTAAACCTTTAGTTTTGGGATAAAAAAAATATTCTTTTCAAAATCTAAAGAATCCCTGAAAAGGATAGAATAGATAAAAAAAATTATTCTTTTCAAAATCTAAAGAATCTCTGATAGAATAGATCCAAAAGAATTTTTATAACCTATAATCTCGAAATTAAATCCAATACACCCTACCCTATCCTCCTCATAGAAGATAACATTTATTATTAAGTACTTAATACACAAGAAAAATATAAAAAACATGGATGACAACACGCTACCCAAAATTCCTTCAAACAATAGCCAAAACCACCCCATCTCAAGAACTCAAGCAAGGATGGCATGAAGATGTCAAATCCTGATTGAATCATTGGAAATACAAAAAGAAGTCATTCTACATATTACTTATAATATTAAATATATTATTACATCTAAATTTAAGGAGAAGTTGTTGTGTGATAAGGAGTTAGAGGATAACAAAAAGAAAGAATATGCCATCTTTATAACACTAAGATGATTGAATATGAAAAGAGTTTTAATTTGAATATATTATATCTCATTTTAAAAATATCTTACACAATAAAGATCTTCCTAACTTTCTAAATCATAGATCGATTATAGTTTCACTCGACAATTATTCATCATTATCATCATCATATAATGAAAATTTATAAATAATATTAACCATTATTAAATTTTGTATATTAAAAATAAAACTCCAATAACACAATTCAACTATATATATATATATATATATATCGTGATGATTGCTTTTGGGGGCGAAGTGAGAGGATGGCTTCGAACTCCCTCCATCATGTTTATATGTTTATATATATATATATATATATATATATATATATATATATAGCGTGATGATTGCTTTTGGGGCGAAGTGAGAGGATGGCTTCGAACTCCCTCCATCAGATGACCACTTTCCAATGCTATAAGTAACTTAGTTTTTAAAATGTGCTAAAGTGACGTTTATTATTGCTAAAATGTGCTCTAAGTTTATTATTACTACTTTTTATTTTCTAACAACTAGTATCACAACAAACGTTTATTATTGCTAAAATGTGTTATAACTTTAATATTACTACTGTTCATTTTCTAACAACTAGTATCACAACAAAAACATTTGTTGGAGATTTTGTAAGGTTCATATGTGGAGATTGATTTTGTAGGATTCATTTAAGTGGTTTCAATGGAGTGGATGATAAATATTGATTTTGTAAGGATCATTTAGGTGGTTGTAATGGAGTGGACTATAAATATTGAAAAGATTATATAAGTGAACTTCATCATATGGAGATCAAAAATAGAAGATATAGCTACAATGGAATTTATGATAAACATTGAAACTATTACTAGAATTAACTTAATAATATGTAGATAAAAAATGGAAGATATATTGACTCTAAAAGATCTACAAATGTTGATTAAGGGAAGAAAAAACACCTCATTCATTATGGAAAAAGATTCATGATTTATAGTCATTCAACAAATTATTTTCGATGAAGAGGTTGTTTAACTTCAAAATTAAAACATTTAAATGAGTTACACATTGTTTTGAATCAACTCACTTCATTGAACATTATGTTTAATAATGAGATCCAAACCCTCCTACTCTTTGACCTCAATGCATGATAGTTGGTAGAACTTGGTTGTCACCATAAGTAAGGTGAAACCAAAAGGTAAATTGTGTTAATCAAATAGAAAGAAATCAAGGCGATTCATCTCTAGAGGCAAACCACTACTACATTAGATGGTGAGGTATTAATCATTTTTTCTTGTGAAGATGCATGCCTTTATACTTCTATTCATGAAAGTTATATTGGATTTTAGATTCTAGATCTTCTGACCATACCACCCCAACTAGAGAAAAAAATGTTTCTTATAGATTTGATAATATGGGTAAGGTTCTTTTGGGTAATAAAAGTCTTTGTAATATTGAAGGAGTAGGAGATATAATAAAGACAAAATATGGTTGTAGTATATTGCTTATATAAGTCAAACATATACCAGAGCTTCAAAATAATTTGGTTTCAGGTGGGAAGCTAGATAAAAGCTACCTTATGGTGTTTGGGAAGTGATATTGGAAAATTCTAAAGTGTTCATTAACTATTGCAAAGGGGAAAACAATAGGCACTCTCTAGAAATTAAAATCAAAACTACATAAATTAGATATTGTTGTTGTTACAAAGGAAGAGCCTACAAGAGATTTATGCTATAAAAGACTTGAACATATGACTGAAAGAGGTATGAAAATCCTTAAAGAGCTAAAAAAATTACATGGCATAAAAATTTAAGAATTGAAATTTTGTGAACATTTTATTATGGGTAGCGAAAAAAGTGTATCATTTATAAATGATAGTCCTAAAATGAATGTAAAAATATTATATTTGGTACATTATGATGTTTGTGGCCTCACCAAAAAAGAAAAAGAAAAATCCTTCCTAGGGGATCATCAAGGCCCCAATTATTCCTTTATTCATTTGATATAGTGACATGTATATGGGTTCAATTTCCACTAAGGAGAAAGTTACCTTGTATCTAAAATCTAAAGTGTCTTAACCTAAATTAAATAATGAAAACTAATCTATCTATCTTATCTAGTTTGACTGAATTCTAGTTAAAGACAAGTTTTAGTATTTGTAGAACAAAGATATGAGAAACAATAGTCTCATAAATTATTTCCACTATGTAAGGGATAATCTTAATCTATGAAAATGTCTCTTTTGTTGACTAAGAGTTTAGGATATGGAAAATAGATATAAGAGAAAATGTGAATAATAAATGTTCAGTCTCATTAAAAAGAATTAGTAGAGCTAGATATATTATAAGTCCAAGTCCAAATACACTAAAGATTAATTATAAAAATAATCTTAATAAATGATACATTTATTCATTTAATACATAGTCTATTGGCAAACAACATAATTATGGAAAGAATTCTCATAACATTAGAGTAAAAGATTTAGAAAAAATGAGAGACAAAAATGTGAAAACTTCAACTTTAATTCACTCATACATAGATTGAGTTCTTTCAAAATGTTATTCAAGCCTAATAAAGATAAAAGGTTTTAAAAAACTTTATTTCAAACTCTAAGTGAAAACAAATGTTTAAGGAAGCTTAATAAAATGTTAAGTGTTCTTCAACCATTGATTCTCTAAAAACTCAGAACACCCTGGCAAGAGAAATCTGCCTGGTTACATTCAAAATTCTTCCCAATCCAGATTCCTCCCAATCCAGCTCCCGGAGTACCTCCTCCCTCTTGTGCAACCCCATTCTCCTTTTAAATGTCATCCTTTGTAATCGTTGGTAGATCCTCTTAGCACTTCGGTGATAACTCACCTTGCAATTTTGTGAAACCAATCCACATTATTTTGATAACTTAATCCCAAATGATCTAATGATCTATCCAATTTCTTACTGCTGACACGTCCTTTCTTTCAACCTGTGTAACTACCATTGCTATTTTATTCTATTCCAAAGGTGCAACAACTCTAGTCTCATGATGAGCTGGTTCATTTATTTGTTAGAAACATGTAATTATTTTCCATGATCAGGCACAATATACTCATCATTAAGATTGGTGACCATGAATGTGTGCCAATTTAGGGTTTGAAAATATGAAATTTTGGTTGCAATTTTTCTTTTCCTTGGTTATGCTTATCCTCTGCAAAATATGATCATAGCATTTACTGCATTTTCGGAAGACTGATATCTAATACAACTACATTTCCCAACTCTAAAGCATTTCTTCCACGTGGCAAGCTAAGTTTTTCACTCGTACAATGTCCATGTGCTAAAATATTGTAATCTGGTGCAATTGCAGATAATTACCATTATGTTTCAAACACATGGTGCCAGATCCCTCTGCCACAGTACCACTAAATCGGTACGCACCAAAACCATCTTGTGTATAAATCTATCTGGAACTGCATTGAGCAAACCCAAGATGAATAACAAACATGGGGCCATATTGAACAGCTGTGACAAACAATGGGGCCATTTTGAACAGGTCACATCTTCAATCCATAATTCTCAACATCTTGGAAAGAATCAAGGCAATACTTTTCATTTGACATATTTTTCTCAACAATAATTCTAGGTTTATTTCCAACAACTACTGTTTAATATTTCTCCCACTTCTGTGGTGGTGACCATGTCATGGAAATATCTATTGATTCCTCAAGTAAAAAAACATGCTACTGTGTTCGTGTATCAATGAAAAAGTTATCCAATGACTAACTTTGATTATGAATGGGAGAAATAATTTTCTGTATTTTACTTTAATGTTCAGTCATGTATCCAGACCTAGACCTTGACCTTGTGATGGATCGAGAACCCCTAGAACTAAATTTTCCCATACCCATAGAATATTCACTTCAGATTGAAAAATAAGCTTTATTGATGTCCATGGATGTTGTAATCAGAAGAATTCTGTCCTTTTTAAATTCCTCTAAAGAGTTCACGCTCTTTTAATTGATCAAAGTTTCCACTGGAGCTTATGGAAGTAGAAAAAATTTGCATCTAGCTAAGGAAAATAAATTGTCTATCAAATTTGGAAAACTTCTCTGCAGCCCAAAGATCAATATCTAAACGAACATTTGAAGATAAATATTTTTCCCTCTTGGATATAGCACTACGTCCCTTGACATATACCCCATCAAAATGCTAAGACCCAAAAGAATAACTTGATGCTTTCGATAAATGACCCCTGCAACCTCTTCGAAAAGAGATAATTCTGTGTAAAGGAAAGATGGAAATATCATTGGAAAGACTTCCTGGATCAAAATTTCAGATCCATGACTAGAGACAATCAAACCAGACTTGGACAGATTTATTAAAAATGTTGACAACCCTTTAACATGGAAGTTGCAAGATTGCAACTGGAGACAGACAACTTCTGGGCAAATAATCTCAATTTCATTTTCCACGTCATCTAAAATGGCACTATCCTCATTCTCAAGTTTCAACATTTCTACAATAACTCTCACCTTTGGACCGCAATGTCAGTGAACAGTCAACATGTGGAAAAACTTTGCCTCGATCATTTGTTTATTCATTCCAACGATCTATTTCTCCTTTACACCTGTGTGATGCTCCTTGTACCATTTTACCCTTTCTTTTTTGCGTCTCGGTGGTCGGATGTGCTGGTGCCCTGGTGATCCGATGAATCAGTGTCCTCCTCCACAATCTTATTGCCCACGTCCTCCTCTTAAAAAACCTTAATTTCATGGGTGAAAAACACCAGTTTGCTGGTTTGCTGATCTAACCAATGGCTATTTAATGCTTGCCAATTGGTAAATGGAGCGGTTAATTTTTTCCAATTGAATGGTCGACCAGTGCTTTCTCCAAACAACCTATAACACAAATTAAATTAAGCTACTTTAATCATTTGATGAATAACCTAATTCAAAATAAAACATAAATGCTTTTGATTTATGTTTTATTTTTTTTTGTCTACAACACATTTCGTAATTTATTAAAACAATATTCCAATAAAAAAATGAACCATTAAGCTTTTCAAAATCATCATTTTCTTAAAACAAACTTATTATTTTATTATTGAGTAGTATAGCTAATTCAATGTTTTGTCTGCAGGAAATCAATTGAAGTGAGTGCATGGATCGAGAAGACCGAAAGCATCACATGATGTGAGTGAATAAACAATAAATTCGTGAAAAATAAAAATTAATGAAATAAAAAGACTTTGAAAAAAAAAAATGTTTTATTAAAATGGAAAGTTACATGCCTATTTTCATTTCTGGATACGTGCTCTTTTAAGGAACGAATTTACTTATGTTAATTGAAGTGAGTGCATGGATCAAGAAGACCAAAAGCATAATGATGTGACTGAATAAACAATAAACTCGTCAAAATTGAAAGTTACATGCCTGTTTTCATTTATGGATACGTGCTCTTTTAAATAACGAATTTACTTATATTTATTTATGTGTTTATAAGAGATAAACGGAATTATTTCAATGTGCCAAAGAACATCAAATTGCATGATTTCTAACAAAATTTTCACATTAGTAAAAATTTGGTACATTATTCATTTTCAATTTTTAACATGTTTTCTTTTAAGATATGGATTGAATTTCTTAAAATTTGATTTTTAATTGTATTATTTTAATCCACCAAAAATGCTCAATTAACTCATTAATCCATAGAAGACTAAGCCTTAGAGAAATTGTTGAAACATTATAATACAATGATTAATCTTAAGCACATGGCTATGTTATAGTGAACAGAAACAAGAATATCACATGAATTACCAATGGAACAACAAAATATAGAGAATCATCACATCAAAATAAGACCTTTATTGAAATCGAAGCAATGTTCACTTGTCTCTTCCAGGGGGAAACCTCTAGAAGAGAAGAGTTTTATTACAATAATTCTCAAGACAAATATTTCTCATGTCATCTACTCCTATTTATACTAAATATATCTACCCAAAAGAACAATATAGAGGAAGATCCTTCTAGAAGTAGAAGCTTCTATTATGTCTTCTTACATTTGATGTATTCTCCTTATTCCTAGACCTTATTTATTAATATCGGTCTTTATTACATGGAAAATATATTGTTCTACCTACATGAGGAGTTAGGGAGGTTAGGTCCCTAACATGCCTCCCCCAGCTTAAAAAAAATCCTTGTCCTCAAGGCTTGAGATGAGGAAAYTATAGCAAGATGGTAACCAATTCCCAAGTGGCATCTTCTAGCTATGTGTCATTTCACTGAACTAAAAGTTCCTTGCTAGTGTGTTGGCAGAGATAATGCTCACGCTGCTCCAAAACTACTTGGGGATAGAACCAAATGGAAACTTCTTCATCCAACTCAAGTAGACTGGTCTGATTCTGGCACCTAGTGTCGAGTACATTCTTTAAGAAGAAAACATGAAAAATAGGGTAGATCTTAGACTAACTGGGAACTCTAACTGGTAGGCCACTATCCCAAGTCTCTTGAGAATATGATAAGGACCATAAAATTTGGGGGTGAGTTTCTGAAAGTGCTGGGATTTGAAGAAAGTCAACTTATAAGGTTGTAGATGAAGAAAGACTTGGTCCCCTTCAACAAATTCACGTTCACCACGACCCTAATGTATTTGCTATTTCATGTGATTCTGACCCATGACCAAATTTTCTTATAGAGTACTAAGAATGGCCATGGGGACTGCAAGAGTTTGATTGAGCATGTATAATAGAAATAAGGGTGGATTTTTTCCATAGACTACTTCAAAAGGACTCATGCGAGTGGTGGTATGGTAAGATGTGTTGTACCACCATTTAGGAAGGGGTAACCACCGAATCCACTAATTTTTTCGAGGTCAGATGCAGGATTGGAAGGAGTGGTTTGTTGGCGGAGTCCAACTAAAAGCATTTCTTTTAAGGAGCGTTGTGAAGGGAATTGCAATTTTGCCCTAATTTTGCAAAAAATTGCAATAATATCTTGTCAAACCTACGAATCCATGGATACTTTTAGGATTTTTAGGGTGTGACCAATCTTGCATAACTTCAATTTTCTCCAGATCCATCATGATACCATCCTTTCCAACAATATGTCTCAGTTACTCAACTTTAGAGGCTCCAAAATCACATTTAGATTGCTTAAGAAAAAAATTGTGTTAAGAGAATAGTTTTAGAACTTGATCACAATGGGAAAGATGGGCTTGCCAAGTTTTTCTATAGATGAGGATATCATCAAAACAAACTAGGAAAAAATTATGGAGGAAAGGTATTATTCATGAGGCTTTGAAAAGTGGAGCGAGCATTGAAAAGGTTGAATGACATAACCAAGAACTCATAGTGACCCTCATGAGTTCAAAATGTAGTCTTGGGAATGTACATTCTTCTTTCATATGAATATGGTGGTAGCCAGAGGAGAGATCAAGTTTGATAAAATATTGAGCACAACTTAATTCATCCAAAAGGTCATCAATGAATGGGAAATTTGTCTTTGATGTTGAGTTTGTTTAGGGTGCAAAAATCAAGACACATGCACCATGTACCTTTTTCTTCAGTACCGTGACTACTAGATAAGAATAGGGGTTGGTATTGTGACAAATGAGCCCCGACTTCTAGAAATTGTTTAACAATCTTCTCAATTTCATTCATATGCGAGAATGACGATAAGAGAAAACATTTGGANGTTTGATAAAATATTGAGCACAACTTAATTCATCCAAAAGGTCATCAATGAATGGGAAATTTGTCTTTGATGTTGAGTTTGTTTAGGGTGCAAAAATCAAGACACATGCACCATGTACCTTTTTCTTCAGTACCGTGACTACTGGATAAGAATAGGGGTTGGTATTGTGACAAATGAGCCCCGACTTCTAGAAATTGTTTAACAATCTTCTCAATTTCATTCATATGCGAGAATGACGATAAGAGAAAACATTTGGAGGAAGACTACCCAAAACAACATAATGGAATGATCATGGACAACTCGACCAGGGGGGAGTCCTTGGGGGTTTTGAAACATAGTTTGGTGTTGGGAGAGGACAGATTGAAGGTTTGGATGGACAAAGGGTGTCTTAACTGCCTAAATGGAATGAAGTTGGGAAATATTTCCAGAATGACCTTTTCAAAGGAGCTTTTCCATTTGGTTGGAACTAATGATCTCTAGTGACCCTTCTGTGATTCCTTGGAACCAGTGTTGTTGGCCCTCCTACTACAATTGCATGGTTAATTTATGGAAATCCATGTTGATAGGGACAAGAGTGTGTAACCATTTAACACCAAGTAGAATGTCAAAACCACCCATGTCAATAACAAAAATATGATATTTCAAGTGGTACTGACCAATTTGTAGGCACACATTTTCGCAACGCCCTCCACATTTCATGGAACCCCCATTGGAAATCATGATTTGGACATTATTAACTAGATGGATATAGCAATTGAATCATTTAGCAAAGAAACGATGAAAAAAATTATGGGTTTGGTCACTTTCAATGAGAATGATGACTTTCTAGTTCTTAATGTAGTCAATTAACTTTAAGGTTCGGGGAGTAGAGAAACCAGTGAGTACATCCACGGAAATTAGTGGTTGAACTTCTGGTGGAATAGAGGGTGGATTAATATCAGTTGTTGGGGGTAGCTCAGGTAAATGAGAAACATCCTCAGTCATAGACATAAAAATATTGTGTTCCTTACACTTGTGCCCTAAAAAAGAAATTTCATCCCAATTATAAAAAAGACCCTTAAGTTGTCGTTTAACCATTTCATCCCAAGTCAATTGTTGTATCTTGAGTGGAGTGGTAGAAGGGGCAAGAAGGGTGGGTTTAGGGTGCAGAATAAAGAGTGTCTTTTTGGTTTGGGATGAGACTAATTATTGTGATTCCTTGACCATTTTAGTAGTTTCCAACCAAGTCTGGGGGTGATCCATGATAACACATGAACATATTTCATACTCAAGGCCACTGATAAAGAATTACCTAAAACAAGCATTTTCCATGCCCTCGACTCTAAAATTCAATTGCTCAAAGGGATCTATAAACTCTTTGAGTGGACTAGTTTGTTTCAACTTGGTCAAATGGCCTAAATGATAGATGCGAGTGGAAAAGTGGTCATAGAGATATTCAACAAAATATTTCCAAGCCACATACCCTTGGTGTGCCTTTTTACGCCATTTTCACCATTTCCAACATTCAGGACCCAAATGGAGAACACCATAATATAGTTTGGCCAACTCATTGGCAATGATGTGCAAAGAGAAGTAGTGGTTCATTGGGGTGACCTAACCTGTGGGGTATGAGCCATCAAATTTTTTCACATGCAGTCTAGGAAGGGATAGGTCATGTTGAAAGTGATTGGAATAAAAAGTATGGAAAGTGGAGGAAGCATCACCTTCAGGGTGCAAAGGATGGTCAGATGAGGGAAATCCTCCATGGAAATTTAGTTTGGCTAAGAGATGGCTCACAAAGGATTCAAGTTGTATTTCCATGTATTGTCTAAAGGCTTCCATTTCAGAGTCTATGGTGGAATTCATGGAAGAATTGAATCTTGATGGTGTAAATATTGGCATTGATTTACCAAAATTACTTATGGGCCATGAAGAAATCATATGACAATGTATTGAGTCGTGCTTGAAGATCTTGGTTGTGGGTGTGGGTCATGGTGAAAGGGGGTACAAGAAGGGGGTGGGTGGGTATCCATAGAAAATGGGTTATGGGAGAAGTGTATCACAATGGTCAGGGAGAAAAGGGGAATCCAATGGGATAGGTCCAATGTAAGGGGGTCAGGAGAGGATCAGGATCACAAGGAAAAAAAAGGTTGAGAAAGGTTGGGTATCACTGCGATCAAGGAAAAAAGAGGATTCCAATGGGATAATTCTCAAATAAGGGTGTGGGAATGCCCCATAATTTGTTTTCTAACTCCCATGGAATTATACTTTGATATGAATAATAGTACAATGATGAAATTCCCAAATTCTTAATAAGAAGAAATATGTAGTAATTTGATAAGTAGAATGTAGGAGGAAAGGTTGCACGATAATAGATCTTGTTTGTTCCTTGTTTTTTATTTTTACATCTTAAGGGTTAGGGTTTTTTCACGGTTCCTTTAGACAAGGTTTTTCCCTGTGAAATATGTCTTTGATATACATGGAGGTCAAAATAGTAGTACTTGACCTAATATCTCAAGGCACCAACTAAGGAGGCTAGACCATACCCTTAGTTGTACTACCTTATTACCCAGGTACTAGAGAGTATATTCCCAAGTGTCATTCTAGGTGGAACTATAGAAATCAAGCAGTTGATCGTTTGATCTACAACGAGTTTCAGGATACCTTGGGAAGTTCATCAAGAGATGTTTTCTAATGCACTACCACTCAAAGGGGTACCAATAGGGGTTACAATGGTGTCCAACAGTGTGATCTTAATAACCTCTTCTATTTCCTATGTGTATGTTTCCTTGACCACATATTTATGTGTTGAACAAAAAATCATTGTAGCTTAAAGACATCGGAATACGTATCTACCTTGAAAAAACATTTACCCCAATTTGTTCCAAGGAAAGTTCTTTGATACCACTTGTTAAGTACCTGGTTATGTTATATTCAACATAAACAATAATATCACTGGAATTAACAATGAAACAATAGAATATAGAGAATCAACACATCGAAATGATACCTTTATTGAAACGGAAGTAGTGTTCACTTAACTCTTCAAGGTGGAAACCTCTAGTAGATCAAAGCTTTATTACAATAATTCTTAATAAAAAGATTTATCATTCCCTTGACTCCTATTTATGCTAAATCTATCTACCTAAAAGAAAAATCTATAGGAATATCTTTCTATAAGTAGAAGCTTCTATTATGTCTTCTTACATTTGACTTATTCTCCTTATTCCTAGGAATTATTTATTAATATCAACATTTATTACATGGAAAATTTATTATTCTACCTACATATGGGGTTAGGGATATTAGGGCCCAACAATTTATGCAAATAGAGGCATGAAATCAACTTGAATAAGCTCAAATGAGAATGTGAAAAATGTTGAATAACCAAGGGGACAAAAGAATCAAATAGCGCAATAATTACTTATGGGGGAAATGTGATGAAACAAGTTTACGCGTTGCAACAATCCCATCACTGAAATCATAATGATTAAGGTGG
>SNQJ01S0000093.1:95886-114733 GCA_010110895.2 Picea sitchensis | reverse complement strand
AAATTTATTCATTAAGGAACTGTGCCATTTGGACCTTCATAAGGGCTTGGTAGACCATGAGATGGATATTAGACACCACATCTGGGACACCATTGATGATGAGTGTTTCACATGGAATATAAAGGATGTTTCCATTGGAGGCATCCTATAATAATTTAAGGATTATATTTCACCCTTATCCACTTGGGCATTGTCCTTTTGTGGCTTAGGGAATCACCTTATACCATGACATCACCTTGGAGGGAGAGGTTTTTCAACAACAAGAGACATATAACATGGACCGTGTCACATGAGAGAGTGACACATGGAATTAGGAGGCCCAACATTCCACCATTTCATCCTTGACATCACTCTTATGAGACTAATTTCACCCTTCTAGGGCATTACACTATATTTTTAGGGATATTTTGATGTAAAATTTATATTTTGAATTTATGAAAGGATAATTAGAGGGGTCAACCCTCTTGTGTTTTGTTGTCGACAAATTAAAGTGAAAAAATAGTTTTCAAGGCCTCATATAAATAGAATACCTTGTCATTTAATTTTATCATCACATTCCTCTCCATTGAGAGAGTACTACTTCTAAAATTTTTTATATTTTTGGGATATTGGCTTTTACCTCATTCACTATCTCTTGGATGTCAAATTTGGATGCTTGTTTTCTATTTTTTCGATGGTATTACTGCAATTAGGGTTTACTCTTGTCATATCATGGTGAAGTAAGTACATTTTTGTAATTTCTCTCATGTTATTAATTTTTTGATGGTGAATTGTACTTGTTCATATTGACGATCTTGCTTGGTAAAAACACTAAGAGAGGAGAATAATTTCTTCCTCCTCTCACAAGGTTAATATTATCTATAATTTGTGAAGAAGAATACTACCTAGGTTTAGACTCTTAAATCCCTAAAGTGATATAACTTTAGGATTTTATCCCTAAACTCTTGATTGTTGAGCTAAGTGAAGCTACAAGAAGGAATAAAAGGTTTATGGGACCCCAAAGTGCATGCACCCAAGAAATTCTCCTCGTCAAGATTCAATCCCGAAGGCCCTAATGTGATACCACCTTAGAGATTGATTCATACCTCTTTGTTTCATATAGATCAAGTTCCAAGACTAGTTGTGTTTGTTGTTGTAAATACTCCATATCCCTAAGGAAGTAATCTTTAAAGCTCTCTTGTGGTGAAAGTGATAAAAACACTCTTTATTATTAATTTTCATTCTCTCAAGATTACTATTAACTTTAATAACTCTAACTTAAGATAATTCACTAATATAATTGTTGTTGTTGCAAAATTCTACTACAACCATCCTAACATACACTAACTTACTGCATACATTTCTCTAATAATGGTTGAACATAGCTATAAATTGTATCTAACAATTGGACAATGATATATTGAGTTAATGCTAAGTTTTCATGGAAAATTGTTAGAACTCATAAGTACATTTCTTCTTTTCATTACAATTTGTCTATTGTTTTTGTATTACTCTAATGTGAGGCGATTTCACAAAAACCATAACAAACTTGTGGTCTAGCGTATTTAAGAGGCATTAATTGTATGTTTGTACTTGCAAATCACACTATATATGTTGTAAATTTTTCATGTTCTAGGTAGGTACTCATACGATATTTATACCTCTTATCCCTTTGACCTAGATATTGACTTAAATGATCAAGAGAGGAGGTTGTAGGCTTGGCTAAAGAACATGCTACTTTGATCCCTTGAGTTCACCAAGGAAGCCTCCCTTGTCGTTGAACTCTTCCATCACTAAAACAAGGGGATTTCTTACTAAGGTGACAATGGTAGGATTTTATGTATTTATGCAATATTTGGGATACTTGTGGTAGGATTTGCATAGGTACAAATCATGTGATAATAGGTACCAAAGATATAAATACAAAAACACCACAATAGATCCAGATAACAATATAGAAAATGTAATTTGTTATAAGAAAACCCTTAGGCTATTGAAAAACCATATGTTAGACTCTGTTACGAAACGGATCCACTCTTTTTCACTTACCTCTTCAAGGGGAAAGCCTCTTAATGAGCTACTGCTCCAAATACAATACTTTCTAAAGGAGGAACCTTCTAGTAAGTCCTCTTACATTTATTTCATTTACACTATGACCTATTTATTGAAAGTGAAATTTATACGTATCAATACTTATGTAATATTATTCCCCTTGGTTACCTCCCTAGGTACCCCATATTATTCCCCCTAGATACACTACATTCCATCCCTATTATGAAAGTTTTTTCTTCAATGATTTTTATGATGGTGTACAACTATATACCAGGGTCTCATGGATAAGTGTGGAGCATAATGTTGAAGTAGGATAGAGAACCAGGGCCCCATGTAGAAGTGCTAGACAACAAGTTGAAGTAGTCTGAGATCCACTATAATCCAGGGTCTCATGTCGAGGTGTTCATGTGAACTCCCCTCTGAAAATTTCAGAACTCAATAGCTAGTTGCAAAGGGTGCTCCAAAGAGCTATACTGATCATGTGGATCCAAATATATAGAGCAGAACAAAACATTATCCACTAGTACTAGAGAATAAGAAAACTTAATAAGAGTATGCCTCAAAGGATCTTGTCCACTCTCCAAGATGTGCTCTATATAAGGTGGAGTACAATCATCAAATAGAAGATGAAAGTGGTTTCCATCCCAGAAATGACAATTGTCCATGCACCAGTCAACACATTAGGCCTCCCAATAAGACCAAGCATATGTTTCTTGATTATATTAATCCTTGATGGCCTGCATAATATATCAATCCTACATTTTAGATAAAGTCTCTTAAATATTTCTACAATTTTCCTTGATGTTTTGCAAAGTGTACTTGATGGCTTCCATATATCATCGTAGGTGCATGAGGAGTTGAAAATGAATATCCATTAGAAAAACCACATATATTATAAACAAATAAGTATCTTAAAACCATTTATCCAATGGAACTGATCTAGTAGCAATATGAGTACCCTATCAAATATTATTAGCTCTACAGTCCCTCACGGTCATCTCGAAAAAGACCATAAAAATTTGTTGATTTTAAATCCATTATATCTTTAATTCAGAGCTCTGATTTAGATTGTTGTTTTTTACATGGGTTGATTTTCCCATAGGAACTTAGATATGTAAATTTTTTGGGAAAATTTGGCATTGACTGCTATATAAATCAACAAAGTCATGTAGTCATTTGTACAGAAAAACCCCAAATATTTGTAGATTTTAAAATGTTGAAAACTTCACTTCCCATACTTTGTTTCGAATGCCTTTTTTTTAAATTGTTTTTTTTTTGAGAGGAAATAATATATAAAACAATTTTCTACAACTTGTACATAGGAAGCTATAGGAATGATTCATAGTGTTGTGGCTCTCTTTTTTCTTCTTGAAAAAAACTACAACATAGAATAAACAAATTTCCTTTTTTTCATGTCCGAAGAAAGTTCTTTAATACCACTTGTTAAGTACCAAATATATGAATACAAAAAATACACAATAGATCTAGAGAAAAACATATAAAATCCACACTTTATTATATGAAATCCCTTAGGTTAATCAAACACCATACAATATATCTTGTTACGAAAGGGATCCATTCATTTTTCAGTTTCCTCTTGAAGGAAGAAATCTCCTAATAATATACCACTCCAAATACAATACTTTTTAACTTGCAGAATACATTGCTTGAACCCCTTTATATAGTTCTACCAACCATCTAAGAACATTCTAGAGGAGGAACCTTCTAATAATTTATTTTACATTTATTCCATTCACACTAAGCCTTATTTATTAAAAGTGGTATTGATACATATTAATACTTATATACTATTATTCCCGTTCGGTAACTCCCTACGTACCCCATATTATTCCTCTTAGCTACACTACACCTTGACAATGCATATTAAGTGGGAGTAGTAAATAGGTTTCTTGGAAACTCGAGAAATGAACATTGGAATGAAGTTAAATGGATTTTAAGATACATTAAAGGCTCAATTCGTTATTATATGTGGTTTCTAGGTACTGGTATCTTATTGGGAGGATTTACCAATGTTGATATTATAGGTGATGTGGATTCTAGAAAATCCACAACAAGTTACATATATAACTTTGCAAAGGTTACATTCTCATGGGTATCTAGATTACAAAAGGTGGTGTCTCTTTATACCACATAGGCTCATTATATTGCAGTAGTTGGTGCATGAAAGGAAATGGTTTGGATGAGGAGTTTCCTAGAGGAACTAGGTCTATATCAAGAAAATTATGTACTAAATTGTGATAGCCAAAGTGCAATCCATATTGTTAAAAATACTTCTTTCCATTCTAATACAAAGCACACTGATGTTAGATATCATTGGATTTTCTAACTGCTAAATTATGGGATGGTATGGTTAAAGAAAATACACACAAAATAAAATATAGTTGATATGTTAACAAATATTTTTCCAAGGGATAAGTAGGATCTTTCTAAAACCTTGGATGGATGAAAGGTTCTTTGGGATTGGATCAGTAGAAAAAATAAATAAATAAATAGAAACAATATTAAACCAATATTATATTTGGTCTCAAGTGGGATATTGTTTTATATGATACCAAATAAAATAAAATATTATACTTTTTATGACTTCTTCATACTTTTGGATTGTTGACTAGATAATGATTCAAATGATCTTAGTCTACACCGGTGGTTTTGGGTCAATGGGTTTTTCTATCCCAAAGAAGCGGGAACAAGACTTGAGTTGAATCTTGACATATGTATTCTTCTATTAAATAAAATCTCCATTTTTACACAATGACATTGTCAATATCAAAATGATCCAAGTGGAAATCGGCAACCATCAACCTCTTCCACTAAACCACCATTGTAATACACCCATGGTATTTGTTGGTAAAAAAATAATAACAATAATTGAAGAAAATCCATGTGTGTAGATTTTTTTTAACCCATGGAATTCACCATTGTATTCACCCATGGTATTCACCCATGAAGTTTTTTCAAACCATGGTATTTTCCCATGGTATTCGAAAAATAAAACGAGTAACAATTAATTAATGAAAACACATAAATCCTCTTACTATATATATGGGCCTCTTATTTGTAAAGGAGATAATTCCATTCATTATGTGTTTCTAAATATTCTTGCATTCAATAAAATATTTATTCATTTCCATATTATCGTCCTTATTTGATTTTGTCTCATTTGCTCTATTTGTCGCATTTAATCTATGTTGTCACATCACTTGCATATTTCCCATTTCAATCCTTTTACAATTTGGATCAGTGGTATTAGAGAAGTGTTTTCCTTGTCATTTATTAGTGCATGGCCCCGAAAAGGTCATGGTATAAAGATTTGATTCTTTTACTAGTTTCTCTTAAGAATGACTTCTCTTTCCAACTTAAGTGGCCTCCCATGAAGGAACAAAAGAGATATGACGGAGCAGGAGGTCATTTCAAGACATTTATGAAGGAATCTCTCATGCTACAGAGGAACAATATGATGGGAAAATTCACCCAGATAGTCCAACGACTACTAACAACATCCAAGGAATCTTCGTCAAACAACCATTTCGGAGGTATCACCCTTCAAGGTACAAGTCAATTTTGATATCCCCTTATTTGAAGTCCTGGTAGATGTAGATGCTCCAAAAAATGGTTGAATATGCTAGAAGGTTATTATTTTGTCTAAATTTTTTCTAATAGATAAAATATCACTATTGCACTCCTTAAATCCCTTCCCCATGTTAGAGTGTGATGGGAAGGCTACTAGGAGAGGTACATCAAGGATGAATCTATGTAACTCGAAAGAGAACCCACTTGGGAAACCTTTGTTGATTCCCTCTAGAAGGATTTTTACCCTGTCAGAAACTAGGATGATCAATACATGAGATGGATGAATTTGCAACAAGAGAGAGACCAGACTGAGTCAAAGTACACCAACATATTTCATACCTTGCGCTGAAATTTTGGTATCAAAGACTCCTAGCAACACCTAGTTTTGAAGTATTGAAGTGGTTTGTACATGTACATTCAAACAAATGTGGATTTCTTGTACATTACATAAATGAGATCCACTTATACATATGCAGTCAAAATCAAGTAGAAATTCAAGCAGTGAAGTAAGAAGGAGTCCGAGTTTGTAAATATGCCACAACAAAATCATGGAAAAGGAAACATTAATTCACAGAATGAAGGAAAAAAAAAGGAGAGTCAATCTCAATAAAATTATCCCAAGTCATTAGCTAAGAAGAGTGATGAGAAGTCTAATAAGGACAATAGAATGTGGGGTGAGTTCCATAAAATCCCCTGGCTCTACACCAATGAATTTTGCTCCAAACTATCATTAGTGGTCGAGAAGAAATAAATATAATTAGAACTTGATACTGAATATGAAACAAAGATAAATAAATGGAAACAGATCATCAATGAAAAACCCACTACTACCATTGCAACCACAACCATCCAACCATAAGAACCATAGGAGCATGAGGTGGGGGAGCACCTCTTCCCCTCATAGATGTGGGTAAAGGGAACCCCATGGCATTTCACTATTGATAGCGGGAGTCAGAAGAACTGGATCTTAACAAAGGTCATCAAGATATTGAATTTGTTGACAATGCCACACTCCCAACCATACACCATCAGATGGTTGAGCTACGGATGGGACCTTTGAGTCATCCAACAATGTCAACTTTCCTACGACATCAATCCCTTCAAGGATGAGTTATTTTATGTGTTGCATCACATGAAGTTTGTGACATAATTTTAGGACAACCATATACATGGAAGCATCAAATTGTTTATGAGTCTACACCTTATAGTGTCATTGTTACTCTGGGGCATTAGCTCTACATGGTACTGGTGGTAGTTTCGACTACTACTACTTAATTGATATTGAAAAAACATTATCGCAAAGTAATATCTCAAATTACAAAGTTTATCATGTTCATGATCCAGTTAAAAGGTGAACAAAAGGTCACTAACCCATGGTATTCACCCATGGTTTTTCTATAAACCATGGCATTTTTCAATGGTATTTGAAAAATAAAAACAACAACAATTAGTTAATGAAAATACATTACTCGTACGATGTTCCTCGTAGTTATATACATGGCTCTCATTTGTAAAGGAGATGATTCTATTCATGATGTAGTTATAAATATTCTTACATTTAATAAAAAGTTTATTTTTTACCATATTATTTTCCTTATTTTATTTTCTCATAATTACTCCATTTTGTCTCATTACTTTTCTATTTTTCATTTCATTCCTTCTACAATCTACAATTTCAACTCAAATCTACAATTTCAACCATTCCTAATCAATTTTCGAATAAAATTGATAAAAAAATCCAAAATATGAAACATTTAAACTAAAAGCATATCAAAACCTTACTATTTTAATTCAAAATTAAAAAGTATCTTAACCAAACATTTTATATCGACATATCAATCTCGACATCTTTAACCAATCAATTATTTTAGATAAGAATGCCTTATCTTTGTGCAATAATATTATTAGGCATTAAAATGTCAAAACCATATGAATACAAATTAATGTAAACACACAATTCTACATATTAATTTTATTTTTCTTACTTTAAAAAATATTGCTTACTCATTTCCCTAAATTATAGATTACAAGAACTGACTACACGAATTTTAATTAAAAAAACGTAGTTTGTCCAACAAACGTTATATGAACAAAAACAACCATTTTGATGATGGATTTATCATATATGAAAATAGATTAATACTTTGAAGTTCTAAACTGTTAATTTAAAAAAGTTTTTATTTTCAGAAACTTGATCGGTTTTCAATTTAATAGATTTTTTTTTGGTGCATAATAAATTTAACTTTATATATAAATTTCATATTTTTTCAATAGTATGCAACACAACATTAAATTGTTTTAAATATAATAGTTTTTTTTCCTTTCAATTATTTTATTTCTTAATTTTTCTTTTTCTACTGATTTTAAATTATTTTACTTAATATAAAAGTTGAAATATTTTATTTAAATATTTTATTTATAACATAGATTGAATTTTTTTATTATTAAATTTTTTTAAATGTTAAATATCTTTAAAAACATCGTGCACAAATTTCACATCATACTTATTTATTATCATTTGTATAAATGAATAACTCATACGTATCCCTAGTTGAAATACTTGTATTAATAATNTTTATTTAAATATTTTATTTATAACATAGATTGAATTTTTTTATTATTAAATTTTTTTAAATGCTAAATATCTTTAAAAACATCGTGCACAAATTTCACATCATACTTATTTATTATCATTTGTATAAATGAATAACTCATACGTATCCCTAGTTGAAATACTTGTATTAATAATAAAACGTTATTGATCAAATCCACATGCCACCAATGTAATTTAAAAATCGAGATACCATTGTTTTTTTTAATTATAAAATTATAATCTACAAAGATTGCTTAAAAATCCTAAATAACAATGAAATTTGAACACTTCACACTTGAGATATCTTAAAAACTTCCCTACCCAAAAGGGATTTGTTCTTTCCCAGATAAAATTGATCAATAATGATATAAATAATATTTGGGAATGGAAAAAGACTCTTCTCCTTTCCATAGATAGAGTTCATCGAACATAATACTTTGCATCTCATTATGTTACACCCCTTTGGATTCGAAGTCATGAACATCATCAATTTCGTTTCCTCGTTTCCATACCCTTCAGTAAATAACCTAATAATAAAAATGCTAATTAAAATCTATGCTAATTAAAATCTATTTAGAATTTTTCTTTCTAGGAATTATGTAAACCTACATTAGCTTAAGTGTAGGGCTTTGGAATAGGTGTTGAGAATAAATTTCCAAATCCATAAACAAACATAGAATCTTGTGATAGGAAGATGAAATCCAATTTTCGTATAAGCATAGTCAACAACCCCCTCTCACACAGGGGCTAAATACGAGGTCATGTGTGGGAGAGTAGCAGAGATTACCCCTTCGAGGATCAACAAATCATAGACGATCAAATGTATATTTGGGGGTTTTATTGAGAAACAATTATTTTCATTGGGTCTCGGTGCTTTGTGAACTCTGAATCCATCTAGGGTCCTATGGAGTATTATCGGTCCACTTGTCTTCAATTCTCTTGAAGAGCTTCGTATTTTGATATTCTACCCATACTATTGACTATACCCTCCTAGAGGTTGACTGAGAGATGGTAAAATTGGTGTCCCTCATATTTAGGGTTCATACATGAGGTGACAACAAAGGGGATTCTTTGTTGTACTTGGGTCATACGTTGGTCAATCTCACTCGGGCTCCTTGGAGGGTAACCAACGAAGAAACCATGAGGGAACTTGCACTAAGGTGTAATTTCGTTAAGCAGGTCGCCATTGTAACTGATCCACCCACTCTATCCCACCCCCTTCTCACTTTGATCCTACGACGTTGGATTTCATCACCAACTAGCGCTTCATAGTGAAAAAAAAAATTTATTCGGTTTTCTTCCTAGATTTTTTAGCATGTGTTGTTTGTTTTTTCGTAGAAAACCTTATGGTTGAGTCCATGTTTATGGCATCATTTCATGGAACTACCAACAAAGGAACCCCTTTTCCTAGGATACTATTTGTTTCTCTTTTTGTGGGACACGTTGGTCCTCCTTATATTGTTACTTTGACTCTTCCTAGACTCACTATTGGGTTATCAGTTTGGTTGTTTTCCACTTCGATGAATGTAAATGCTCCTAGTTCTTTTTCCATAAGAACTCCACCCAAATACGATCAACCTCTTGTTAATCCTCTTCCTTATTCACCCATAGGGTGTTCTTCTTGTCCTTCCTCTTCACCTAGTGAAAGCTCTGCAACTAGTAACCAGGGAGATATGAAGAAGAAGAAAAGGAAGATTATGAAGAAGAAAAATAATATAGGGGGTAAACTTTCGACCACTTCCTGACATGTTGGAAGAAATAAACCAACTACTCTTGATCATGGTGGGTGTGTTTATAATGTCGACAAGTATATCAAGACACATCACAAACCAAAATTCTCTTACAGTATTTGTAAGGGTGATCATCTTCTTAAGGATTTACTTGGTATTCCAAAGGTAGTAGAAGTGTGGTCTCAGGGTTCTCTTCCGACATCATCAGTTGCTGCAGATCATGTTGGTGACAACCCATCAACTAGTGATAATCAGGTTGGAAGTAAGAAGGGTAAAGTAAAATTTCCTTGCTTGTTATGTAAGGATATACACTGCACCTACCTTTTTTATCACATGGATGAAGCTTCATATCTGTTGGAAAAGATTGTTGATGTCCAACAACAACCTCCATCTCCCATCCCACCACTGTTTGATTAACTGGTCAATCTGATTCCATCATCGGTCAATCCTATTGATAAGGTGGTCCATCTGATTCAATCATCGGTTGAGTCAGTTGATCAAGTGATCGGTATGATTTCAAATTCAATTGATCCCACTCTCTCTTTGGAGAGAGAATTTAAAGTGGTTGATCCAATACCACCTTTGGTCAATTCCACTCCTCCTAGGAAGAGAAAGGGTGTCACTCAAGTCTTTTCTATTTCTACAGATTCTTATGAACTAAGGCTCACTTCACTCAAAATCCCTCTGAGTAATGAGGCCATCCTTTTAGATTGGGGTGCACTAGCGAAATCTTGTTTCCGTTCCTATATACATTTCCAAATCATTATTCAAGTTTGTGGTAGGGATGTTCCTCGGCCTATTGTCGACGAGGGTGCATCTATTAGTATTTTATCCTCCATTTCTTGGAAAGCTTTAGGTTCTCCTCATCTTGCGCCTATGACTCATGATTTGTTGGATATTAACAGAAGGGATAGTCAACCTTTAGGGATACTTCCTTATTTTCTTGTTACTTTAGGAGGGAAAATTGTCTATATTGATGTGATGGTAGTCCACAATGCATTAGATTTTAATTTGATCCTTGGGAGAGACTATGTTTATGGAGTGAAGGATGTTGTGTCCACAGTCTTTCAGTTGATGTGTTTCCATCACAATGTGGTCACCATTGACCATCTTTCATTCATTATCCCTCATATGATGGCCAATCGTCCGACTTCCTTGAAATGTTCTTATATGCCAGTGACATCCTCCCCGTCACAGGTCAATTATGTGGAAACATGTCCCATGAGTTCAACTCTGAATGGGAAGGAATCTCTGTCGTCTTTTGATTTAGATCCGGTATTTGACATGGGGATCTCTTCAATAGGGAAATTCAAGCCTAATCTCCCTACCCCTATCACAACCCTCAACATGTATTCCTTCCAGAGTCTATTTTTTCAATATAGATAAGATATCTTGGAAGCCATGACAGAGGATTTTCCATTGACATGTATTCCTTCCAAAGCATTATCATCTTGGAAGCCATGATCAAGTAGAGTTCTATGAGCATAGTTTATTAGTTGATTTCAAACTCGTTAAAATATGAAACCACGTTCAAGGAGAGTTCTCGTTTCTGTGTCAAGATCATTAAAAAGTGAAACAGAGGGACTCAAGCATAGTTTTTATAATTTCAATATTGTGTAAAAATGAAACCTACATTAGAATTATTTGATCCTTTAATAGTACTTGTCCATGAGAAAATTTATTTTCCTATATCATATCATTGAAAAATGAAACAACCACCTCTCCTGTTGAGTCGAGTATTTCACAAGATATCATAACTTAACCTTCCTTTCATCTGACTTTGTCTATTGACCCTTTTTATCCATCTGGTATAGAAATTGGTGAAAAATCAATCCTCGATTGATTAAATGAAGCTTGGGCAGGAAGATCTCCATCCTCTAGACATCATGCTAAAGAAAATCCACTAGCTTCCATCATGCAGTTGGGGGTAAAGTACCAACTATCCATATGTCTCATTCAAAACCTTTAGACATTATGTTGGAACTCTTTGGAGTTTCCTTTAACCTATTTTCAAAATCCCTAAATATGAAAAGATTTTCGAGCGATCTTGCTTCCTTTCACACTTGTTAAAAGGTTTGAAATGACATCTTTCGAGTGGTAGTTTATCTATTTTTCGTCCTCATGAGACTAATTATGAAAAATGAACACTTTAATCATGACTGATTAGAATAGTTATCCCCTATATTGTTTTACACGTTTTTTGGGCTTGAGAGACTAAATTTACAAAAAAATCATCCACAGAGACATCTTTAAGTTATTTTCAGACTCTCTAAACATGAAAAACCACTGAGTTTACCTTCTTTGGGATCATAAAACTATGCATCAAAGGACCTATGTGAGTCCAATCTACAGGACCCATATAGGACCGAACCCCTCCTTCCTCAAGTTGGTTAAACATATGTCGATGGACTCATTTGAAGGATGAGCTATAATGAGCATATGTTACCCTCCTCAATCTTATTAAAAAATAAAGAGGTACTCATCTATCTGGATGGGAGGGGAATTGAAGGAAGTGGGTAAATGTTTTTGGAATCCTTTATGGAAACCATTGTTGTCTCTCTTGAACATGGAACTTGTTTGTGTCTCGTTTTATAGTAGGGTAATCTACTTGTCTCTGAGTCATACCAATTCCACGTGTCAATATATTTTTTAGTCCAATCTAAGAGTTTTCTTATTACCATCACATTATGTTCTTTGTACTCGACAAGTCAGTGCTTCTAGTTCGGTTGTCATGCTTCATAATTTTCAAGGGAAGTTTCACTTCAAACCATCCATCGGGAATATTACTAGTTTCCATTTCCTATGTTAGTCCATACTCATTTGATTTACCATCTTACATCACTTTCTTGTGTCAGTTTTGTGTCAATGATGGGATATACATCAAGGCCCTCCTTCGACGAGTATTTCCTATCGACTTCGGCATATTATCCAGGAATTATACTTATAAAAAAGTTAATACGTTGGGACCTCCATGGATCGATGGCAGGCCTCCTCGCTTTCGATAGTAGGTTTACATCATTGAGCTCTAATCGGATGATTCCATGAATGTTTGACCTCAGCTCATTTAGTCACATTCACTGGAATTTACTAGGGTACCTTGGGAGTCATTGGAATAATTGGTGATTTACCTTTCACTTGTTAATGGTTTAAATCAATGACCAGTAATCAAGTTGTTTCTACCATGTTCGACATCAAATCATCTATTCACATGGATATATTCGTACCACATCTAGATCAGGATGAAGACCCTAGGTTGAGTGCTCACTATGTTATGTGCTTTGTGTAAGATGTGATGGTGATCATTTAAGAATGTAAAATATTTGAGTACAATCATCATGCTGGAAATATTGATGATATATATACTATCACATAGATCCACTTTGTATTAATCCATGACTATGTTTTGTCATCTCGTAGTTCCACTGTGTATTTTTTGTGGCTGCAATTAGTTCATGTCATGGAGGTATGGATCCACATTGTATCTCTAGTGGCCATATTCATAGTCACTATTTTCATGGATCCATAGTGTATTGGTCGGTAGTTGTGCTTTGAGGCATCTCATATTCCGAGCATAGGTATTCCTTCCTAAAAAATGGAACATATATTAATATTGTTTGATGATTGTTTGCATATTTTTCCAGGTTCTCCCACTCCAACACCCTTGCATTGAAGAAATTGTAAATTTTTTCATCCATTATTATCTCTTCTAACCTCAAACTTTAGGGGGAATATGTTACACATCAAAATTCCTAAGTGTCACAAGTGTCACAAATTGTCGTAAACTGACGTATGCACCTTGATAAGTGTTGCATTAACTGTTGCAGGTGTTGTATACACCTTCCCAAATGTTGTATTCAATTTTTGAGGTGTCAAAACACCTTGACACCATTAAACCAATTGTTCAGGACCCCTAAGTCATATGGGAGGATGAAAATCATCATATCTAGGTCAAAACACACTTTTTCCTTGGAAAATTTGACCCTTTTTTTAGCATTTTATGAAGGGTGGCACCCCCCTGTCCATATTGGGGATGGTCACATGGGTCCCCCTATACCACTATAGGGGAGCACCACTGCTAGGGTGGTGATCTATCTCAAATTGGGGGGATTTCCATTCTTTTTGAAAGAAAGAGGGGATCTCCTTCACCTTAATGTATGGGCCAACTCCTTTAGATGGGGTTAGTTGTATTTGACCCTCATGCTTGGGATTCACTTTAGGATTTGATCCAAGCCTCAAGATCCATATTTTCAACCATATCCCTCATTTTCTCATGAAATTTTTTCCTCTCAAGCCTATATATTGCGGGATTTCCAAGGTGAAAGGGGGAAGATTTTAGGTATAAAACATTTAATCGTGGTAGATTCATGCAAGGGATGGATGAGGAGAGATTGGAGAAGTGTTGCATCATCATCCATGGTTTGTACGTATTCTCTTTGGGTTCTCATTTGAATATACTTGGCCTATTTCCTTCTGTTATCGGACAAATCGGTAGGTGCGGACACTAACTGATCTCCCTAGATCCACCTAGATCTAGAACAAAACACACCAGAACATGACGCTTTCCTTATGTTTTAGATATTGAATTTACTAACTAAAGAGGGGTGAGTGACATATTGTTTAAATGTCGCTTCCTCTCACCATCGCCATCCTAGCTACGTTCCAATGCTCATACAATGATGAACCTGCAAAAGAACACAACCAACCAAAGTGATAGTAATAACATAAACTCGATATAAACCTATGTATGTGATCAATGAATCATACAATAAAACACAAAAATATTTATAGGAAAGAATCATATTATTGTATAATATTAAATGTGAAAGAGAGATTACAACCATAGCCTTGATGTCGTAAGGTCCCTTCCAACTGTCCTTCATTCCCCACACACTTTCACTCCAAGAATTCTGAGAGCATAGATCTGCCAATATTCACAATCTATCTTGACAAAGTGGCTCATCTAGCCAAGCTAAAGCTCAAAAGCTAATCTCATCCAAGCCAAAGATCACTTTCTCCATGAGAGCTCCTCTCCTTTTATAAGTTGAAGAGGATAAGGTGAGGAGGTTAGGATGATCCCACTAAATCATGAAATCGAGTAAGATCCAAACCATTCGAATGCCACCTCACCATGGAAGTTTCTCCTTCTAGAAGATTTGAGAAAATGCTCGTTTTTCCCAAGTGTAAGCATTCTCGCACCCTACTTATAGTGCAACCTGTGAACTATTTGCACCCTAGCTATGATGCAACCTGCGAGAATTAGGCATTCTCTCACCCTAATACATAGGCAGCCTGTGAACTTCCTTTTTTATAGGGTTTTTTCCAAAGGAAAATGCAACTTCTCTTCTCAGGAAAAGTTCTTCTCCCTTCCTTCTTCAGGAACTCAGGCCACTAACCCCTCTGAAAACTACAGATAGGTTTACATCATAAACGATCATAGGGATGATGAAAATAATGTGTAACAGAGAGCCCCCCAAAGTATGAATTTAGAACAGAGTGATAGCTGAAATACTTTGTCGAGTGTGTGTATGGAACAAGGAACAGTCGGTCGGAAACCTGCCAACAAACAAGGAAATACAGTACAATAATATATCATCACTGAGGTAGGAATTCCCATACTCAAAATACAAATGACACAAAGCATAAATGCCGACATGTGAAGATCCATGTCAAGTAAGACAGCTCATGGCCACCAAACATACACTGTAGATCCATTCCAATATGACTCAAATCTGAACATAGCCACCAAAAATACACTATGGATCTATGTGTTAAAGACTCAAATTTGAACATATCCACCAGACATACAATGTGGATTTATGCAACAGTACACTGAATATACTCCAACGCAACCTGAATCTATCAGAAAAGATCCAAGGTCTTCATCTCCACCACTCTATAGTACGAATCTAACCATGTGAATACATGTGTTGAAGTTGAACATGGTAGAAACCACTTGATTACCAGTCATTAGTGTATACCATTAACAAACATGAGGGAAATCACCATTAATGTCAATGACTCCCAAGGTACACTAGTACAATCCAACGAATGTGAATAAATGAGTTGAAGTCGAACACTCGGCGGAATCTCCCGATCAGGGGTCAATAATGAAAACCCACTGTTGAAAGCGAGGAAACCTTCTATTGAGGCATGCAAGTTCCAAGGTACCAATTGGTTTCTAAGTATAATTCCTGGATAATGAGTTGAAGTCGACAAGAAAAGACTCGTCACAGGAGGGCCTTAATGTATCCCCCATCAATGACACGAAACAGGTAACAAGATTTGACGTAGATCAGAGTAACCAGTAATTCAGGACTGACTCAGGGATGGCCGACGCAATAGAAGGATTAAAGACTACAGAAATGGCCGACACAATAGAAGACTTTTCAGGTTGGACATATTGTTGAATGGATTGACGACACGACAACTGTCTTGGAAAATATTGACTCAACAACAGGGATCACAGACCAATTTGTAATCTTATAAAGGAGTATGACCAAGAGACGAGCGTATTTTCCAACCTAGACACAAGGCGAGTCAAATGGTGTCATGTTCAAAAGAGACTCTTCCACAGAATACAGGTTTAGATACATTTCTTTCCCAATTTTTCCCCCACCATTTCTGGCAAGTACCTCTTTATTTTTACGCAAGCTTGAGGAGGATAACATATGCCTGTAAATGTAAGCTCATCCTTCGGACAAGTCCCTCAGAGTATGTTTAACGAACCCTAGGAAGAAGTGGTTCGGTCCCATATGGTCCTTTCGATGTTTGTTTTACGAGTCCAAAGAAAGAAAACTCGGGGGTTTTTCATGTTTATAGAGTCCGAAAAACACTTAAAGATAACTCTCTCAGTTCCTTTTTCATAAATTGGTTCGACGAGACCGAAAAAGTGATAAACTATCACTCACTGAATGTTTTCTTCAAATACTTTTACGAGCGTGAAAAGAACAAGATTGCTCGGAAATCTTTTCATGTTTAGAGAGTCTAAAAAGAGCTTAAATGGAACTCTAGGGGGTTTCTTTTTCGTATAACCTTTACGATTCTGAAAAAGTGATAAAAGTATACTCGGTTACATTCTCACTTATTTATGAGCACAATAAAGAACAAAGACTAAGCTCGGGATTGTTTTCATTTTTACGCAAGCTTTAAAACAAAACAAAACTATGCTTGGGATAGATTTTAATTTTTACACAAGCTTAAAAACTAAACAAAACTATGCTTGGACCTAGTTTCATTTTTACGCAATATTAAACCAAAGGAAACTATGCTTGAGGTAAGTGGTTTCATTTTTACACAAGCTTGAACCATAGAAAACTATGCTTGTGACTTCCCAATGCATAACACATGGAAGGTTGGTACTTAGCCCCCAGCTTAAGAAACTAGTGGGTCTACTTCAGCATGAAGTCCAGAGGCTGAGGCAAATGCCCCCCAAGCTTTATTTCATCCAACGACAAAGGCAGAGGAAATGAAGCTTCAAATACTAGATGAAGGACTTGACTCAAACAGAGAGGGGGAAAACTATTTCATTTTTTAACGAGCTTGACATAGAAACAAGAACTATGGTCGTAACCTTTGTTTCATTTTTTAACGAGGTTTCCACAAAGATGAAAAATCTATCCTCGTAAGTGGTTTCATTTTTTAACAAGCTTGAAATCAGAGACTATGCTCAAATACCTTTGTTTCATTTTTTAACGAGGTTGCCACAGAGACGCAAAAAATATCCTTGGAACTCTCTATTTGATCATGGATTCCAATAGGACAATGCTCCGAAAGGAGACCATGTCAAGGGAAAAAACTTGGTCATGGCTGCCAAGAGGTGTTCATTTGACGGAATAAATACACTCTGGAAGGACACCACGTCGAGGGTCGCGACAAGAGTAAAGAGATCAGCCTCTAACAACCCTATTGAAGAGATCACCATGTCAACTACTGGATCTAAGTCATCAGAATTTGAAGCCATGGGAGACAACGCCACATAATTGACCTCTGGCAGGGGCGATACCGTCTGCATATAAGAACCATTCAGGGAGGCAATCTAGGCAGGGTCAATGAATGAAAGTTGATCAACAGTCACAACCCGTCCATCGTGAGGGAAATATATCACACGAAAAAGAGTAGACACAATAGATTTCATGGCATAGACATAATCTCACCCAAGGAGTAAAGAAAAATCAAAGGGTTCTTGGACTACAATGACGTCAATAAAGACAGTTTTCCCTCCCAAAGTTACAGAAAACTAAGGAAGGGTCCATAAAGGTTGACTAGTTCTTCTATTAAAAGATAACAGATTCTACGTAACCGGCACAAGTGGAGGACAACCCAAAGCTTGCCAAGCAAAAGAGGACAAAATACTAACGGATGCACCTTCATCTATCAATGTCTGAGGAACGTCTCGACCACAAACCTATACTGTAATCTGGAAAGGAATGTGAGAGGGAAGACGAGGTCTAGTTAGCACACCCCAATCAAAATGGATGGTCTCATTACTCAGAGGGGGTCCTACGTGAGAAGGAGGAATAGCCCCCAGCATGGTAGAGTCTATATTAACAAGAAAAATGTGGGCAGTATCGGGTTTACTCTCGAGTGGGAGAGGAGGATCGACCGATGATGGGATCGAATCGACCACGCAGGTAGTCTTCAGAGGAAGAGTGGGATTGACCGATGATGGGATCGGATCAACCACTTTAGCACTCGTCAGAGGAGGAGTGGGATCGACCGATGACAGAACCGGATCGACCACTTGGGTTGCATTCTCCAAGGAGAGAATGGGGTCGACGGGTGGAAACAGATCGACCACTGGGGTTTCACTCTCTAACGGGAGAGTGGGGTTGACCGAGGATGGTATCGGATCAACCACTTTGTCAACCGGTTCAACTAAGGACATGACCAGATTGACGACATG
>SNQJ01S0000093.1:61029-83479 GCA_010110895.2 Picea sitchensis | reverse complement strand
GTGTGTGTGTGTGTGTGTGTGTCATAATAATAACCATACTCAATGTGATATCTACAACAATATGCGTTACAAATTGTGTTTATTCAAACATACCAAGGCTTGCATTTATGAAAAGATCTTTGGCCCAAATTAAGTGCACTATGGACTATATCCTAAATCTCTCATACAATTTTGTATGTGTAATGTCAATAAATTGTTTAATATGGTGTTCACGGTCCCTAGATCCCCTTATCAATTTTAATATATATGTTTGGTTGGAAGAAGTCCTAGTGTTCTCATGCCAGAAAGCCTGTACTAGTCCCCTAACTACTTCAATTAAATTCATGTCAAAACGAGATAGCCTACTTGTGAAGGCCCAAAAATCTATTGGGCCACCTATGTCGAGGCTAGCTTGTCTATGAGAATACTTTCTAAGGGTTTTGACATTGCATTTCATGATATGAGAGTTTTGTTGTAGAAAATGATGTTTTCTTATGATCTTTCTAACAATTGATTCTGAAAAGACACGTCAGGTTGCATTGTGGTATTTAGAACGATATTTATTACCAATTATTTGAAAGTCATCTACAAGGTTTCTAACAATATGATGACTTTTTTCTAAAGTTTTGACTATTTTAATGCCTAAAATTCTCATAACAGTAGTCAAATTTCTATATTTTAACAAAGCAAAAAATAATTTACATTTAGTGGCATTGGATTTTGGTTCAAAATATTCTTAAATGATTTTATAAGAATGATAATGAATAGTATGGTTAGGTAACTTAACTTCAAGTGATTATAGACCACTTTCTTCAACCTGAATGTGTTTAGGAGTTCTTCACTACACATTGCTCAATCTAGGTAGGGACAATGAACCCCTATTTTGGCCCTCTTGGCCTCTCTTATTTGGAGTTAACAATGTTGCATTTATTTCTCCTCAATCACTTAAAAATAAAATCTGGGAGGAGAGTGGACATGGGATTGAGTAGTTTCTGTAACTTTTGACTGTCCAACAAGATGTTGCACCACAAGAACTTCTTCATCACAATGTTTTGTACTAGTTGCCTCTCTAATTTCATCCATTGTATAATCATCTCCAGGAAAATCCTCCATCATTAGGTCATCCAAAACATTTTTTCTTGATGAGATACTGGATGGATTGGTCTCTATTGAAATTTTGTTCTTTGATTGTGGTGATGGAGGAGAAACAATAACGACATATATTCCGCTAGAAATTGGATTTCCCTCTTCTAAGAGCCTACACTTTGACATATGTAACTTTGTCTTTTCTTTTTATTCTTCTACCTTTTCGATCAGTTTCTCTTTTCTCAAGGACTTTATTTGTTGAATCCATCGGTTCCCCGTGTTTAAATAGAAAAATTGGCTTGTAAGCACCCCACCACAAATTTGTCTTGGTATTATACAAGAAGGAACCACTAACAATTCCAATTCCAATTCCAAGTGGAAATTTTTTTCTTTGTATTGCAAAATAAGACACAATTAGTAATTCCAATTCCAATTGGCAAAAAAATTCTTGGTATTACAAAAGAAGACAGAACTAACAATTCCATTTCCAATTGGATACATTTTTCTTGGTATTACACAATTGACAATTCCAATTGGACAAATTTGTATTGGTATTACATAATAAGACACAACTAACAATTCCAATTAGAAAAAATTGTCTTAGTATTACACAGTAAGACACAACTAACAATTCCAATTGGACAAATTTTTATTCCAATTCCGAGAATACACAAGAAGACACAACCAACAATTCCAATTCCACTTGGAAAAACTTTTCTTACAATTCTTCCCACAATTTTCTTGCAATAGCACAAAAAATTCTATAAATTAAACAACAAGACTTAAATAACAAAAACTTGTCTATGCACGCTATTTTTGTGTGCATATTTTGGCCACGTTTTGTCAGGCTTGAGATAGATGAGGTAGAGGAGTGTGCTTCGCACAAAAATATGTCCAACAGGAATGCATGTACGTTCCTAGAATGTGTTCACACTAAATCACGTGCACATTCTAGGGATGCGCACACATTCCTTCTTGGCATGGATGAGAAACAATTCCAAGGTTTTCAAGTCACAAGAGTGTGTGCATGATTTTAATGCAACAAATGTATAATTTATTATATGTTATATTTTCATTAGTTTCGTTAACATTAGATTTACCATAACCTTTTTATCTTATTTTAACATTTAATAATAGTATAATTAAATATATAAGCAACAGATAAAAAAGAACAAGAAGACATAAATATTCATCCTAGGAAAACCCCATACTCGGGGAAATAACCCAACTAACTTTTCTTAGAGAGAATATTCCAACACAACCATGAACAAGCTCTAATCACAAGAGCAGACCATCAATGAAGAACCCTGATAACAAATGTTCATCTCTTCTTCTTTTAAATCCCTAGTGAGGGTAGACAATTGATCAACACCATAGAATTGGAACCAAGATATCACACTATAGAGATGGCACCAAGATAGGCGAATCACTATAATTGGAACCACAAAGTTGGCACCACTGGTAACTGCAACTTTAACTACTATTGCAAATAATAATTGGCATGAAGAAACTAAGCATCACCACACAACCTTATTGCAACTCCTATAGAGGTAGTGAAGAAGAGAAATAACCAAGATCCACCAAGAATATCCTTCCCCAAGTGGGGTGCACTCTCCAAGAGAACCAACAACCAGAAATAGTGAAACTACTACAACTGCAATTGTAACTACCTAGTACACTCTACAGGAGGAGAACTATTTGATTGTATAAATGAACTTACCCAGACTTGTATTTAAACTAACCTGGGAGCCTGTGTGGGGATGAATTCTTATTTTGGGTATTCTAATTTACTTTATTATTTTTTATGGCCGACTTCTCTTCCTAGAAATTATACTTCCACTTTATTATTATTTCCTATGGGATGAATTTTCTTTTGTGGTCTTATATTTCACTTTTTCTTTTCCGATGTGTTCTTCAACTGTTCAATGGTCTTCCTTTGACTTCTTGTAATATTCTTATTCTCAAATAAAAGTTGTTCGGGATGAAAATACCTCCTGCAGCTACCAAAACATCAACACTCCCTCTTAGTTAGGGAGGTATCTTTGCACAATGTCTTGATCTATTATTCCAATGACTACTCTACAATCAACTAGTAGTACATAGCTACTACCATGCCATCGGTAGCTCAAATCATATGTATCAGTCTCCACAACTATGGTGGAATCAAATAGTAGCACACAACTACTTCAAAGTAGTCTAATAGTCTCCATGGAAATCGACTAGTAGCACATAGCTACTACAATGCCATCCAATGGAACACAACTACAACCAAGTCATATTAGTACACAACTACTATCATAGTGGTACACAACCACTTCCATAATAGTACAAAACTAATATCCATTGGTACACAACCAATGCCATTGGTACTGATCCAGGTGGATATCTGTGGCCACCCACCTTTTCCAACTAGCTCAAAATAGTTTTCTGACAATTTTGGTAATTTACTATTTCTAGCAGATTTTAACTTCCGGGGCCATTTTGAGGGCCTAAATGAAGGTTTTTTTAGGATAGATATTCTCAATGATTACCAAAGGATTTGATTGATCACTCTAAATGAATCTCCTCGATTATACCTTTCCAACGAGCTATCGTTCTCCCCAAACAGATATTGTATGCTGAAGTTACACCCCCAGGAAGTTGATACACCAAACTACCCAAAACGAGGTCCACAAAATTGTTGGTTTTTCTTATTTTGAGGTTAGGGTTTTGGATTTTCTTTATGATAAAAAGGTCTTTGGAACCTCATTGTAAAATCATATTCTTTCGCATGAGAGTAGCGGGCACATATCTTCTCAGAGATAATCTTCCACCATTCTAGTGAGTCTTTCACTCTATATTTTTACAGTCTTTGTACATTTTTGCTCATTAATAGAAAATTGTGTATTATTGTATCACTGTGTTTATGGTTGCATCTCTGATACATTTCTGTTATATTATTGGATATTCGAGATATCTATGTACATTGATTTATTATATCTCCTCTCTCATTTCGTGCCGAAAAAATCTAGATCAGTGGTATCAGGGCAGGCTGCTCTTGATTGTTTTTTTCAGTGAATGTCCCCAACAAGGTCCAAGTATAGCAAGTTGGGTCTTGAGATTTTCTCTCTTGAAGAAAATCTCTCTCCCATGCCCAAGAAACCCACCATGGCGGAAGAAAATAAAAATGATGGAGCAGACGATTCTATCAATCTGTTGCTTGAGCAAGCTCTCACATGATAGAGGAACAAAATGATGAGGAAATTTTCCCACATCCTTCAATGCCTGTCGATAGAAACATGCGCATCTTCATCAAACAACCACTTTGGAAGAACCTCTCCTTTCAAGGTACATGTTAATTTTGATATTCTTGTATTTGAAGGTCAGATAGATGCAGATTCCCTAGACAAATGGTTAAATCTATTAGAAGGTTATCTTGGGCCCGTGATATGGTTAATTTAATGATAATGATTAGATCCTTTTTGGCCAATATTATATGTGCATTTTCCTATTTTGAAGATTTTTGAAGGATGTTTGTATCAAATCGCCATAGCTTACACCAGGTACATATGATTGATGTTTTATGATGGTTTCAAGTATAATTCATCATGTTTTAATGATTCCAAGAAGATAATTCACGATTTGTGTGTCACAGGGAAAAATCAAATAGTTTTTTTCCATCCAACACTACATCTGGTACTGCATCCGATACTCCATCCGACATTGCGTCCAACACTCCATCCTACACTAAAACCATGGGCGAGTTGGTGGTTCTTGTCTCGACGACTAGCCATGGGAAAATCGGTGACATGAGTTTAGTTTGTGCTCGTGGCCTCCATCTATTGAGCTTCTGACAACTTGGATTGGGTTGTTATGCTAGGTGTTTATTGGATCGCTTAGTTTCTAGACGCAACTGACGGTTAAGACACATTAAATGTAATTTATTATTTTTAGAGGAGGTCGAACCTTCCAGTGGTCGACCTCTTAGCTTGTAACCTCTATAAATACCATTGCAGTTTTAAGGAAATAGCTAAGGATAGTTAAGCTATTTTTTTCCATTTCAAGACATTTTCTCTAAACTGTGTAAAACTATGTTTTTAATTTTAAATGTTGAAATCGTGTTTCTTGAGCTCGTGATTCATTGTTGAGGAGTAGCCATGACCTACTAGGGGGGAACCAGTGGTCTGGGTGAATATTCAGTCAATTAGCTTGTGAATTCACATAGTGTAGTTGTCATTTCTTTTATTTCCTGTACATGAAATTTTATTATTTTTACTTACTGTATAATTATTGTTCATAGTTTAATTGCTTTAGTTTCTTTTTGTAGGGTACTTATGAAGGCTAGTGTTTTTATTTTTATTTTTTTGTAAGTGAGTGTGAGTTCCTTTATTACTGAAAGAGGTTATGATGAAAAAGTAGGTGGAATCCCTTGATATGCCAAAAATGAAACCAAATCAGGGGTTCCAGAGTTGCACTCTCTAAGATAGCAAGGGGTAAGGTTGGGCCGCCACCATGGGAAACTGACCCAGTCTCCCGAAAACCAGTTTAAAAAAATAAAAAAGAGAATATACATAAAATATATAATCATAAAAGGGGTTGTGCCTACACTGAACACAGTTTGACCAGGGGTTGAACCGACGCTAATCCAGGATGATGGGATGTCTTTTCTCTCCATTCTTTCTTTCCTTGTCCTCTTTCCTCTGGACCACCGTGTGTGTCTTTCTGATATGAGATGGTGTTCCGCTCCGGTATGATGGCGTGATGTTCATGTGGTGGACATAGCATAGGTAAAGGTGGAATTGGCCTGCCATTCGTTCCATTTTCTCCTTTTGGTTTGTCTGGTCCTCAACTAGTTGTTTTGCATTGGCCTCCAGGTTGTTGAGGCGATGCATGATTTATGTGAGA
This sequence comes from Picea sitchensis, assembly GCA_010110895.2. Taxonomy (NCBI): domain Eukaryota; kingdom Viridiplantae; phylum Streptophyta; class Pinopsida; order Pinales; family Pinaceae; genus Picea; species Picea sitchensis. The sequence continues at coordinate 77,530 of SNQJ01S0000093.1, read as the reverse complement.
AAATTTTTGCGGTCCCTGTTAGCCCTCCCTCTAGTCTCTTCCTGGTAAGAGCTCATCTTGCCTATCAACATATTTTTTCTCCAGGCCTCCTCCACCATTCTGTGGTAGAGGGTTGTTCTGGGCTATGTGGCCCCTGGGTCCTTTATCCTGTCTACTTCTTGAATCATTTTCTTCCAAGATTTGCTCTTGTGTGTGGTGTTGATTTCTTTCTCCCACCTGGTGATGATCACTTTTCCCTTTGGATTGACCTGCGTAAGAAAGGTAACCTTGGCATCTTTGGCTGCTTGCTCCATCCTTGTAATCCTCTGGGATATTTTCAGAGGTTCTTTCCCCTGGGGGCCTCTCTTATTATGGGTTTTCTTCATTCGTACAATCTCGGCTTTTTTGTGGTGGTTTTTGCCTTGGGTTCTTCTCTTGTTCCTATTCACCCCTTCCTTGTAATTAATATGGCCTCTGTAATTGCTTCTTTCCTGTCTATGGCTAATCCTGGTGTTTCCTCTCTTATGGGAATTCCCTAGCTATGGGCTCGTTCTGATAATCATGGGTTGCCTGTAGAGGTGTACCTTCCCATCCTTTTTCACTGGCTCGGTATGTGTGCTCTTGGGAGCCCTAACATAATCCCTGCACCAATCCTTCACTCTACACATTGTATGAACTTCAGTACCACTCCCTATATCTGTACTTGGGTGATGTGTACCCATATTTCGCCATGGAAACTCCTTTTTTTCTTCATCCTTTGCCATCTGTTGATTATCTTTTCTGCTTTCCCACAAGCAACCTCTGTACTTCTTCTTATTGACCAGACCATGGTGTAATACCTCCTTCTTTTGTGTGACCTAGGTATCCATTGTAACTTGTGTTTGAGTGATGGGCTATCAAATTCTTACCAGTTCCTACGTGCCCTTAAATTATCCCTACGCCTCCATCCTCGATGTGGTGGTCTGTAATTTGGTTGTCGTCATGGTATTTTTCCTCTAGTTGGATGTAGTTTGTTCTGAATTGACCATTCAGGATGTTACTCCTGATAGTTTCAAGTTATGGTCCCTCCTTGTTTACCCCCTCATTTGTGATTCTGTCCTCTAGTCCATTTCCTGACCTACATACCCAGCATAACTCCACTTTGATCCCCTTCTGCAAGTGATCTTGAATTGTTTGTAGGGAATGTGCCAAGCGCTAGTGCCTCTGAATTTTGCCCACTGTGGTGCCATTTTGGAGTCTCTTTACTATGTTGATAACCAACATGGAATCTCCTTCCACTATGGCACTTGCCATCTTTTTGTGGCTTAGAACCTTGAGGCCAGTCTCCTGGGCTCCTAATTCCGTGGAATTGTTGGTTGAGTTTCCCAGACTCCTAGCGTACAGCCAGATTATGTTTCTCTCACTGTCCCTGATTACTCCTCTCGTTCCTGTCCATCATGGGTTACCTTTTGACGCTCCATAAAAATTCAACTTGAGGGATCCTATTGGTGGTGGTTTCTAGTTACGCTCACCTACTTGGATTTGCGGGATCCATCTTTCTTAACTGGGGTTGCATCCATCTTTCAGGTGGAAAGCTTCTAGGATTCGGGATTCCTGGTCTGTGAGTTGTGCTATTCCTATCTGGTTGTTAAGGCTCTACACCGTTTGTCTTGTCATGCAGATTATTGTTTCCTTGATATTCCCTTCCAGCCAGCTTTCATTTCTCAAGATGCATCGATTCCTTTCTTTCCATATTACCCGTATGATCATTCCCGAAATGAGAGTCCAAAAAATATTCACCTCTTGATTTTCGCTGTAGTTCTCTTTCCATATATTGATAGTTGCGGAGATGTTACCTTGGATCCTATTGGACTATCGGAAGATGTCTACCGTCTACTCCCAGATCTTTGTTGTGTAGATGCATTCGTCAAGGATATGGTTTGTTGTTTCTTCCTTAGCTTGACAAAGGTGACATATGGATGGGCCTATGAATCCCCTTTTCCTTAGGTTTTCCCAGGTTAAAATTTGGTTGTGGAGAATTAACCATTGGAACATTATTTTTTTTGGTCAGTGGGGGCTATTCCAAATCTTATCCCATTGTTGCATTGGGTCTTCTTGGTCCTGGTCTGCGATATAATGTCATACTTCTTTAAGGTTGAAATCCCCGTCATCTTTTTATCCCCATCTCAGTTGGTCATTTCCTTCTGTGATTGCAATTTTTCATCTCCCCAATTCCTCCTCCACCTCTTTTACTGTTGTTGTGGGTTGGTCTATTTTTTTTGGAGTGAGAGTGTCCCAGATTCTCCATTTGTTGTGATCTGTTTCTTGTTTCCATTAATGGTAGACTTTGGTTTTAACTTGCGCTATCATCTCCTGTTGGAGTTCCTCCCTGTCTGATTTCTCCATTCTAGGTTCGTGTTGCCAGGTGTCCTCCCAAAATATGGTTGTTTTGCCATTCCTTACATCCCAAAAGTTGTGTGTCTGGATCTAGGATTTGTTGCGCCAAGCTAGGTTCTAGATGGTTGAACCCTCCCTGGTGCCCCTAAAATGAATTGTGTCCTAGTCGCTTATGTCCAGGGCATACTTTTCCTTCCATAGGTTTACCCATGGTGTAGTAGTTTCTTTGACCTAGTGCCACTAGAGTTTCACCCCGTAGGCACCATTGGTCACTTGCAGGTCTTGTATCCCCAGGCCACCTTTGCTTTTTGGTTTACATACCTTCTCCCAAGCCACCACGACCCATTTTTTATCTGTTTCCACTCCTCACCACATGAAGTCCCTTTGGATGGTTCTTATCTTTTGTAGTATCCCCTTAGGGGTTGGAAAAATGGACATCATAAAGGTTGCAATTGCTTGTAGAACATACTTGGTGAGGATAAGTATTCCTGCTAGGTTGAGGGATCTATACATCCAGTTTTTTACCTGCTACTGTAACTTGTTGATTATTCCTTCCCATGTTGATATTTTGTAAGCTTTGTTTATCAGGGGAATGCCTAGGTATTTGGTTGGGAGTGCTTTGCGTTCAAAGGCCAGGATATTGGCCAAATTTATTTGGATTGCGGGGTTCGTATTGAAGAAGAAGACCATATATTTGGAGTGGGTGATCTTTGCACCCGAGGCTTCCCAAAACTCTTCTAGGATTCATTTGTAGGATTTTGCTTCCTTGAACGTGGGTATGCCATGAAGTAAAGTGTCATCCAAGAATTGTTGGTGTGTGGAAGTAGGGAAATTTTCAAAAGGTTTGATGCTTGTTATTTCACCTGTTGTTGTTGCGCTTTTTATGCTTCGAATGAGACCTTCCATCATTAGAATGAACATTAATGGGGACAATGGGTCTCCTTGTCTGATGCCTCTCGTGGGCCAGAAAGGTTTGGTTGGGGCTCCATTTATTAGGAGTTAGTATCTTTTTGTGGACATGAGGCTGACTATCCAGTTGATCCAGTGCTGGGTGAAGCCAAAGGCTTCCAAAGTCTTGACCATATAGTGCCAGCTAATTTTGACATAGGATTTTGCTAGGTCCATTTGTATTAACATTCCCCTTCTCTTCTGAAGCTTCAGGGTGTGGATAAGCTCGTGGGCATGGATGATATTGTCCAAGATTTTTCTTCCTTCCATGAAGCTTGCATGTTCTTGTGAGATCAGTGTGGGTAGGAGGGGTTTCAATCTATTTTCAATAACTTTGGAGATTATCTTATAAACCACATTGCATGGTGCTATAGGTTTGTATCGGTCAGGGGTTTTGGCTTCATTTTCTTTGGGGATTAGGGTAATCATTATTGCATTTAGCACTTTTAGAATGGAGGTTGATCTCCTAATGTCTTCCAATACCCTGTAAACATCGTGTTTGGAAATTTCATAGCAGGATTTGAAAAACTCCACTGTGAAGCCATCTGCACCTGGGGATTTTCCATTGGGCATTTCCTGGAGCACTTCGTCAATTTCCTCCTTAGCAATGGGTTTTTCTAGGTTGTGATTTTGTTTCTCGGTGACTAGGTGGGGGATATGTTGGGTTATCTTTTGGATGGCCTATGATCTATCTTGGTTGGGTTCCTGGACTATCCCATGGAAGTGGTTTATCAGAGCAGTTTTGATCTCCTTATGTGACTCTCACTCTATTCCATTCTGGTCCTTAATCTTCAGGATTTTGTTGTGGGATATTTTGGGCATGGTTGTTCTATGAAAAAACTTCGTGTTCCGCTCTCCTTCCCTTAGCCATCTGATGCGGGACTTTTGTGGCCAAAGTGTTTCCTCATACTGGCTTCTAGCTTCCCATTCCTGGGTCATCTGGATCTCTTCCTTTTTTCGATCCTCCGTGTAGCCCTCTATTATGCAGGTTTCCTGGAGTTTTCTCATTTTGTCTTCTATGTTGTGTTTCTCTTGGTTTATATTTCTAAATGTGTCCCTGTTCCACTCCTTGAGATTATATTTAATGTACTTTAGCTTCTTATAGAGTTTGAACATCCATGTCCCTTGCTCCGGTTTCTCCTCCCACCACCACTGTTTGACTCTTTCCTTGAAAGTCGGGTGTTCAATCCAAAATTTCTCAAATCTGAAGGGTCTATTCTTCGGTGTGGTTTGGAAGCCAGTTGGACTGGCTAGTGATCGGATCTGCCCCAGGGAAGGATGATGCAATCTAAGGTTAGTCCCTGCATAATGATTGACTCCGATACTAGAAATTTGTCGAGTATTGTTGCTACCTGATATTGGTTCATCCGTTTATTGTTCCAGGTGAACTGGCCATTATTAGTTTTTAGGTCTACCACCTCCACTATGTCTATGAACTTTGAGAACTCTTTTGCATCCCTATCCAGTCTTCTTGTACCTCCTTGTGACATGATGATGTTGAAATCCCCTGCCAGGATCCATTGGAGGTTGTTGAAATGGGTTTTAAGGTCTTCTAGGTCTCGTATCATTCTTCTCTTTTCCTCTGACACCTGGGGTCCATACTCATTAGTGCATAGAATCAACTCCGTGCTTCCAATGATTTTCATGCAGACCGCAAGTGTGTGCCTGGTCACTTTGGATGCTATTAAGCTCAATGATTGTGGGATCCACAAGGTGAGAATACCTCCTATCAATTGGTGGCCTTCAATAGCCACCTTATTGTACTTGCACCATTGTTGTTTACTGATTTCCTCCATTCTGTCTCTAGTTCATTTTGTCTCTTGAATGAAACAAAGATCTGGTTGTTCCTTCTTTAGTCTATTTTTAAGGATTCTTTGTTTTCTCAGGATGTTAGGCCTCTTATATTCCAAGTTATAACCTTCATTTAAATATGTGGGGGGGAGTTGGGGAAGAGTTTCTTGACTCTGTTTCATTTATAAGGATAGTTAAGCTCTATTTTTCCATTTCAAGACATTTTCTCTAAACTGTGGAAAACTATATTTTTAATTTTAAATGTTGAAATCATGTTGCTAGAGCTCGTGATTCATTGTTGAGGAGTAGCCACGACCTACTAGGGGGTCCACTAATGGTCTGGGTGAATATTCAGTCAATTAGCTTGTGAATTCACATAGTGTAGTTGCCATTTCTTTTATTTCCTGTACATGAGATTTTATTATTTTTACTTATTGTATAATTACTGTTCATAGTTTAATTGCTTCAGTTTCTTTTTGCAGGGTACTTATGAAGGCTAGTGTTAATATGCAATGAATTTTAAATTTATAGGAACTAGCTTGAAATCTTAGATACTAACCCCTGTGTGTAATTATATGATAATTAGAATTTCTATATCCTAAAATAGAATTTAAAACAGAGTTAAAACAAAGTATTTAGTTAATGGTATCTTTGGCAAGGTTTTGATGGATGATTAGTCATTACCATTGAATTTAGTTTTCAAATTTCTTATCTAGTTTGCTCAGTTAGTTCTTAGTTTTCTTATCTTATTATATGCTGAAATAGAAATAGGATTTGAGTTATGTTTTATGAGTATTTCCCTTTGCAATTTAAATTGTTAAAATAGGATTAGTTTAATTTACTTTATGCAATTTCCATTCTAGATCTAGGTTGCAATTTTAATTTGAAGTTTGATTCTTGAGTTTAGATTTTAGTTATGAATCTCTAGTAGTATAAATTTTCTTACATTACCATAGAATGTAATTGAATTAAATAGAATAGTGTTTTCATATTGTTGATGACTAGTGCATAAATTGAAGAATCACATGGATTTGCAGGGTAGTTGATGTTGTTTCTATGATGGCTAAGTTATCATTACATTTTCTAATTCATACTTTTCACTTTTCTATAGAAGTAAATATTGATTTTATCCCTCGTGAGTTATCATTAATTGTTAAATTCCATCGTGATATCATAAGACATCGAAGACATAACCATCAACACTGTATTTGATTTTCCTTGCCTTTGTAGATTAGAGAATAGTCTTCTTTCCTTGGTAGATTAAAGAATATCTTCTTATCGTATATTAAAGAGTAGTTGTTGATTACTTTTCTTGTCATGATGCTTTGAATTTAGTAGATTAAGATTTCCTTTCGTAAATTAGAAGTAATTATGAAGTTTAAATTAAGAATAGAGTTCACTTGCTTATTAGTTTGATTAGTTGCTTATTGAGTAATTTTGATTAGTTTACTTGTTGTAGAAGTTACCATAGATTAGTTAGTTCATTTCTTGTTGGTTTACTTTCTTTAATAGGGTATTTTCTTTCCTATTTACTTGGTTTAATAGGATAATTTATTGTTTGTTCATTTTCTTAATTGTTGTTGTTCATTGAATTCAAATAGATTAATTAAATTAGTTTTCTATTGTTATTGCTCATTAAATAGATTAAATATATAGTTTTCTTTTGCCCATTATAATGATTAATTTAATTTGATTAAAATAGGGTTTTCATTTTCTGTCTTAGGACTATCCATCGATCCACTCTTCAAAAGTTACTTATATCTCCTAGAAATCAAAATACCATGACCTTCCAAATGATGCAGTTAGGGCTCTTTTCCTTGAGGGAATTTCAGAGGAATACCTAGAGATAAGGTTAACTTGATGGCATCAGGTGACATCTCCCATAAACCATTTTCCAAAATATGTGAGATGCGTAAAAATTACTCGAGGATTAGAGCTAAAAAATAAAATAATGTTTGGGCCCCTTATAATAGAAAATTAAAACAAGTTAGTTCAGGTGGTATCACGAGAGAAAAGATAGGGAACATTTTAGAAAACTTCAAGACAGATATCTTAAGCACAATAGGTTCCCAGTTGGACACCCTAAAAATTAAAAAGAAATAGAAGGAGGAAAATGCAGCAATGAGCATATATTGCCCAAGATGCAGGAGGAAGCATTCCTCAAGGGAATGACCATTAGATACCATTTCAATTTGTGGCTTCTGAATGGAGGACCACTCAACTGAAAAATGTCCATCATTTCCTGGTTTGTTAGCCATATATAGGAGTGGGGATCTTGGGGAATCATCTTATGCACCTAGGAGGCCATGGAAGCCTAGAAATGATCCTACATACCCAGATCCACAATATCAAGTTCCACCTTATTATCAACAACAAAAATAGTGGAAACTCACCAAATTGGAAAAACTGGTCTACACAGTACCAACATCCTTGGCTTCAAGGATGGAGGGGAGGAAATAACCAAGGGAACCCTCAAGCTCTACCTGTCCCTGTGCCTAACCATATGAATCCTCATTTTCCACCAAACATCCCGCAGCTTTTGCCAGGCATTGTTCCACCACCTTTACCTCCTATTCCACAACAACAACTGTAACAATATCAAAATGCAAGCTCCCCAAGACCAACATTATTACCAATACAAATAGTGCCCAATCCCAATAATAATCCTACTCAACCTCTTCACAATGTTGATATGCAGGGCTTCTCGACATATGTTATTACTCTTGTTCCATTATAGGAGATTCAACTGAGGTCGGTAAAATTTCTGGACAAGAAGATACCTTCAGTAGTCATCCAGGAAGAAGAGGAATAAGAAACCACCAAACAACCCATGGATCACACTAGGTGGTAATATGTTATTATTCCTAAGGACCAAGAACCCAAGCTTCCCCAAAATTAACCTTCACAAATTATGAAGGCCCCTCCTTATCCAAAAAAATTAGTAATCGCAAAACCTTCCACCCAACCTAAATTTGACATCATGAATGAATTGAAAAATATTTGTGTCAATATTCCTTTGCTACAAGCCATTAAGGACATTCCAATCTAAATTAAGGTAGTCAAAGAATTGTGTATTAAGAAGCCAGGTAGGAAGCAAAAGGATCCTCCAACAGTACATTTGATAAGAGAACTTTCTGAGTACATATCAGAGCAAACTAAGGTAGAAAAATATGGGAACCCAAGAAACCCCGTAGTGACCATAACAATTAATGAGGTCTTAATTGGAAACACTCTCATATACCTAGGTGAGTCCATAAATGTTATGACCGCTACTAACTTGGAGAAATTACAGTTAAAACCTCTTTTTAGACATACCCCAACCATTTTGGAATTAGCAGATAAAACTAGGGTTATACCTGAAGGAATTTTGGATGATATCATAGTTACTTTAGCTTCATGGGAGTACCYAGTAGACTTTCAGATAAAATATGCGGGGCAAACAAACACGGTGAGACTTCGCTCACTTCATGATATTAAATGAAGACGGATTACATCCTTATATAGGAAAAGACTCTCCCGAGTCGGCTACATGCAAACCATAAGACAACTAGACAACTGACTATGAACTGAGAACTAACTCTTCTAACTGGCGCTTACAACTGGCGCTTATTACTGGAGTGAAAAACTACATCTCCATTACTTCCAAGTCTTTCTAGTCATCCACTCAAAGGATCCTACCAAAGGCCATCCTKTTATTTTKCGAAGACCTTGGTTAGCCACATCCAATGCATTTATTGGCTGTAGAGAGGGAGAAATGACCATCTCAAATGGAATTTCTATCCAAAATCTCACCATATACCCTCCAACTAAACCTATCACGGAGAATATATGGTGACATGAATTTCCATACGAGAATGAGAACTAGGAAGAACTTGTATTTCCAACTGACCATGCTTGGGCACTTCAGGAGCACACAATGGAAAAATGTGTTAAACTGGTTTATTTTTGCTATCACATGTGTTGATTTTCACAATTTTTTCCCCAATTTGAGTATGTGTTTGGGGAATAATTTCAGGAACAATTGGACCCATCCATTTTTTATTAGACATATTTCATCTTGGAGATAGATGAGTCTGCCACATCTTATACCATTCCCTACGAGATTAGTTCAGGAAATTTTTTACATATAAACTCTGGGCTAGATGTAGACCAACAAAAACAGTTAGTAAGTATCCTTAAAGAAAAATCAAAAGCATTCACCTGGGAATAAACTGACATGAAGGGTATACACCCTGACACATGTATCCATCACATATATAGTCAGGTGGAAGTAACACCTATTAGGAAACCCCATAGAAGGATGAAACCAACACTCAAAGATATAGTAAAAGAGGAGATCCAAAAGTTATTAAATGTCAGATTTATTTATCCCATATTCAACAGTAAGTGGGTGTCCTCGCTTGTAGTGGTTCCAAATAAAGTAACTGAGAAATGGAGAAATTGTGTTGATTTTCGGGAACTCAACAAAGCCACTCTGAAGGATTACTTTCCTCTTCCTTTCATCGACCAAGTTTTGGATGCCATGTATGGAAAGAAGTATTTCTCATTTTTAGATGGGTATAGTGGGTACAATAAAATTCTCATAGTACCCGAGGATCAAGACAAAACTACCTTTACTTGTCCTTGGGGAACCTATACCTATAGGGTCTTACCATTTGTATTATGTAATTCTCCTACCACATTTCAACAAGCAGTACTAGGGATATTTGTTGATCTTATTCATAATTGTGTGGAGGTATACATGGATGAATTCACAGTTTATGGAAACACTTACCAAGAAGCCTTAGATAACTTAGAAAAAGTCCTTATCATATGCCAAGAAATGAACCTATCTCTAAGTCATGAAAAATGTAAATTGTTGTTGGCTGAAGGAGTGGTTCTAGGACATCATGTTTCATCTGAAGGGATAAAAGTTGATCCTGTAGAGATTGAGGTCATCATCAAACTCCCACCCCCCAAAACTCAGAAAGAGGTGAGAATCTTTCGTAGACATGTCAGATACTACCGGCGGTTTATTGAAAATTTTACAAAGATTGTTGCACCCATGTTTGGATTTCTAATAAAAGATGTTGATTTTTCTTGGACTGAGTAATTTCAAACTGCCTTTGAAACCCTGAAATCTAAGTTGTCTATGGCACTAGTTCTTAGAGGGCCCAACTGGAATCTCCCATTTCACATATCCACTGATGCCTCGGACACCGCAATAGGAGGAGTATTACGACAGAAAGAAGACCAACAGTCCTATGGCATCTAATTTGTGAGCAAGAACTTGTCCCCTAACAATCTAAACTACACAGTTATCGAGAAGGAATTCTTGGCATTAGTTCATGCTATTAATAATTTTCATCATTACATTATAGGTTATGAAGTATTTGTACATACAGATCATTCTACCATTATATTTCTCATGAATAAACCCATAACCAATGGTTGATTGACTAGCTAGCTCCTGTTATTGCAAGAGTTTAACATCATCGTTCTTAACCGACCTGGAAAGGAGAATTTGGTTCCTGATTTCCTTTCACGAGTAAAAAATGAGGATGATGATATTCCTGTAGATGATAGTTTCCTAGATGAGCACATTTTTTTCCGTTTATGTAGATACCCCATTGTTTGCAGATATGGAAAACTATTTGTCTACTAGGAATTTACTGTCTCATTTTTCACCCAATGAAAATCATAAAATTATTACGCAAAGTGCCAATTACTCTTTGGTTGGTCATGCCCTTTTTCGTACAGGTCCTGATTTGATTATTCGTAGATGTGTTTGAGAAGACGAGGTAACATAAATCCCATGAAGTTGTCATGATGGACCATGTGGTGGCCATTTTTCTAACAAATGTACAACATATAAGGTGTTACATTCGGGTTACTATTGGCCTAGCATTTTCAAGTATGCTGCCAAGTATGTGAGGAGTTTTGATAGTTTCCAAAGGATAAGAAGACCTATGTCATCTAAATAAATTCCCTTGCGTGCCCAAGTTATGAAAGAACCTTTTGAAAAATGGTCTCTTGACTTTGTAGGACAAATTTCCCCCATGTCTCATAAGAAGAACTATATTTTGGTTTGTATAGACTATGTCATCAAGTGGGTAGAGGGAAAAGCCCTATTTAGGGCTACAGAAAAATACGTTGTCGAATTCATTTATCAAGACATCTTTACCCGCTTAAGTGTCCCTCGTGAAATTGTCACAGTCCAAGGAACTCAATTCACTTCTAAGCTGATGAGGGAACTAACAAAGAAATATGGAATTAAACATTGTAAATCTTCTCCATACCACCTGCAAGCTAATGGTCAGGTAGAAGATACAAACAAAGTTCTGGAAGTTATCTTAACCAAGACTGTTCAATTACATCACCGGGATTGGGTTGATAGGCTTCTAGAGGTTTTTTCGGCTTACCAGACCACCTGGAGAAACACAACTGGGCATACCCCTTATGAGCTAGTTTACGATAAACAAGTACTTCTACCAATAGAATTCCAAGTAAGGACCTTTTGTATTTCCACTGAAATGGGATTAAACTTAGATGAGGCTTAGAAAAAATGAGACCTGCAATTAAATGAGTTGGATGAGATCAGGAAAGATGTTTTCCAATGAACAATGTTAGTTCAAAACTAGAGGAGCAAGTGGCATGACAAGTTTATTAAGAAGAAACACTTCCAACCTGGTGATTGGGCTTTGTTGTTTGATTCCTGATTTAAAACCTTCAGAGGAAAACTCACCACCCGGTGGTTGGGTCCTTACGAGGTAGTCACTGTATATGAAAATGGAGCTGTGAAAATCGAAACAATTGACAATGGACAAGTCTCCTTTGTAGTAAATGGACACCGAATAAAATTTTATCACAAGCCCATTTCCAAAGAAGATTTTCTATAGGTCATGTCAACTGACAAGGAATTGGCCTTAGTAGATGGGGAAGTCCCCCCTTGTTCTTGAATGTTTTATGAATTTTATACTGTACATATGTGAATAATTTTAAATTTTGTTGTTAATAAATTCTAAATATTTCTGTAGGTTTTTATTTCATGAGGAGTAGACAGTTTCAAGGAAATATAAAAGAAGGATTTCTCTTCAAAATATTGCTATATTTGAACCTTGTTATCTGCTAAGCATCAAATGAATAATGACTTGCTGTAATTAGCCATATTTTTGCAAAGATTTCCATCTTCTCTTTTTCTTAAGGAATTTTAAAAATTTGTTTCTATTGAAAACCTTCACCACTATATAAGGAAGTGATACCGTAACCATCAAGATTAGAGGTCACTTGTACAGTTTCCCCAATAACCCTAAGTAAGTGAGTAAATTATTTTTATTAAAGAGTAACAAGGAGGTATGATTAGCGATTAGCCATGGAAATATCAAAATAACTTAAAAAAGAAGAAAGTGAGTTGAGCCTAAAGATACCTTTCTGTTTTTCCCATTGGTACCATCCACTACACACTAAAAATATTGATTATATCATATATTTAGATATTCCACCTCCTCTTAAGTACCCCTTACATCAGGAAAATTACTAAGGAATATATAAAGGAAATTCATCCTCTAACATAAATACCATCCCAATTTAAAAAAAAAAAAAGAGAAAAAGTTGTTTTCAGAGTTGTTCCCCCATATTCTTGCACAAAGAAATCTTATACTAAAAATATTAAAAGATGGAGGGCCAGTCTCTGAGGGTGTAAGAGGCTAACCCACTGGGATATTGAACAGGTCTGTTAGCAATGGGTATCGGCATGTGGTATGACTAGGTAAACCCATCGGAGTATTGAACAGGCTTGCTGGAAGCAGGGCATTCTACCTAGAGAGGATGATAATCTGACAAAAAATAATAAGAAGAAATTTAAACTTGTCCTGATGTATGAAATTACTTGTAGACAAAGTTGACATGAAGTATGTATGGTTAAGTTAAGGTTAATGAACTCCATAAATTTTCCATTGGGAACTAACTTTGAGACTATCTTGAAACTCTATCGCCTACCTCTTCTTATCTATATATAGGATCTCTTATCCTATAGGTGGGGTCATATTCTAACTGTCTCATGAGACCAATATGTGAAATTTATATCTACACTTAACAAGCTGTAAATCTTCAGCTATTGGGAGAATTGACTGGTTTCCTATATTTTTTATTGTGAGGCGTCACAATACTTAGGTGTGGGGGAGGGGTTTCATGAGTTGAAAAATGATACAAGTTCCTAGAAGAAGTAGAATCTTAGAATCTTTGTAAAAAAATCCTTTTTATTGTTTTCATGATACAGGCTAGTACATCAACAATTACTTTATTTTTGAAATGATAATTTCGTGTGTGTTTTAAATTGTTGTACATTTCCTTAACAAATTACTTAACTAGTTTATTTTCATTATAGACTGTTCATTACATAGTTGAGACTACATGACTTATGCAAGATAAAGAAATATTTTGAGTAAGTATGGTGGAAAAGCAAATAATAATGGAACACTCTTCCTCTGCTCCTATTTATTGTAATTGTCCACATCGTTTTGAGACTGCAAGCTATCAATTGTAGGAGAAATAAAATTGAAAAATAAAATTACATTTCGCACAGAGGTACCATATGGAGTACCATATGGAGTTCCATATGGAGTGCCATATGAGGTGTCAGACAAAGTTCCACATGGAAGTATACACCAGTAACTGCCCACAATTTTAGGTAACTAGGAATCCCTGGAATTTATTTGAATTAGTTCATGGCAATTAAGATTGAATGATGCAAACCTTAGACATTTTTATGATCAAATGTCCAAGTCAAAGACTTGGACATTGATCTAAATTCTTTTTCATTATGGTTTCCCCCAAAACATGCCTTCAAATTCGAAATCGACACTCACACATGGAAACTCGTGTGTGTGGATTGCATTATGAATGAAACCATTTCCACCTTAGGTGCACTCATAAATGAAGGGATCACTCAATTGGGTTATCCCATTTATTCCTCGCACTCGCCCTCTGCTCATTGCATTTGCCCCTATTAAATGCACTCAACCTCTATCTCATTTCGATTAACTTTGTCTACAATGCACTCGACCTCTAATAAATGAAATCAACCTTGTCTAAATCGCACCCATCCTTAGACTGATCGTGCTCGCCCTCTATCCATTTTTACCACACTGTCATCATGCCCAAGCGGTATGATCCATCCTCCTATGCTGACCTCTTCACTATCCCTGAATTCGCACAGTACAGGGAAGTGTTCCTTCGCGTAGGTTGGGGGTCATTTTTGTCTCACTTGCAGGGCCACGATGATGGTATTTCAATGCAATTCACCCTTGGTTTTGATTGAAAGACAACGTGCGTGGGGTATCTCACCTTCGAGGTCTTTGAGGAATCCATATCCATAGCCACAAAGCTTCCAAGAATTGGGGACAGATGGTTTAAAAACCACCAATTTCAATGATCAAGCTATAACAAGGTTTTTAAACCATAATTTCATAACATCTCTAGAGATAAAGGATACTCCAAGGAGTGGATAAAAGAGGAGATAATTAACCCTCTCATAGTCATCACCAGGCTGATCACATGTGAAGGAAGATATTCCGTCTTTAAATCCTGTCACTTTCGATTATTAGCTCACTTTCAGTTCAATAAGCCATTGAACTTTCCCTTCTACTTTTTAAAGAGATTGGAGAAGATGTCCTCCCAAGTGAGGAAGAATGTAACCAATCCCCACAACAACCTCTTTCACCATGGCCTTATCAAACTTAATGTCTTATCCGAATTGGAAAAAAAAGGGGAAAACTTGGGATGAGTTCATTTACCAATTTGCAAACCCTCACCTGACAATCAAGACTAGAAAAAAGACACTTGATCTAACGACTATTTCTTCATCGAAATTGCACTCTACGAAGACTCCAAACCCTCTTGCACAAGCCATTTATTTATTGAAACATAAATCCAAGAAAATATTTGAAACCCCTGTAGCCTCATAGGGTAAAAAGACCAAGAATCTTGTTGCTAATCCCTATATGCCTTCAATGTCTCTTGATCCTACACCCAAAAAGCTACAAGAAGTAATTCAACAAGACTTTCCTGCAGTCCCCACAAATAGGAGAGCATATAATCAATTTAATAGAGGACCCTTTAGAAACAGTACACAGAGCACAAGAGGAAAACCTTATGAAAACTCCTTGACCACTTCGGACCCTATCCAAGTATCCTCCAATCTTGAAATCCCTCACAAAAGACTTAGGGAAGTGTCTACAAACGAATTGGAGCCTGATAGAAAGACAAAATCTGAACCTACTTCTCCTTATAAACCCCCTATTACTCCTACCTCACAGATGCCTACCCCAGATCCTTAGACTGATAGATATTCTACATCTTTTAAGGGATCTAAGCTCTCCTTCGATATATCTGATCCTGCTCCAACAATTGAGAAGATACAACAGGAAAATTTTTAGCTGCTGCAACAATTGGAAGAGAGGAAGGCTTTGGACACGCATCTTCACCATGACAATGCAATTCTCCAATAAAAGTTGAATTCCCTTCAACATTTGGTTGATGAGATGACCAAAACAAATCACAACCTCAGGGAACAATTGAAGCAACATAAGAGGCACAAGACAAAATCTTCACGGCAAGAAGGAGAAGCTTCTAAAGCTAATCCTTCTCAACAAGCTTAGTCATGTGGGGCAATTCCTTTTTGTTTGTAGTGGGACCTGCAAAATGTTACGTGTAGGGGTAATGTTGGGTCCCTGATATGGTTAATTTAATGATAATGATTAGATCATTTTTTGCCAATATTATATGTACAATTTCCTATTTTGAAGAGTTTTGAAGGATTTTTGTATCAAATCACCATAGCTTACACCAGGTACATATGATTGATGTTTTATGATGGTTTCAAGTATAATTCAACATGTTTTATTGATTCCAAGAAGCTAATTCGCAATATGCGTGTCATAGGGAAAAATCACATGGTGTTTTTCCATTCGGCACTCCATCAAGTACTCCATCTGACACTATGTTCGACACTCCATAATGCATTAAAACTGTGGGAGAATTGGCGGTTATCATATCAGCGACCAACGATGGGAAAATTAGTGACATGGGTTTTGTTTGTGTTCGTGGCCTCCATCTACTGAGCTTCTGACAACTTGGATTGGGTTGTTATGCTGGGTGTTTATTGGCTTGCTTAGTTTCTAGAAGCCACCAGTGGTTAAGATGAATTAAATGTAATTTATTGTTTTTAGAGTAGGTCGACCCTTCGAGTGGTCGACCTCTCCGCTTGTAACCTCTATAAATACCATAGCAGTGTGCAGAATTCCTGTAGAAACCCCGATAGATCTAGAATTCAAGTTAAATTGAACACATACAATTTGTTGATATTCAAGAGATGAGAGAAAGTTTTTGCTCCATAAATAAGAGAATTATATTAATAAAAAATGAATAT
>SNQJ01S0000093.1:33201-48304 GCA_010110895.2 Picea sitchensis | reverse complement strand
GGTTTAGCTGCAATCAGTTCTGTAATATCATCTATCTGATCTTGACACCTTTCCAAATTTTATCTGTTGTTGCTCATAAAATTATTTGTAGCAATCCAAAATTATTTTTGGATCAATCATATTGAATTTATTTGGATAATAAAATCATGCCATGATCATATCCGTATCAAATATTTGATAATAGAAACCTGTGAAACAAAAAGAAACCTAAATTAATAACCTAAAAATTGTAAATAAAACAAAATCTAGAAAAATAGAAAATGAATTTAAACTAACTATAACTTATAAACAAACATTGTTTATAATTTTCTTTCAAATATGATCTAGAAGCTTCAAGTTAATGGAGAAAAAATATTAAGTTTAGTTTTTTACAAAATCAAACAAATGATAGATACTGCTTTTATTATTATTATTTTGAAATGAGATGCAAAATGAAAAAAAAATTTAATTAATTAATATCACCAAATGATTTCATGATAATTAGAAACCAACCAAGATATTATTTGATGAAGTATTGAACACATTATTAAAAATAGTCAAACTTGCTAATGAGCAAAAGAAAGAACACATAATCATAATTTAAACGAAAGTAAACATTTGATAAAAATTAACGTTTTTGTTCAAATTGAGATTTTTATGCTCGTTTCTAACTTTTGACATATACTCTTGTAATGAATGTCTCATACTATAGTGAATGTATTAAGTTTGTCTCAAAGCAAACCAAGGTATGGAACTATTTGAAAAGGTTGATTCTATAGCTCATTATAATTATCAAGATTCTAATGGGGTCCCCTTAAATTTTGTAAAAATTTAGGGGGAGTTGTTGGGGCCCAACACAAGGGGAAACCATCCCCAATATCATCAAAATAATTGTTTGGCATATCCTTCCTTGGGTGTCTTCTTAAAATTTTACAAAGCTTTATTCAATTTTTAGACATGAGACTCCTTCTCATGTATCCTATGGTTGATCTATGTACACTTGTTCTGGCTACTGGAGAAAGTGTCTTGTCATAATATTCTCCCTATTGTTGGGAGAACATTTTGGCCACAAACATGGCTTTGTACATCTCTATTCTTCCATATACAACATGCTTGATCCTGTAGATCCACTTGAAAGTCATTTTTTAGTTCCCTTCTAGACTCATAACCACTTTTCACACATCATCTTTCATGATGGACTAGTACTCTTCCATCATGGCATCCTTTCACACTTTCTACTTTGCATATTCTTCAAAAGTGGAGGATTATGAATCAATGATCTTCCTTATCAGTGACAAATATCTGGAAATATTTTTTGTCTCTTTCTCTCTCTGGAACTGAGGAAAAATCCATATCCCAATCCTTCTGACTAACTTCCTCCACTCTCACTGAAATAAGGGAATCCTACCAGTAGGTCTCATATCTCCTTGAAGATTATGAACCTTTCATCTATCTTTCTCAATTCATGGCACCTATTTGTCAATCCTAGAATATGTCTCTCTTTCCCATATGAATCTGAGGAGGAATACTTTATAAATGAAAGTCTCCAATCCATTGACTCTCTCTGAGATCAAGCTCACTCTAAGTATGCATGCTCCCTATGAAGCTTGACTCCCTATAATATTTGTGGCCACATTCTTCCTTTGCATGTGATAACCTCCTCTGAAGTATTATCTCCTTTGAAATATCCTTGGGAGGATGCTCCTCCCTACTGAATCTTGAGGGATGACTCCCTCTAAACTCTAGCTCCTTTTGAGATGGTACTTGGTGAGGTTTCCTACTGCACCATTGGTGGAGAAATTTTCTCCTCCTCATGATATATCTCATCAATTTCATATATCTATATCCCCTTTCCATCCTGCAATGTATCACGACAACATGTTGGTCTCTTCCTGGTCACTGTAATGATTCTAGGTATGCCCTTCTATGTCTAATGATTCTTCCCGATGATCTAAAGAGTGATCAATTGAATTAGAGGAATCTTTACGGTAATCTTCATATCCTTATTCTCCTTAAAATAAATCTCTATATGAGATACTTTGTGTCTCATAAAAGTACCCTTCTTGCTAGAAGGTTTTGAATTCTTTCTCTTCTCCTTCATTACATGGATGTGTACAGTCATGTACACAACTCTATGTCTGGATAGTGTTAGAAAAACAAGATCACGGAGAAAAAAAATAAAAACAAATGCGGAAATAAAACATAGAAGATACACAATACAATAGAGACAAAGATATATGTGGTTCACCCAGTGTGGGCTATGTCCACTTGATAAATTGTGAGGTCCTTCCTTTTTATTATCTAACAAATGAAGTGATACAACTTACAACACACCCACTGGAACTTCCTCTTTTTTCTCTCACATTCTCCTCTCTCAAAATACAATATTCACAATGATACATAGTCACAATACATTTCCCTCATAAAAGAGGGTTTCCTTCTAGGGAAAAAAAACCTAACATAACTTCTACCGTTAGATCTGTGACCTTATAATGAACGATCCAGATTTACTATGAAATTACAATATACATTTACAAGGAAAATTTTCCTACAGGGGATTCTCCTCTAGACCCCCTAGTCGGGGGTCTGCTTGCCCCCAGACCCCATAGGAGGGGCAAGGCCCCCCCTCCAGTCCCCTGCGTGGATGAATTTACATTCTTTCGGGGTGTAAAGTTTTCATGGGGTATAAACATGTCTAAAAACAAAGGCCTCTGAATTAGAAAGATAATCAGGCTTCACAACCAATAGATAGTATGCTCCATGTATTAGTCAGAGACCATCTAATATGTTTCCTCCTACAATTGTCATTATATCTCCCTCTGATATGTATCACCTGTGACTTTCTCGGAACAAGAGAAACAAAAAGGGAAAATCATAGACAAGAATAATACTCTTATAATAAGAAAATATTAAGAACAAGAATGGGAACGATCGACATAGTATCTCCTTTCTAGATCTATCACTTGTGACCTTCCTGGAACATGAGACAAAAAAAAAATACAATAATAATAAATAAGAACAACACATATCCATGGTAACCTCTGTGGAATTTAAAAGATAAATTGCCTGGAACAAGGTCAACAACCACTAGAGGAGATCAATTTATCTTGTAAACAACCGCATCATTAATATTGAATAATGAGATTTTATTTAATTATCATCATACCAACAATAATCAAGTGTTACAAAAGATTTGATAGAAATAACAATAATATAACTTTAAAGGTTGATATTCTAGTTACAACACTTACTTAAGTTATATAAATATAAAATATAAAACCTGATATGCAAACCTGGAGTCTAGTTGCTACTTTCCCATTTGAGTTTTTCTATATTGTAGGAGACAACATCATTGTTTCCTCCAACTCTTGGGATTCCTCTGAGTTCACTATATCTGCGATCCCTTTGTATCTATTGTCACTGCTTGGATAAATGTCCTTTTTCCAAGTGTGCATTTCTTGCAAACACCCTCATCTTATATACAAGATCACCATCCATATTGTCTTCTAATTTGACACATTACATCAACAAGAATAAGTTATAAATCTGAATCAAAAGGTTCAATATTCAGGAAAATGTCAACAAGCATAAAAACTCTAAAAATTCAATTTTGATGGATGATCCATAGGTGTGCTAGAGTAGGGTGAGTTGATAAATGATGCAGTTTGTCCCAATCAAATTTATAATAAGTGCTCAATGAGATTGAAAAATAAAATTATGCAACTGAAAGTTTCATGTGCAATGACAAATCTCAATAATGTGGAAAATATCATGATCTTCCTTCAAGTGATTAGATTGTTCTAAAGGAAACCTACTCAGAAACCATGTTATATTTTCATTGATTACGTTAAAATTAGATTTACCATAGAATTTTTATCTTCTTTTAACATTCAATAATCATATACTTGAATATATAAGCGGAAGATAAACAAGCATAAGAAGACACAAATATTTATCCCATGAAAACCCCAAACTTGGGGAAAAAACCCATCCAACTTTTCTTAGATAGAATATTCCAATACAACCATTAACAAGCTCTAATCACAAGAGAAAACCAACAATGAAGAACCTTGATAACAAATACTTATCCCTTCTTCTTGTCAAACCCTAGCGAGGGTAGACAATTGATCAACACCATAGAACTGGAACCAAGATAACATACAACATAGATGACACCAATATAGGGGCACCACTAGAACTAACACAACAAATATGGAACCACAAAGATGGCGCCATTGGTAACTGGTAACTGCAATTGCTACTACAACTGCAACTATTGCGACAACTGCAACTACTACTGCAACTACAACTGATACTGTGATTGATAACCTACACAAAGCAACTGAGTAGCACCACACCACCTTAGCGCAACTTCTCCAAAGGTAGCACACAAGATAAATAACCAAGAGATACAAATAATATCCTTCCCTGAGTGGGGCACAATTTCCAAGAGAAACAGAGACCAGAAATAATGAAATTTCTACAACTGCAACTGTAACTTCCTAGTGTGCACTACAGAAGTAGAATTGTTCGACTGTATAAATGAATTGACCCATACTTGTATTTATACTAATTTGAGCATCTATATGGGGCTGAATTAGTATTATGGGTCTTAAAATTTACTTTATTATTTTTGTGGGCCAACTTCTCTTCCTGGAAATTATATTTCCTATTTATTATTATTTCTTATGCGATGACTTCTCTTCTGTGGTCTTCTATTTCACTTTTTCTTTTCTGCAGTGTTCTTCAAATTTTCAATGCTATTCCTTTGAATTATTGGAATATTATTCTTCTCTAAGAAATTTTTTCCAATAGGAAAATACCTCCCTCAGCGAAAAAAACATTAACATTGTAGACCAAACATACTTATGAATAAATATGAATAGGGGTTTGTGGATAACTAGGACCTAAGGGCTTAGGATTGAAAGTGTTTTGAAGAATAAAGAAATGTTTAGAGCACCAAAATGTGGGTGATGTGGATGAAATGGTTGTGGGGAATTTAAGGAGAGGCATATGCATAGTGCACTTAGGGATAGAGTGTGGATTGGGTTAAGGGTTGAGTATATGTTATTCCTAGAATTAGATGGAGCTAGGGGGATCTAGGTCATGGTCTACGCCACTCTCTAGGCCATGGTATAGGTCATGGTATAAGTATATATTTATCTCTATTCTATGGTCTAGGCCATGGCCTAGGTCTAGCTCTATGTTTATGTCATAGTCTATTCCATCGTCATCATATAGGTCTAGGTCTTGTTATTTCTAGAACTAAGTATAGGCCTTGACATGTCTAAGTCAAGGCCATTTATTTCTTTGGATGTAAGGAGGGGGGTGGAGAGTGTTGAAATCCATCCCTAACCCCTCGTAGTTAGTCATTATGTAGTTCTTATTGTAATAAGTGGTCAACCCTCATTATTATCGAGACCACGAGTAGTTAGGAGGTTTGTTAGTGGAATGTTATAAATTAGTTATGAATAACACATGGTATTGGACCGTGGTATTTTTTGTTATGAGTTTTATTTAAACAATGCATATATGCATTGTAAGTTGTTGAGGATTATTGTAAGAGAGATATTCTTATTTGGAGGTTTCCCCCTCGAATAGGAAAGTGAACTAAGTTTTCTATGATATCGATATTCTATTTTTGCTCTATATTTGATGTTCTTATTACTTGCGTGATATATTTTATTTTTATGTTAATTGTTCTAGGTATATCATAGACAGAGAGGAAGAAAGAGAGTGTGAAATGGGGAGAGGGTAATAAAAAGAGAGTTTGCGAGAGTGAGGGATAGGGAGACAGAGAGGGGAGTTAGAGAGAGTGAGAGGAAAGAGGGGGGGAGAGGGAAGGGGGTTAGATAAATAAAAAAGAGAAAGGTGGGTAGAGTGGGGGAGAGAGAGGAAGGGGGATACATGGAGCGAGAGAGAAATGGTTAGATGGAAGAGGTAAAGAGAGAAGGGTTATAGATGGATTGTTTGAGAGTGATAGGGTGGGAGAGGAAGACCATTAGGGGGCGTAGAGAGAGAGAGGTG
This sequence comes from Picea sitchensis, assembly GCA_010110895.2. Classification (NCBI taxonomy): domain Eukaryota; kingdom Viridiplantae; phylum Streptophyta; class Pinopsida; order Pinales; family Pinaceae; genus Picea; species Picea sitchensis. The sequence goes on along the minus strand of SNQJ01S0000093.1, from coordinate 42,298 downwards.
GGAGAGAGATGGTAGATGTAGGAGAGATAGAGGAGAGATAGTGAGAGGGAGGGGGAGAGAGGGAGGGAGGAGGGGGTAGAGAAAGAGAGTCTGTGATAGTACATATAGATAAGTGTTTCATCATACATAATCTAGGGCATGTCGAAAACTGATTGTGAAAGAAGGATAAATATTCAATATAAAGAATATCAAATCCACTAAAATATTATGCTTATATTAAAATACAAAAGGAGAATAAATGTACCATAATCATCATTAAACCATGTGAAATCATTATTAAATCATAGGTGGACAATCATATCCATAAAATATCATTATTAAACAAGAATTATAGGCATATTGCACATAGTTCTTGGGTGCAGAGGGGGTTAATGGTAGAGTATAGGTTATGAATAGGCTTCCATGGAGCTAGGAGGGTCTAGGTAATGGTATAGGTCTAGTTCATGGTCATGTTCATATAAGTACTCCATTGGAAGAAGAAGAAAAATATAACACTCACCTTACAGATGAGGCTACCTTTCTGTGTTCCACATATCCTTTATTCGTTGTGAGCCATACCTCACATTTAGATGGATAGAGAGAGAGGTAGGTATATCCAAGGGAAAAGAGAAGGAGGTGAGGTGGGAGAGATAAAGAGGGGTATAGAGAGAGTGAGAGTGAGACTAACAATGAGGAGAGAGAGAGAGAGAGAGAGAGAGAGAGAGAGAGAAAGAGATGGTAGATGTAGGAGAGATAGTAGGATGGAGCGGGAGAGAGAGAGGGAGGAGGGGGGTAGAGAGAGAATGTGTTAGTGTGAGAAGGGGGAGAAGAAAGAAAGAGAAGGGGGATGGACAAGGAGTGTTTGAGTGTGTGAGAGGGAAGGAGAAAGTGAGAAAGGGTAAAATAGTGGGGGGGAGAGAGGAAGTGGGATACAAAGTGAGGGAAAGAGATAGTGGGAGGGAGGGGTGGTACACATTATTTTTGTCACCCTTATGAACATTAATGATGTAAACCTATATGTTTTATTTAGATGGATTAGTGGCCTGAATTCTTGAGGAAAGAAGGGAGAAGAACTTTCCTGAGAGATGAAATCATATTTTCCTTTGTAAAAACCCTAGTAAGGAGGATCATCACACCCTGCACTATGCATGGGGTGAGACGATCCCAGAATGTCGAAGGCTATACTAAACCTGAACTGTGACATCGTCATAGGCTGCACTATATCTAGGGTGCAATGATCCCATATCGTCACAAGTTGCACTATATCTGGGGTGCGAGGATTTTCGTACATGGGAAAAACAAGCATCTTATCGATGCTTATAGAAGGAGAAGCTCCTATGGTGAGGTGGGCTCTGATTGGTTTGGATCTTACTCGCTTTTCTGATTTAGTGGGATCATCCTAACCTCCTCACTTTATCCTCTTCATCTTATAAAAGTGGAGGAGTTGTTATGGAGAAAGTTGGCTAGAGCTTGTGGATTGGAAATTTGGCTTGAGATTGTTAGCTTGGTTAGATTGGATTTGAGATTTGATTTGTCAAGATATATTTTGAGTAGCTATCAGATCCATGGTCTCAGAATCCTTGGAGCAAGAAGTGTGTGGGAAGTAAGGAACTGTTGGAAGGGACCTTACAACATCAAGGCTTTGGTTATAATCTCTCTTTCTATTATTTAATACAGATGCACTTGTCTTTCCTATATGAATCTTATTTGTTCATATTTTATGATTCCTTGATCACATACATAGTTTCATATCAAGTAGGCTCTGTTATTCTTGTCTTCGTTGGCTTGTGTTCTTTTGCATATATTTGTCCATAAGCCTCATGACGGAGCTTGGATTGAATTGGGGAAGTTGGATATTCAATATTTAAAAGGTATGTTCTAGATCCATTTCTCATTTGATAATTGAAATATAATAAAAGAATAGTGCACTGTCTTGTTTTGTTCTAGTTTCAGGTGAAACTAGGGAGATCCATTTGTGTTTGCACTTACCGATTTTTCCGATAACAAAATTGGCAAATCCGCTGGGGAAACAAATTGTTTTCCTAGTTTGTCTTGCTTTCTTTCTTTGACTGGTTGAGATATTTTTTATGAGTCATTGGGAGATCCATATGAACGCTTTGACTGTTTAAATTCACTAGAAAACCTTCTTGCTTTTTTTTTCATTTTTTCTTTGATCGTCGCACCTTGCTTTGAGGGACACTGTAATGATGTAGGATTGATGCACTTTGTATATTAGACACAGTGTGATGTATTCGTAGTGTACTGTTCTTTGTCCCATGACGATCTATGATCGTCGCAATGTGTTAGTCTTCTAGCCTACGATGATTGTGAAACAAATTGGTTTTTGATGGTTTTTCTTGCCCAGATCTTAGATATGGTTTTGGGGTGATTTGTTGGGTCTGATTATAGTCTTCTTGAAATATTTGAATCTACTTTTAGCTATATTTAAAATAATAATAATAATAACTTCTTTCTTTTCATTATATTGGGGGCATCTTTGTATTTGAAGTAGAAAAAGTGCATGGTTGTTGGCATTTTTTGGTCTTGAATTCTAAAAACAAATTCCCCCTCATGGTCGGGTGGGGGGGCAAGAATCGTGTATTGGTGTACAGTCTCTTTGTCTCATTCGTTGAATTTCTTGATATTGATGAGTTTAAAATTTTTGGGACATTATGCATATGGGAATGATAAATGTTTTCTCCTTCTCGTAATTTAGCTTTCATTGAAATGAAATATTTTCATTCTCATTTATTTGCATTGTTTAGAGTTAGTCAAAACATAATTTAGTCCACTCCATTTTCCTCTTGAGTAACAACAGCCTTAAAAATAAAACACTTATAAAAATTGATTAGATATTTTTATATTTTCTGGTAGCAAACCTACATTAGATTAGTTGTACAGCTTTGGAATAGGTGTGAAAGATAACTTTCCGAAGATGCAAACAAACATAGTATCTTGTGATAGGGAGAGTTCAAATCCAGTTGCTACATTTTGTCCTAGGAATCCCTTCTCACACAAGGGTCAAACCTGAGCTCACATTGAGACAGGAAGAGTTACTCAGTCTGCTTTTTTGGTCTTGGTGTAGAGATTGCACGTATTATTGGGGGTTACTTGAAGGTACACCCACCAGGATGAGTGGAAGCCTTTTGAGTTGATTTTGGGCTAGATACCTTGCCTTTGTGCATGGATCAGACTGTCGAATGTTTCCCCAGGCATCACTGTAGTAATTGGTAACCTTATTGGCCTATATATTTAGGGTCTTTACACAAGGTGACTATGGAGGGGCAAGTCTTCATGGTACCTGGAGTCGACATTGGCCAAACTCACTCAGGGTCCTTGGAGGGTATACCCACGATTATGTGTGGGAGCTTGCACCAAGGTGTAACTCCATTAAGCAAGTCATCAACATAAATTTTCCACCTGCTCTATATCAGCCCCTTCGTACATTGTTCCCGCGACATTGGATTTCATCACCAACTAGTGCGTTCATTGTAAGAAGGTTTTGTCTGCTTGTTTGCTTCCTAGATTTTTAGTGTGTGTTCTTTGTTTTCTCTATAAGACTCTAGGTTGGATTTGTTTTTAATGGCGTCAGTTCCCAAAATGACCAATGAAAGAACCCATTTTCCAGGGGAACCTTTTGTCTTTCCTTCTTATGGAAACGTTGATACTCCTTATATCGCTACTTTGAGCCTTCCAGGTCTAACAATTGGATTATTGGTATGGTTGTTTTCCACTCAGGTAATCCTGAATGCAGCTAGTTCTTCGGTTGTAATAACTTCCCCTCGATAACATCAACCTAATGTTGATCCTTCACCTTCTTCACCTTCTTCAATTTCAAGGTCTTCTTCCATTTCATCTTCTTCGCCGAGTGAAATCTCTGTAGCTAGTAAGCCAGTGGATAAGAAGAAGAAGAAAAGGAAGAATAAGAAGAAGAAACATAAGAAAGGGTATAAACCTCCAACCACTACTGGACATGTTGGAAAACCATAAGTTACTGATAATCATGTTGAGAGTGTTGATGATGCCAATATAACCCAATCAACCCATAAGCCCAAGCACCCTTGCGGGCTTTGTAAGGGTAGCCATCTTCTTAACGTTTTCACTGGTCTATCCAAGGTTATATAAGCATGGTCTACACACCCTCGCCAACCCATGTCGTCAGCCTATGAGAAACATGTTTATGACCTCCCATGAACTAGTTAAGATACCATTGGGAAGAAAAAAAGTAGAGTCAAGTTCTCGTGTATGTTATGCGGAGGGAGTCATCAAACTCACCTTTTCCCTTGTATGGATGAAGCCTCAAAATTACTGTAAGACATGATGGTTTCCCAGCCTCAACTTCCAGATGCTTATCGCAAGCTTAATCTTGACCCACTTGCAGTTGATGAAATGATCAATCCTTCATCGGTCAATCTGATTGATCATGTAGTCAATCTGGTCGCGTCCTTAGTTGAACCAATTGACAAAGTGGTCGATCCAATCCCATATTTTGTCGATCCCACTCTCCCGTTAGAGAGTCCAACCCAAGAAGTCGATCTATTTCCACCTGTTGATCCAATTCTTCCCTTGGAGAATGACACCCAAGTGGTTGATTTGATGTTATTATCTGTCAATCCTACTCTCCCGCTAGAGAGTAAACCCGATGTTGCCCATGTTTTTCTCGTTGATACAAAATCTACCATGATAGGGGTCTTTCCTCCTCTCGTAGAACCCCCTCCAAGTAATGAGGCCATCATTTTTAATTGGGGTGTGTTAATTGGACCTCATCTTCCCTCTCACATTCCTTTCAAGATTACAGTACAAGTTTATGGTCAGGACGTTCCTCAGACGCTGATGGATGAAGGTTCATCCGTTGGTATTTTTTCCTCTCTTTCTTAGAAAGATTTGGGTTATCCTCAGCTTGTGCCGATTACCCAGACTCTGTTTTCTTTTGAAATAAGAACCAATCACCCTTTAGGGATCCTTTCTTAGTTTCCCGTAACTTTGGGAGGGAAAATTGTCATTGTTGATGTCATGGTAGTCCAAGACCCCTTGGATTTCGATTTACTCCTTGGGAAAGATTATGTCTATTCCATGAAAGCTATTGTATCCACTCTTTTTCATGTGATATATTTCTCGCACGATGGAAGAATGGTGACTATTGATCAACTTTTCTTTTTTGGCCCTGACTTGACCATCAACTCAATGAACTCCCTAAATGGTTCTTATATGTAGACGGTATTGCCCTTGCCATAGGTCAATTATGTGGTGATGTCTCCCATGCCTTCATCTGTCGATGTAGATGATCCTCTAAATATAAGCTCACTCTCTTATGACTTGGATACAATAGTTCACATGGTGATCTCTTTGATAAGGCTATTGGAACTTGCCTTCCTTACCCCTATCGCGACCCTCGACATGGGTTCCTTCCAGAGTGTGTTTCTTCCATCGAGTGAAGATCTCTTGGAAGCCATGACCAAGTTTTGTCCCTTGATATGGTGTATTTCAGGATCTTAGTCTTCTTGGAAGCCATGATTAAGAAGACAACTTTGATCATGGTTTTCTGATTTCAAGCTCGTTAAACAATGAAACCAGCCTTGAGCATGGTTTTCTAATTTCAAGCTCATTAAAAAATGAAACCAGCCTTGAGAATGGTTCTCTGATTTCAATCTCATTAAAAAATGAAACCATCCTTGAGCATGGTTCTCTAATTTCAATCTCATTAAAAAATGAAACCAGACTTGAGCATGGTTTTTTGATTTCAAGCTCATTAAAAAATGAAGCCAGCATTGAGAATGGTTTTCTGATTTCAAGCTCATTAAAAAATGAAACCAGTTGTGAGGATAGTTTTTGCGTCTCTGTAGAAACCTCATGAAAAAATGAAATAGATATTACGAGAATAGTTCATGTTTCTGTGTCAAGCTCGTTAAAAAATGAAATAGAGGTCTGGGGATTGAACCTAGATTCTCGAGCATAGTTCATGTTCCTATGTCAAGCTCGTTAAAAAATGAAATAGTTTTTCCTCCTCTTCGATTGAGTCAAGTACTTCGTTATGTATATTATTTGAAGATTCTTTTCATCCTCCTGTGTTGTTGTACAAACCGAAGCTTGGGGGGAATGATTTCAACCTCTAGACTTCATGCTAAAGTTAGAGCTACTAGTTTCTTAAGTTGGGGGCTAAGTACCAACCATCCCTATGTTATACGTTGGGAATCTCAAGCATAGTTTTCTATGGTTCAATCTCGTGTAGAAATGAAACCACCTACCTCAAGCATAGTTTCCTCTAGTTCAAGCTTATGTCAAAATGAAACTTGGTCCAAGCATAGATTTGTTTAGTTTTAAGCTTGTGTAAAAATAAAATCTATCTCAAGCATAGTTTTGTTTTGTTTTAAGCTTGCGTAAAAATGAAAACAATATCGATCTTTGTCTTTGTTCTTTCTCGTGCTCGTAAATCAATCATAACGTAATCGAGTATACTTTTATCACTTTTTCAGACTCATAAAGGTTATACGAAAAATGGACCCCCTTGGAGTCTTCTTTAATCTTTTTTTAGACTCTCTAAATGTGAAAAGATGGTCGAGCTAACTTGTTCTTTTCATGCTTGGAAAATTATTTGAAGAAAACATTTGATGAGCGGTAGTTTATCACTTTTTTGGGCTCGTCAGATTAATTTAAAAAAAAGGACATGATGGAGTCCTCTTTAAGTGTTTCTCTCTAAAAATGAAAAACCCCTCAGTTTTCTTTCCTTGGAGTCGTAAAAAAAACATCAAAAGTCCCATATGGGAACTAACCAGTCCTTCCTAGGATTTATTAAACATACTCCAAGGGAATCATCTGAAGGATAGCCTTACATTACAATCATATGTTATCCTCCTCAAGCTTGTGTAAAAATAAAGAGGTACTCGCCAGAAATTGTGGGGGTATTTGAAAAGAAATGTGTCTCAACCTGTATTCTATGGAAGATTCACCTTTGAACATGACACCCTTTCACTTGCTTTGTGTCTAGGTTGGAAAATCCGCTTGTCTCTTGATCATACTTCTTTATAATATTACAAATCGGTCTGTGATCACTGTTGTTGATTGAGTGTTTCCAAGACAGTTGTCGTATTGTCAATATGTTCAAAGATAAGTTCAACCTAGAAAGCCTTATATTCGTCAACCATTTATACAGTCTTTAAGCCTTCTATTGCGTCAACCATCCCTGAGTTAGTCCTAAATCACTTGTTACTCTTATCTACCTCAAATATTTTTACCTGTTTCATGTAACTGATGGAGGATACATTAAGGCCTTCTTGTGACAAGTCTTTTCCTGTCGACTTCAACTCATTATCCAGGAATTAGACTTAGAAACTAATTGGTATGTTGGAACTTTCATGCCTCAATGGCAGGTTTCCTTGCTTTGGACAATGAATTTTCATTATTGACTACTGATCGAGAGATTCCACTAAGTGTTCGACTTCATCTCATTAATTCACATTCTTTGGATTGTACTAGAGTACCTTGGGAGTCATTGATATTAATGGTGATTTTCCATGCACTTGTTAACGGTATTCATTAATGACCAGTAATCAAGCGATTTCTACCATGTTCGACTTCAGCACATGTATTCGCATGGTTAGATTTGTACTATAGAGTGGTGGAGATGAAGACCCTGGATCTTTCCTGATAGATTCAAGTTGCGTTGGAGTATATTCAGATTGTATTGTCGTATAGATCCACAATGTATGTCTCATGGCTATTTTCAAATTTGTGTCTTTAACACATAGATCCACAGTGTATTTTTGGTGGCTATGTTCAGATTTGAGTAATATTGGCATGGATCCACAGTGTATGTTTGATGGCCATGACCTGTCTTACTTGACATGGATCCTTTCATGTCGACATTTATGCTTTGATTCATTTGTATTTTGAGTATGGGAATTCCTACATTGGTGATGATGTGTTATTGTACTGCATTTCCTTGTTTTTTGGCAAGTTTCCGACCGACCAGTTCCTTGTTCCCTACACACACTTGAAAAAGTATTTCAGTTATCAGTCTGTTCTAACTTCATACTTTGGGGGGATATCTGTTACAAATTATTTTCGTCACCCTTATGACCGTTAATGATGCAAACCTATATGTTTTCTTCAGAGGGATCAGTGGCCTGAATTCCTGAGGAAAGAAGGGAGAAGAACTTTACCTGAGAGATAAAATCATATTTTCCTTTGTAAAAACCCTAGTAAGGAGGATCGTCTCACCCAATGCATAGATCGTCGCACCCTGCACTATGCATTGGGTGATACGATCCCAAATCATCGCAGACTGTACTAAACTTGGACTGTGACATCATCATAGGCTGCACTATATCTGGGGTTCGATGATCCCAGGTTGTTGTAAGCTGCACTATATATGGGGTGCAACGATTTTCGTATGTGGGAAAATTGAGCATATTCGTGATGCTTCTAAAAGGAGAAGCTTCTATGGTGAGGTGGGCTCCGATTGGTTTCGACCTTACTTGCTTTTCTGATTTAGTGGGATCATCCTAACCTCCTCACGTTATCCTCTTCATATTATAAAAGGGGAGGAGCTCTCATGGAGAAATTTGGCTAGAGATTGTGGATTGGAAATTTGGCTTGATATTGTTAGCTTGGTTAGATTGGATTTTATATTTGCTTTGTCAATATATATTGCGAGTAGTTATCAGATCGATAGTCTCGGAATCCTTGGAGAAAGAAGTGTGTGGGAAGCAAGGAACTATTGGAAGGGACCTTACAACATCAAGGCTTTGGTTGTAATCTCTCTTTCTCTTATTTAATACAGATGCACTTGTCTTTCCTATATGAATCTTATTTGTTCATATTGTATGATTCCTTGATCACATACATAGTTTCATATCAAGTAGGCTATGNTGGATTTTATATTTGCTTTGTCAATATATATTGCGAGTAGTTATCAGATCGATAGTCTCGGAATCCTTGGAGAAAGAAGTGTGTGGGAAGCAAGGAACTATTGGAAGGGACCTTACAACATCAAGGCTTTGGTTGTAATCTCTGTTAGGATATTTAGACACTTAGGAGTTAGTTAAGATCTACTTGGTCTAATATGTCGTTAGGTAAAAGTGTGTTTCTTTAGTATGCATTAGTATGCATTTGTAGTTAG
>SNQJ01S0000092.1:421811-448211 GCA_010110895.2 Picea sitchensis | reverse complement strand
CCATAAGGGGACCACTTTGGAGTTCATCCATATTTACTTCTTATCAACAATGAAAAAAAAATAATGAGTCATATTTACATCAAACAATATTGGGTCCATTACCCAAACCTTTGTGCTACGGGTCTTTCTTCAAGGGTTGACATAAATAACAACCAACCTTAATCAACAATTTCATTCAATTCATTATATATATATATATATATATATATCCACCAAGACACTTTATTTTCACCACAATTTTATGTTTATATAATCTTACAACAAGTATATATTGAATCCATGTGTCTTTTCATTATAAAAGAGTGCCCCTCTTCAATTAATTAATGCCAACTATTTTTTCACTAATCCTTTTATTTCTTTTAAATAAAAATACTTCAAATCCTTTGTAGTCTTAATTTTCATTTATTCATTTTTGTTTAGTTTCTTGTTATAGATTTATTAATTTCTATAGATAGGTGTTTCCTTCAAACCATTATTGTTCAAATGACCGTGGACTTAATACCATGATTTTATTTACCTTAGCATCTCTTCTCTTTCCTTATTCTCTTACACTGGACCTCTACCTTATCATACGATCAGTGGTGTGTCAATACCATTCATGGTATGTGCACTATCGAAGCGTGGTTTTACTCCCATTTTCTTATTTTTCACTTTGCCTTTAGTAACTGTCGTGTATCCCTTGGTGGGGTTCAACAATACTACTACGTGCATAATTCCTTATGTACTAATAATTGTGCTACTTCTAATGTGCTATCATTCTCCTTTGTTGATCTGTCTTCTTGATGGACATATAGATCTTCACATCCTCACAACTCTGACAGACTTTGAACCTGTTCATACATTTGAGATCGATGGTTATGATTTAATCAATGGCTGAAATGAAAAATTCTTGTTCACTCTGGAACTTCAACAATTCGTAAATTTGGGAATCTGGGTTATTTTAACTTTGAAGTAGTTCAATTCCTTCAGAGGTTTACCTACCAAAGTAAAATTCATCAAAGTACATACAAGCACTCTCTGTTGTCATTATTTGTCATATGCCCTTAGGCTAAGAACCAAACGCTTACCTCATTTTTTTCGTGTAGTTTTTGAACTTGGTCCTCAAGTTTCTTAAGAACCTTCACATGACTTAGACCTAGGACCATAGACTTAGGAAAAAGGATCTTTGACTCTCTGGGTATTCATCTCTCCAGGTATTCTAGATTATTGGATTTTTTTATGTTTTAAAAATCCTCGAAGTAAACTGGTCAAAGTCATCATATGGTATAGGTGACTATTACCTATTGGTCAATAGTCCACGCTTACCCTATCCTTCCACTGACTTAATCCAACAAATCGTATTTTACTCTCCTGGATCTAACGGCTAACAGGATTTTGACTATTGTTTTAACACTTACAATCAATTGAATCCCATGTCTTCATGTTGACGTGTATTTGTTGATGTAGCAATGGCTAAGTGGATGCCACATGTCACCTTTATTCGTGACTTTCATATACCTTATATGCCAAATGAGCCTTGACATGTGTCACCTTCATAAATGTGTCACATGTTGCCTTTGTGTTCTGCCACATGTCTTCCTCCAGGATCATGGCTTCTTGATCTAACGGTTCACATTGCTCCCAAAGTATATCAACAATTAGCGATACTTCATTATTAATTCTTACTCTATCCTTCCACTATGCTTGATCAACAGTCGATAATTCTCTCTAAGTAGATCAACAATTAGCGTTACTTCGTGATTTTGGCCTTCGGTGATTAGTTGGTTAAAGAAGCTTGGATATCCCCAAAGTCAGTAATCCTTGAGGGATGTGGCATGCTGCCATCATATATGATGAAATGGACCCTTAGTGTGTGATAAGCAATGGCCCTGACAGTTACGACACAACCGACGCACAACAAGTGAAATTGTTTTTTATTTTTTAGCGCAAGGGAAGTAATGTCATCAATACAATCAAGCATCACAACTCGACGACGAACATAACGAACGAAGTTCATATAGCACATAAACATAACGACCCAACACGCTAACACATCATGCATATAGAAGCCAATTACGAACATTTAATGATAAGAAGATAAGTGACTACATACATATCATCCAGGCGCAACCAATGGATAATAACCGACACAAGTACTATGAACTTACACTGCGGACGAGAACAAAATCACTAGCAAGAATTACAACACAAATTGCATCACATCGATTTCAACAATCCCCGTCATCCTTAGGAAGCACATGACCAATTCCAGGTTATCATACGCACCAATCAATCAATGCACACAGTGACCCAGTCGTAAGGACTTATGCCGCCACATTGCGACAAGCGCAATAGTAACTAAGGCACAATAAAACAAGGTCAAGCCCCAGATACAAATCCCATGCGCCAGACGTCCTAACTCAAACTGTCCATTATGCGAAAAATATGACCCAAGCACTCAATCAACATGCTAAACAAGACGCAGGGTGACTATCTTCCATAGCTCTAATTGAGCAACAACTATATGGAATTATGTTTTAATACAAGGAAATTCTTATGTGGTTTTTTTGTATTGCGCAACGGTCTTGATGGGTATCATAAACAAATTTTACCAACAAGAATATAACAAGCTCATAGTAACCAACCACATATTTAAGTAAAACAAAGAAAAATCTGAAAACAACTTCTTTTAGCTTCTCTAGTTCCATAAAAAGATCATGAACCCATAAACCTTAGCATATAGAATTTGCTATATGAATTATAAATTTAGAATAAGACTAAAGGATCCAAATCGGAAGGTTCCCTTTCCTTACTGAAGGATATTCCTTCCATTCCTTCTAATTTAATAAACACATCCCCTTGTAACATTATGAAGAATAAAAATTATCTTCTAAATAAACTTTCCTCCACTAGTCAATCACACCTATATTATATTTATCTTAAAACAATTGAAATTAAAATAATAAATTAATCATTAGCATCTTACGAACTTAAGGTGGAGTAATAAAATTTCGGGATATCCCTTCCTCCTTAATACCGCGCAAATTTTAACTGGCTGAAATCGGGCATGATAATTATAGAAGGATTCGCCCTGCCACAAATTGGGCGACTGTTTTCCAATAATTATTTAAAGCATCCTGCTATATTTAGCTCTGTAATTTAAAGTTGTATACAGAGATGAATATCAGACGAGTTAGCCTGAACAGAAAAATCTAAGGGTTCGGTAAGGGTAGGGCCTCCCAATTAAACTTGTTTTCGCTCCAGTAGAATAATTACGACCCTGGTAATGCCACAGATTGCTCAACGGTCCCCACTCTGCTGCAAATGCGACCTGATATAATTTATGGAATTGAATAATTAAAACGATTTGAATTAATCGCCATTCACTTAAGTAAAACATTCAAGGTAATAAAAATGTAGGGACACCAAATAAACTAGTTTCTCTCCACTTAACAATACAACGCTGGCAAAGCCATGTATTTCCCAGCAGACCATACTCTGTGGAAAAGCGATCCGGTATAATTTCTGAAACAGAAAATTGCATACAAAATTCAACAGTCGACCTTCCATTAAATAAAATAAAATAAAGGTAATGAAAGTGCGGGGCCACCTCAGTAAACCCGTTCTCTCTTAACGAGGCAGGAAGAGGGAAACAACACAGAACTCTCCACGGGAAGGGTGTTGTAATAAAGAAGACAATTTCACGGACAGCTTAAGCCAATTTTTAAGTGGTCTGAACCAATTTCAGGGTCTGAGCACGCATGGTTTGAGTAAGGTAGGTTGGCACAGAGCGGTGCACATGCCTCCCAACGCTGAGGTAACCAAGTGAAATTCACCATGCAGGTGACAAGAAACCTTCGAGCCTAAATATGAATTCTGAGTGGAATAGGAGGTCCCCAAAACTCAAATATCTTGAGGAAGGATCACTGTGTACAAGAGGAAAATCATTGGGTAAGGAAGGAGCAGCAGCACAGGGATCAACACACTCAACGCAGGGAAAAAAAAATAAAACTCAGAGGAACACCACCTAGGAGCTACACCTAAACTTTACTGGTTGAAGTCGGGCGAGAATGGAAGTAGATAGAGGGAGATAAAACACATCAAATCCTAGCAAAATGCAGAGATATGGAGTAACAACGTCGGGGTTTAACTCACATCAATCAACACAAGTCAACAACAATCCGACTCAGCGCTTGATTTACTCTCTAAGACATCGAGGAAAGGAAAGGATAGAGTGTGCAAGGCTCAAGATAACTCGCAAAGAACCCAAGAAAAAAACATAAAATGATTCTTAGGTAAATTAAAAAAGAAAGGCGGAGACTCAACACAACAACCCTGCTGACAAAAAAAACAAAAAAACTCTCGGCAACAAGTTCAAATCAATTCCCTGAGAAGGTATAAAGAACTAGACTGCAAGTAGAGATTTGTCCTCGCCTAAAAAGGAATCCCAAAAGCTAAATCTCAAGCCCTATAGAAGGCATAATACCAGGTTCAGAAGGTTTAAGAAATCAGCCATAGGAGCGAGCAGGGGAAAGTCCAGGCACAAGAGCTCTTGGTTAGGATTGAGCTGCCCTTTTAAACTATGGTGAGGAGAGAAGCTATAGCAAGCTAAGTTGGTGTGGAAACAAGGGTGGGACTGTAATTTCTAAGGATTTTTAACACAGATCCACTCACTAGCTCTGATATAAAATTCCTCCAAAAATATTCTTAATAAATCAATGCAACCAAATTTTAAATTCTAAGCTGGAATAAACATTATCTAAATTACATTTTGCAACTGCTATCCCAATTTCAACTCCACATTCACAATCATAGGTATTCAAATGCATATAATTTAACTACCTTTTTAATACAAATTACACATGCGTACATTCGTCATTATAGATAGTCATATGCATAAAATTTAGCTACCTTTTTAATACAAATTACACATGCGTACATTCACCATTATAGATATTCATATGTAGGAAATTTAACTACTTTTCAATACAAAATTTACACATGCGTACCATAGCCAATGGAAAATAACGGAAGTGGTTGTCTCGCACTTTCAGTTCATCCAACTCCTTCTTTCCAACCGCTGAGACTTCACCGGTACCTCCCAGCCAACGCTAGGGGTACTCTTCTTCCCCCTGAACCCCCCAAGACACAAAGGGGACACTCACACAATACCAGAGAATGCTAGCTCCCAGCTCGTCTCATAAGGTCGACCTACCACTCGTTATCCGAGCTGGGTATCCCAACTCCCATAAGAAAAATTCAGTCAAGATAAATTCCAGTTGCGTAACCTTACTCATACGAGATGTGATTCAAACTCCTCCTCCGCCATCCTTTTTATAGAGTCTTCTTAGAGATTAGTTTCCCAAACCCTCATTAGATTATTTTTATTAACTTTAATTAGGATGAACCTCCCCCGTACATATGTCACTCGATCCCTTAGTTCCACCAGAAAATCAGTTTATTAATTAACTAAATTTGTCTATTTCCCTCACCCACCTAAAAGTGTTCCTAAAAATGCTCCTCGATGTCGCTTTATTCCCTTACATTTCTTAAATGACTGACATATTTCTTAAAGCCTAGTTGAGTTCATAATTAGAAGGTTCCAAAGACTAGACTCCCTACTATGTTAGAAATTCCTCCTTTCCTTAAGTTTCCCCTTTTCTTCTTAGTTCAGATTTAGCAAGTTTAGATATAAACAACAATTTACCGTTTTAATAATTTAATCCTCCATTAAAATTTACTTTAATCATTAATTTTTGAATTTTCTTTACCCCTTCTTTTCACAAATCCACTTAGTTTTTTTTGTTCACATGTTCTACTTAGACCCAGGTTTTAAATTCACTAGGCTTGGCGACAGTTTTTAAGGGAAAAATTAGTTATTAAACATTACTCATACCATCATTCATTTTAAGGCGGACCAGGTCCTAAGGAGGCATAGTTTTCTAAGTACTGGGTTTATTAACTTACCAGAGTTAAAATCACGATGTGCCCTTCAAAATGCACTATGTACTCCAAGGGTTCCACTTGCCTGCATTCCTATTTTATTTGCGCGATGTGCCCTTCAAGATGCACTACGTGCTCCAAAGGTAACACTTTCATTTTGAATGGATTTGGTAGATGTCAAACCCCTGGAGCCAATACTCCTTTAGGTGATCTTGTGGGAGACTAAGGGCCTCTAAGGAATAAGTAACCTCCCTTATTGCGTGCCCCTTAGAATCATCGTGAGCGACTGTCACAGTCTTCCCTCATGACATCGTGGATCTTTTGAACTAGGTAATTGTTAACCTATAGTTCGATCCATAGAGGGAGTGGTACTAGGTTGTGGCGGGGTTGTTGCTACACCTCTCCCTCAATGTCTTTGGTTGTCATGTGTGACCCCTTTACTCCAAATGTGAGTTTGGTTGGCAAGATATCATCAACCTGCACCCATCAACGAAACATGCCAGCTATAACAATCAACATCATAATATATTTTCATATGTCACATCTATAATATCAAAAAACATTCAAACCATAACAATCCACTCCCTGACTCAATCCAGAGTCCAAGGAGATCCATCGATGCCATTGACATCCTCTAACATCTAGAGTCCTGCACAATCAGGAGAACCCAGTCAATAGCACATGTCAATATAAATATAACAAAACAACATATCATCAGATCCATAACATCTCATAAGCATAATCAAAACATCCAATCGTATAATGAACTGGATCACTTGCATGCAAGTGTCCTCAAAGAATAAGTCTTGTCAATGTGCGCAAGAGCAGGATGTTACATACACCTCCTTGTTGAGGAAAAGATATGAAATGATCTTACTCAATCATTTTCAGATCTTACTTGGCTAGAGAAAGATAGACGGGAATATCACCCTATGTTTATAGCCATAAAAAATGTTATCCTAATTCACAAGTATTTTTTACAAGTGCTTAGACTGGTTTTTTATAAATAAAAGCTTGTTGAAAAATTCATTATTTATGTGTTTTTCTGAACATAACAGATGTTGAAATAAATATAGAGACAGAAGTAAAGACACCAAGTCGATAATCAAAATAGATGAGACATAAAACAATCTTTTATTTCATTCCAATTCATCAAAGAATCGTTCTCTTTACAAAATTTCCTGAGGAATTTTTGGACCAGAGTCAAACTTAGACGTCCCCGATGAAACATACAAAATGACTTTTGACAGAAAATAAAAAACTGAACTTTAAAAACTAGATCATCTTTCCACACATTGTTTTCCACTCGACTCTGCACAATAGCCTTTGTCAGTCATGAAATCTAATTCATCAACAGACAAGTCTACACAGACTATCAAATATAGATCAACACCTTTGAAAAACAAGTTTTTGAATGATGTAATTCAGCCCTGAATCTTGTTGTCTACAATAAGACCCCGCTATCATAAAAACTAATTAGGCTTCTAATGAATTAAGGAATGAATGAAAATTGAATTATCTCAACAAAAAATCAAGAGAAAACCTTAGTATGTTTCTCCTTCTATTCTCCTCTTGTTCCTCCCTTTCCTTTTTCCTTTAAGAAAATTACAATTGATTGAATTAGTTAAAATACTTCCTTAGTTAAGTTAACTAAAACTCAACCAACTTTTAGTTAAGGGGGGAAATCAATAAATCATAATAATGGTTTTAAATAAATAATAACTAGTAGGTGGGACCCCTTATGACTCCCTTTAGGTTTTAACAATCATAACACAACTAGTTAATCAAACAAAACATCCCTCCTTGTGACTCCCATCATCACATTCATAATTGACAATTTATCTCAATGATAATTGAAATTATTTCCAAAAATGTATTACCCATATATCCAAAAAATAGTGTGTTGTCCAAAATTTCAGAAGTCAACTGTTCTCAACAATTAATAAATAAAAATTTAAAATCCATATTTTCCACTCTAGGAGACAATCTTTCCCTTGTTGCTGCTGACACCTTTTGATCTCTCTGAATTTTCCTTAGGTTGAGTGGACCCTTTAGGCCTAATCTCACTGATCACATGAGAGCAATCATCTCTCAAATGCATGCGGTAGGACACAGATTTATCAGAGTCATTTGAGGGTGAGGAAGGGGCAACAATGGTTTTTCGTTTGTTAGGGACATGGTGGGCCTCGGTTTTCAACCTTTTGATTGCATAGGAAGACTGAATTGATGAGTGGACATGGGCATCTTGGACAATTTGATTGATAGGTGGGGGAGCAAGCAAAGACAAGTTAGGCCAGCCACGATGTTGGGAGTCTGTCGGGTGTACAATCTCTTTCCATCCGTTGTTTTCGGGAACTTCAGGTTGTAGTGAGACATGAGGAGACACGGGAATACCAGGGACCTGTGGGGCTTGGAAGGGAGGCCTTTCAGGCCTAGGTTGGACCACTTCTTGCCCAATCTAGTTAAAAACCACATCTTGAAATAACTGGCCTAACTCTTGTGAGTCTTCATCAAAGTGTATAGAGAATTTTGGCCTTCTAGGGCCCCTATTCCAATTACCTCTTCCTCAGTTACCTCTTCCATGGCTACCTCTGCTGAAAAAATCATTTGTGTATGCATAATTGATTAGAAAATAGTTTATTTAACAACCATACATGACAACTCTTTTAAAATATGAAATAAAATTTGGCTCAACAACATATAAGACTCATGCAATCCAATCCATACAATTTTTTAGTAGTTGTCAATCAGCAGGGGGTGGACAAGAGTTCTGGGATATGCGAGGGGTTGTATTGAGCGAAAAATGTTAAAATGAGGGAGAAAAGATCATGATTACTGCTCATAGACGACAAACAATCAACTGTAATGTAAACCAAAGAATATATTGATGTAATCTATCCCTATGATCCTTAAACTATCATAATACAGAACTTATCCTAACCATAATTAAATTTTAGGAACAGGGAGTGGATAGTGAATATGGGAAAGTGAGGGGAATTGTAGTTAGCCAAAAATGAAATAATGGCAGGGGAAAAGAGTGGATACGCCTCGAAAAATGAATTATGTAATCCATAAAAATAGTTATGTATTCAATACAACTATTTCAGCATCAATTAAACAATTATTGTGGCCAATTAAACAATATTGTGTGTTAAACCTTGTTTACTGTCCATATTCAATTTCCCTAAAATATTTTAATTAACACAAAATAATCGTACTCAGAATCCTCATGACTTCACCCATCTTGTTAAAATACCTTTTGTTTCTTTTTCATATTTAAAACAAAATCCAAGGAACACACAGTCATTTGTTTCAACTCTATTTAGCATCAAACCCTTAACCATTGTCCATAAATTAATTCCTCAAATCAAACACAAACACAAGCTCTTTTAAAAAATGTGCCTGATTCCATTCCTTTAACCAATTTAACAATTAAATTGCAATGAAATCGTACTATTAAAAACCTCGTTCCCATCTCTGATGGTGCAAATAATCGATACGATGCACTATATCCATAATCATACACAATAGACAACCAATCCACAACTATCAATACCTTAAATCACAATAATCTCGATCGGACAATTTAAACACACAGTAACAACAAGCATCACTTCAATTTATACCACGTTGTAGGAAACACACAGACCAATGCATAACACAAAGAAGCATTTTTGTGACTGTACATATCCAATGACTCGCAATCAAAACATAAAACAATGTTGAGTTATCAATCCGACTGTTTCAACAAAAGAATGCAACGACCATATACAAATAATCATTTCCGATTACCACTGTGCAATCAAACTGTCAACAGAGACGAGCCAATAATCAAGCCATTGTCAACGTTATTCCACCAACTCATGACAGTAAAAAAGATACCCAACAAGGTGTAATGGTTCAATTTATCAAAA
The DNA here is from genome assembly GCA_010110895.2 of Picea sitchensis. Taxonomy (NCBI): domain Eukaryota; kingdom Viridiplantae; phylum Streptophyta; class Pinopsida; order Pinales; family Pinaceae; genus Picea; species Picea sitchensis. The sequence goes on along the minus strand of SNQJ01S0000092.1, from coordinate 438,375 downwards.
TCGAGCTTTGAATAATCAAAGGTTCGCTCAGTGGAACCAACATAGGGAGACTGGAGGTCGACCTTGTCGACAGTAGGTGAGAAACCCTTGAGACAACAAGGTGAAACCACACACATTATAACCCTAAGCTTGTATGATAGGGTGATAGCTTGACTCCGGGTAGGAGAGACTATGAAAAAACGAGCAGAGGTTGCTTATTGGCCAGTAAACAACACTGAGAACATGCAAGGGCATAACCCTCGTGGTTTTCCCCAAAATATGAATAATGCTGATATAAATGCATATCCCAGGTAATACCAACCAACCCTAAATCAAGCTTCTTGGCATAATAGCCACCATAACCAACTGTGCAGATACCAATAACATAAAACGAGCCCATGACTAGGTGGAAATGATATGTAGTGACCCAAAGGTGGTTCAAAGATTACACAACAACCCCATAACACCCAATACGACTGGGTGTGGTTAAAAATACTATGAGGCGATGGCCAACAAGTCCAAACAGAATGAAACCCTCCAACAAAAACCCATAGAAACAATAAAGCACCATCACAGCTTCCACCACATAGAACAGTCAATGAAATCGCGACTTCAACCATCAAATTTTCCATTTGCAATGAATAATCCAAACATTCATTCCAGAGAAACACCAGTTTACACAATTCTTAGCCTCAAGAAAAACATACCAATACATCATCGAGCCAACATTTATTTCATAAATAGAGCGAGTTCATGGATGCGTGAAAACAAAACATACTTGTAACCAAAAGGCCTTAAAAATATGAGCTTGGTTGAGAAGTTCCTTCCATGCTTGAATATTGTTGCTTAACCACAATGAAAATCAAATGAACAATAACCAATATAGGGTGACATCCAGTGGGAGAAGTATGGAGTGGCATGCATTTACTGCATGTCGCTTCCATCCTCCTTTCATTCAATTACGTAGTACACGCCAGCCAGCCAAACATTAATCCATGCATCAAAACTTGCATACATTGCTTGCCAAATGAGCCACCCTATCCATACTAACCATTAATCCAAAACATACTATAACATATATCACATGTGCCTTCATATAACTTAATAAAATCATATAGCCACTAACATTGCTAGTTAGGACTAACATCAATTTCTTTAATTTCAAATGCATATAATATAGCATAGCATATCATAGTTTAGTTCCTTCTTCTTGGATTTTATTCCATATTTCTCTTATCTCTTGTTATAACTAACATGTGTCTTGTGCAGGTGTAACATATGATGAATCATGGCGCCAATAGAAATGTGATAATAGTGAATATAATCCATTCATACATGGAATTTAGAGTTTTAGAGAAATAGAACCAACACATAACATGCATTATCCATCTTCCATATGTTACAAATAGAACCAGTATTTCATCATAAATCATGTAGAACCCTGTAAGCAGTGTCGAACAACAACATAAATATCAAATAAGGAATTTTATCTGATCCTCTAATATACAAGGGGGTCCCACCTACTAGTATTATATATCATTAACTTAGTTTAAATAATAGTCTTTTAGCAATACTTTGCGGGCGAAAACCTTGTTGTGATTTTTATCGTCAACAAATTGGTGACTCCATAGGGAAATTTGTTTCCAACAGATTAAGGACTCAAAATCACATGGCTTCATAGACCAAGAACAACATATCAGGAGATAAAACCAGAATGATTATGCAACAGAGGGAAGTGAGTGAATTTAATGGAAAAATGACTGGGAATTTGGGAATAGCTCATGAAAAATGTTAAGTATGAGGGGGTTTATCCCTATACGCATAATCATTCAACCAAAACTTGTTATTTTAAGGAGAAAATTTTATGGACTTGCTCTTTGAAATTATCAAATGGATGAAGAAATGGAAAGCAGAAGTGGGGGAATAACCAATTTCTTTATAAGACAACAGTGAAAGAAGATAGCAGATTCAAGTGTGCTTTCAGGGGAATAATCGTAATAGTTGTGTAAGATTGATTGCTATTGACTAACAATATCTTGCAGGAGTGTTACTATGGCAGAACTGATCCAACATCTTATTCTTGACCAAAATCAACTAAAAGATGAAAAACAATAAAAATCATGACAGAATCAAGATTATAAAATTTAAAACAACAGAAATAAAATGATAGAAGTGTAAAAGTAGCAGGAAACTATTAAAAACAAAAAGCAGAAATCAAACTACTGTAGAGCACAAATGAGAAAAAAATGAAAGCAGAACTAGACTACTAATATACAGAAAATCCAAACAGCGTTAGAACTTTTCAAGTTGGTTCCACATAATGTTTCAAGTGAGAACCATTAATGTTGTAGGAAAACAATCACTCATGTAAATCCTTTAGAATGTAAGAGTTAGTACCCACGACAAAAGCGATCTTGAAAGGACCCAACCATAATTTTTGAAACTTCGAGACAATTGACATCTCTTTAACGTACACAATTATATCATCAAGATAGATATGAATAACTTCACCGATCAAATCATCAAGAGTTATTTTCATAGGTATTTTAAAAGTGATACTTGCATCATATAATCCAGAAGTCATACATTCATAAGTCAAAGTACCCCAAATAGTAATAAAGGTGGTTTTGAATTTATCTTCCCTTTACCTTGATTTGATTGTAATCGGAAAAACCGTCAAGTAAGGACATCATCTATGACCCTACGACTTGTTGCATAATCATTTCCATGTTAAGGAGAGGAAAGTGATCTTTTATACTAGCTCGATTTAATGCGCGAAAATCAACGCATAATCGGATCTGACCAGTTATTTTCTGAACAAGAACCAAATTGGAAACCCATTCAGAATACTTGTCTGGAAAGATGATTCCAGCCTTCAAGATGTTTTCCAACTCCTTTCGAATAGTTGCTTCTAGTGTGTTGACGATTAAAATCGCAACGAGGATTATGCACGCAAAGTATTGCTAAAGCCTATTAATTTTAAGCTAAATTATATATATAATACTAGTAGGTCGGACCCCCTTGGATATTCGAGGATCAGATCTGGTTCTTATTTGATGTTTTTACTTCTATTCGACACTGCTTACAGGTTTGACCATGATTGGTGATCAATGTTGGTTCTATCGTGAAAAATGGATGATGGATAATGCATGTTTTTTCTCTTTCTCTAGGCTCGAATGCCATGTCATAATGGATTATGATATCCATTGTTACCCTTGTTATTTACTCCTTGGCTTATTATTTGCGACACCTGCAAAAGAGACAGGTTAGTAACAAAAAAAGAGCAATTGAAAAGAAATGAATCAATATGAATTAAATCCAAAAGAAAAGAAAAATGCTACTATACTATACGATGTTGCACTATGCATTTGAATTCGAAATGGATTTTTGTTAGCCCTATCTAACAGGGTTAGTGGCTATATGATTTATTAAATTATATGGAAAAACATGTGATGTTCATTATGGGTGGTTGGCAATGGATAATTTAACATAGCGTGGCGCATTTCGGATGTTTGTCTCGATGCATGGTTTAATTAAATGAATTAATGGAATGATGGATGACGCGTACTAAGTGATTGAAGGAGTAAAGGATGGAAGCGATGTGAATTTATTGCACGTCACTCCATACCTCTCCCACTAGTCGTCACCCTCACTTGGCTATTTCTCAATGGTGTTTCGTTGTGGTTAAGCTTTGATTTGCAAGCAAGGGAAGAACCGCTCGACCAAGCTCGTGTTTTAAGGATTTTGGTTACAGGTATGTCTTTCTCTCCATCCATGAACCCGCTCCAGTTATGAAATAGATTTTGGCTCAGTGATGTATGGGTCTGTGCTTTTCTTAAGACTGGAAACTGTGTAAATTTGTGATATTTCTCTGGAATAGGTTGTTTGTGTGGTTTCATGACAAATGGAAATGATGGTTGAAGTCACAGTTTTTATTGATTATTTTGAGTACTAGAAGCCATGAAGGCTCTCTGTCATCCTTATTGGTTTTAGTTGGAGGGTTTCATTCGGTCCAGATTGGCTGGTTGTATCCATACTTTTCTTGTCACCACACCCAGTCATTTTGTTGATTATGGGGTTGTTGGGTTTGAACAACCTTGTGTAACTACGTATCATTTCATCGGGGTATGGGCTCATTCACGCTATTGATGTTGCGCAGTGGGTTATGATGGTTATTATGCCAATGATCTTGCTTAATATTGATTGCTATTTCTTGGCTTTGTTTTATCTCAGAATTCTTCGGGTCGATTGGGAAAACCACGAGGGTTATACCCTGCATGTTCTCGGTGTTATTATAGACCAAAATGAATCCTTTTCTCCTTTGTTCAAGGTCTCTCCTATCTCATGAACCGTCACCCTATCTGCAAATTTATTGGTGGTATACCCTGTGTGTTTATCGTATGGTCTCGGAGGTTCTTACCCATTGTTGTGGGTTGACTCCAGTTCCCTTGTGTTGGTCCACAAAGAGAACCCTTTATTACTCAAATCCCATCTTTTGATAAATGGATCCCATTATATCCTGTCGGGTATATCATTGATTGTTATGAGTTGGTGGTGTATCTTCGACAATGTTCGATTGTTGGCTCGTATCTGTTGATTATGTTGACAGTGGTTTTGGTTATTGGTATTGGGTCACTGCATTGGCTATTATAATAGTCGAATCGATAGCTCGGCATGGTTAATTGGTTGATTTGAGAAATTGATTTAGGCATACTGTCATTGTTTCCTTGTATTGGATTGATATCTCAACATCGTTTGATGTTTAGATATGGAGTAAATAGACATGTACATTTGTAGTAATGCTCTTATTTTTTTTGAATGGACTATGTATCCTACAACATCGTATAAGTTGAAGTAGTGATTTATGTGTGTTTAAATGGAAAGTCAAGGTTATTTCAATTTGATATATTGGTGATTTTGTTTTGATGGTCTACTAGTATGGTTGATGGATATCATGCATTATATTAGAGGTGGGAACGGATTCTGTGACAGTGTGGTCTCATTACAATTTAATTGTTAAATGAATTTGAGGGATGAAATCGGGCATGTTTTGTGTCTGTGTTTGATTGAAGAAATAATTCATAGACATGATGTTGAATAGAGTGGAAATAAGTGAATGGGTGTTCATTTGGAAATTGATTTAATTATTAAATGGGAAAAATGAGAAGAAACATAACTCTTCTACAGGTCGGTTGTGAAGGAATATTGTCTTGTTTTGATGAAATTGTGTTAATGATTTAATTGTGAACAATGAGCAAGTTAATACACAAGAACGATTAAATTATGCACAATAATTGTTTAAATTGATTACAGTGATTATTTGGTTAGTGTTGGATCTTTTGCGTTGATGTAGAATTTTTTTATGGATTACTTAATTAATTTTATGAACAATATCCACTATCCTCTGTACCATTATTTCACTTTTCGCTAATTACAATCCCCTTGCCTTCCCATATTCATTTTTCACTCCTTGTAGCTAAAATTTAATTACAGTTAAGAGGAATTTGGTATGGTAACATTTTGAAATCACAGTTTCTTAGATGGATTACAGTGACATGTTCTTTAGTTTATGTTATAGTTGATTGTTTGTTTCATGTGAGTAGTAACCATGATTCTTTTCCCTCTCATTTTAACATTTTTCGCTCAATACAAACCCCTCGCATATACCATAACCTTTGATCACCCCCTGCTCATTGACAATGGGTAAACAATTTGTATGGATTGGATTGCATGAGTATGATTTGTTGCTGAGCCAAAATTTATTTCATATTTTTTAAAAGAGTTGTCATGTATGGTTGACAAAGAAATTATTTGCTAATCAAATATGCATATATGAATGATATGTTCAAGAAAAAGGTTGAAAACCGAGGCCCACCAGGCCCCTGAAAAAGGGAAAGCCACTACTGCCCCTTCCTCACCTTCAAATGATTCTGATGAATATGTGTCCTCCCACATGCATTTGAGGGACGACTGTTCTCATGTGATCAACGAGATTAGGCCTAAAGGCTCCCCATAACCTAAGGAAAACTCAGAGAAATTAAAAGGTGACAACGACAACAGGGGAAATATTTCCTCACAAACTGGAAAATATGGATTTTATGTTGCTTTTATTTATTAATTATTGAGGACAGTTGACTTCAGTTGTTTTTTTTGGACAACATGTTTTTTGGATATATTGGTAATATATTTTGGAAACAATTGCAAATATCATTGAGATAAATTATCAAATGTGAATGTAATGATGGGAGTCACAAGGAGAGATGTTGTTAAATAAACTAGTTTTGTTATGATTGTTAAAATCTAAAGGGAGTCACAAGGGGTCCCACCTGCTAGTTATTATTTATTTAAAACCCTTATTATGATATTATTACTTTCCCCCCTAACTAAAAATTTTCTTGAGTTTTTAGTTAACTTAACTAATGAAGTAGTTCAACTACTTCAACCAATTCTAATTTTCTTAAAGGAAAAGGGAAAGAGAGAATAGGGGGAGCATAGAAAGAGAAGCATACTAAGGTTGTCTCTTTGATTTTGTGTTGAGATAGTTTATTTTTCATTCATTCTTTAATTGATCATAAGCCTAATTCATTTTTAAGATAGGAGGGTCTCATTGTAGGCAGCAAGATTCTAGGTTGAATTACATCTTTCAGGCACTTGTTTTTCAGAGGTGTTGATCTATCTTTGATATTATGTGTAGACTTGTTTGTTTGTGAATTATTTTTCATGACTGACAAAGGCTATTGTGCAGAGTCAAGTGGGAAAAAATCTGTGGCAAGTTGATCCATCTTTTAGAGTTCAGTTTTTTATTTTCTGTCAGAGGTCCTTTTATATGTTTCATCAGGGATGTCTAACTTTGACTTTGGTCCAAAACTTCTTCATGAAATTTTGCAAAGAGAATGACTCTTTGATGAATTGGAATGAAATAAAGGATTGATTTATGTCTCATCTGTCTTGATTATCATCTTGGTGTCTTTACTTACGTCTCCACATTTATTTCAGCAACTGTTATATTCAGAAAAATCATATAAATAATGAATTTTCAAGCAAGATTTTATTTATATAAGACTATCCTAAGCACTCGTAATCAATACTCGTGAGTTAGGGTATTATTTTTTATGGCTATAAACATAGGGTGACTTTCCCATCTATCTTTCTTTAGCCAAGAAGAATCTGAAAATGCCTGAGTAAGATCATTTCATATCTTCTCCTCAACATTTATTTGGAAACCATACTGGGGAGATCTTCAATATCTCTCTAGTTAATTTTTATACTCGATTATCATCGAATACATATATTTTTCTTATATTGATTCTTTGACTATTTTATTTCTAAATGACTATGCATGTTGCAAGGAAGCCCAATATTGAGCCTGATCTTCAAGATCATACCAACATTTATTTGAACCTATTTAACACCATTTTAGACACTATCAATACTCATTATGAGCTTAATCATTCATGGGAAACAATTGAGCGAGATATTATTGCCCAAGAACGTTCGGAAGCTAGACGTAGACAACCTAGAAATCAACAGTAACCTTCTTGTTCCTTCTGTTTTGGCCTTTCTTTCATGTCCTTAGAATATCGTGTATCTAGAAGAATAAGAGGCTTATCACCCAAAATTAACCCTATTTCTGAAATAGGAAGTGTAACATCCCCAAAAATAAACTATTTTTAAAGTCTGAAATTTCTTAGGAAATTATTTCCATTTTTGGTAAATTCGAAATTGGAAAAAATTTTCCATTTATGGAAATTATGAATTTTGAATTTAGTTAATTGTAATTAATGATTATGACTATTGGGCAGAGATCTTATTTGACCCAACTAACTAATTAACTATGACACTTGTGTGAAACGAAATATTTTATGATTATTGTTGATGGACAAATGGAACAACCAGGTTAAAATTAGCTGACCATGACTCCATGAGTGGGGAACATGTTGGAACTACCTCAGGGATGATTATTACAAGTGGAAAATCAGGAATTTTTCCATTGGCAGCCCTTGGAAATCAAGGATTTGGAAAGTTGTGAAAAGTTGGGAAAAGACCTTGGCACAAAATGCTTTGGCATATATATAGCATACGGGAGGAGGCAGGACGTTGCCTAGTATGCTAAGGAAATGAATGGTCTATTGTTGTTATGAGCATTGTTTCTGAGTGTGAGGCAAGGATAAGTTGTTGAAATGGAAGGAATAATGTTGAGGAGAAGTTATGAGTTCGCCCTCATGGACTCATGGTCAGGCTAGGGGGAGAAAGGGACAAGTGATTTGGTTGTTCTGTTCTAAGGTTGGGAAGAATGTGGTTGTTCCATTTGTTATTCGAAAACTATTCAGATATGTCAACCTACTATTTTCTATGACTGGATGTTATATGGTTTAATAACTAGTAGAATGCATCTGTTTAATTCTGGATAGAAGTATTACTATGGACGAAAATTTCATTGAATGTTGTTAGACTTCAGAAATGACAAAATGCCTCTAAACTAATTTTGAATGAATCATGTCTGTTGACTTGACTGTTGAACGAATGCTATTTTCATTTAATATCTTAGCTGAAAGAGTACATCTGGTTAAATTCTGGAAGAATTAATTCTTGTAGATTAGACTACTGTTGTAATGGGATAAACTGTAATATAAACCTCACAGTTAATTGTATTTTGTTGTGTAAAACTATCTATGTGCGTAATGTGAATGGAACCCAATTATGTAGATTTGCTACTAAAATAGGAAGCTACTATCCTTTTATATATACACATATATACATGAAATTATAGGTATATAGATGTTGGTATAAGGTTTTCCAATCCATCAAAAACCTATTACTTAGGAAATCGAGTTCCGATGGCCTAAGAGAAACATGCTCAGCCAGACGTGGTAAAAATCACAACAGGAGTTTCTTCCTTTTCATAATAGTATATATATTTCACTTTGAACAATTTAAGCATAAGAAGAAGACCAGTGCAACGATAAGACTAAAATAAATATGTAACAATCATTATATCATTGCGAGTATACAAGAGAGAAATATTGTGACTCAATATTAAAGAAAATTATTACATATCCCAATCGAACCAGAAATTCAAGGTGTGTCCAGCCTTACGTAAGTACTGCACAGTGAAATGTCGTCATAAAAATGTGAATTACTCATTTACCAACCACTACAGGAAATCGAGAAGGAAATTTTCATAATAATGATAAATCTAGGATAGAACCGTGGTCTTCACATTTTAGAACCTGGAAAGCTAAGCCCGAAGAATTACTATAAAGGAACCCAAATACCTTTTGTGTAGGAATGCCCAAGATCTGAAGCTTTTAGGGTACCAATCCTGAAAGAAAGAAAGATAATTTCCATTAGTATTTTACCAAAGAATAATAGAAATTTTTAACTGAGACATAGAATTAAATTACCAAGATAAATTACTCAACAAAGATAAATACAGGAAAGTGTTGGATGGCACTTAACTCGGGCCTATGGTACCGGTCGCCTTTCCTCTGTGCATTCATGAAACGCCCTTCACGAACCTGAAGGGGGTGGAAGGAATAAGGGTCGCTTGATGGGTACCCTCGCAGTAAAAAGGGCCCATCATTAGTGTTGGGAACCAAATTCTTAATAAACTATCAGGAAGAAAACATTTATACAACAACCAATAAATCAATGAAGTGTGTATAATTAACCACAGGTTGAGTTATTGGTTCGGCCCCATTTTAATCAGGCCCTGTGAAAATAAAATAAAAAACCCGAGAGTTAAGAACGGTGTTCTTACCGCTACAACAACATAATAGAGTTAAGGGAGAAAGATTGTAGATCAAAGGGTATTATTTACAAACCTGGAAGGGACAAATACAATTGGTCATACCAGAGATTTAGGTCTCATGATACGGACTATGTATCGGAGATTCGTTCTTAAACCCTTAATATTGTTTATTGTACAAATCATTTGGATACAATAAGCATAGTAAAAGATCGAATCATACTAATGTGTTCAGACAGTAAGGTGGACTACAATTCTTAAGGGTAAGTTTTCAATAGTTAGAAACAAAAACCTTGACAGCTCGAAGACTTCACTACTTCGATTACAGAGTTATGCAATTTTTGCGCAACAAAATGGAAAATTCAAAGCTACGAACAGTGTAAGGTAAATTCCTTTCTACATAGTCGAAAAATCTTGTTATTCGCTAGAGTAGGAAACCCCAGATTTAAACTCACGGGATATACAGTTAATACCAAGAAACAAAAGTAGTTATGCCGAAGCAGCATGATTCCCGAAGGACTCAAACAAAAGAACTACCCTCTATACTAGAAAATGATAGACAAGTCAGTCGTTCTATTAAGAGTTTGAAGAGACCAATATACCCAGTATTTTTATAACACAGAAACCTTCAAATGTAATTAATCAAATTTTCCTTACCTCGCTTAATGTGATATCCGACGGTTATGGTTTGCAAAACGTTTCCACCAGAGAAAACCAACATCTCAGGCACTGGAAATGCCATCAAGAAAGAAGGGTAACCTGGATAGTTTCAAATGTAGTTGCAAAATACAAAAAGATGACATCAAGAATGAACAATAGACTTAGGAAGAGATGACTTTCGTTCACTAATCTAATAGTGATTAATGATGAGCAGTACCTAGTACTGTGATTTGGGCAAGGTGGCGAATTTTCGATAGGTTCATTAAACAAGTGATGGACCCAAGGAGGTTCACTACATAATGTCTTAAATTCCTTTGGCAGAGTTCACTTACATATTTACATTTGTATCCATGACAAATATCACATCAAACCATGGAGAAACATAATTGATGGAAAGTTTGAGCCATAGTTTTGTCTTTACTTCTAGTTTAGTTGAAGGTCTATTTTGTACACCGGATCCATTGGAACCTTATGCCAGGGTTATTCCTGATAGGAATGATGGTTAATCAAGAACGAACAACATGTAACTGACCATTCAGTTACAACCATTCCAAACCCTAGTGCGTTCACATACTAGCGGTTATATCACTATTAATTTGTTCATTAAGTGTTTGTCATCTACCCTAAGGGAAATGTTATATCACTTAAGAGTTAGGGTTGTTTATTCGATGATGATTTTTCCCATAGTGTGCCTTTACCTTGTGCGATCAGAAGCATAGTCTATGATGGGGTATAGATATATATAATTACCAATAGTTTTGTTTAGATCAGAAGCATAGTTTATGGTGAAGATATATATATATATATTTACAAACAGTTTTTGTTGATATATTAAATTATATCCACCTCCTTTGAGATTAATTTTTAGATAAAGTCCTTCATCTACCTTAGATAAGGGATTTGGTAAGTATAAACGTTGGGAGGAAAGAAGTAATTGAGCCACCTTATAATGTAACAAGAAATGTCTAACATGTATTAGACGCGTTAATTAAGACTAATGTTCCAAAGAATATTTTTTTTTTTGTCGTAAATTTTGGGAAACATTACATATGGTATCAAAGAAAAGGTTACAACACTTGGACATTGAACAGGGCCAAAATATTTACTTAGCACATATTTATGTCTATGTAAAACTAACAAACCATTATTATTACAAAAAAAAAACTATTTTTTCATTTTGTGTTAATCATGGCAGCCTAGGATGAAGCAGAAATCAAACTTGAGGAGAATCCTGGACAAAGACCTCCTGAAGATCAGAGATAGAACAGTGACGAAAGCTCACCTAACGAAGTTCTGGAAACAATGAGAAATCTCATTGTTGAACTGCAGGTTTTCAAAGCAGACAATGAGAAACTGAAAAAAGAACAACAAGAATAGGAGGAAATAAATGAAGTCCTGTTGCGAAGTATAGTGACAAAGAAAATCCCAAAGGATGATAACCATGAAGAATACTTCATTAAAAGGGCCTCCAATAATTCTGGTCCTGAAGCAAAAAAAGGGGACAACTCATCTAAAGGAACACATTCATCTGAAGATAAAACAAAAACAAGCAGAAAGAGGAAACGGGTAGATCACCTCGAGGGGGATTTTAAGAAAATCAAACCATATACCTTTGATGGGGAATCCAAAACAGGGGAGGAAGTTGAAGCATGGTTATTAGAAATCAAGAAGTCTTTCCAGATATACAACTATTCCAACAATATGAAAGTCAGAATGGCCATCTGCAATCTGAAAGGGAAAGCCAACATATGGTGGCAAGACTTAAATTAGGCCAAAGGTCTAAAAGAAAAACATATGGAATGGTCGTACTTTAAGAAATACTTTAAGAAACAATACCTTTTTGAAAGCTACAATGAGAGAAAAACCAAAGAAATTTTATGAGCTATGACTTGGTCAAATAGTTATGGAAGATCTGATAAACAAATTCCTGGAATTACTAAGGTTCGTACCTTATATTTGGGAGGACAAAGTGAAAATCCAACGATTCCTAAGTTGTCTACCACATTCCTATAAGGACAGAATCAAATTTGAAAATCCCAAGTCCTTGAGTGAAGTATTCAGGAAAGCCCGAATGTGTTACGAACAATACAAACAGCAGTCAGAATTCCCAAAGGCTTGGAAAGATAAGAAACAAGACCGAATGAACTAGCGGAAGAAGGGATATCAACTAGCTCCTTATCGGAACGCAGCAAAAAAAATACCAAGGAAATATTTTTACTCCAATAATCAGAACACCCAAGGAAGTGGTAAACCAGTAAACCTGGGAACAAAGAAGTTCGGGGACAGCCCCCGAGAACCATTAAAATGATGGGAATGTGGAGAACCTCACTTAAGGAGGAACTATCCATGTTTGACTTCAGCAACGAGAATTACGGTTCACAACCTGTAGGAAGCCTCTACGGTGGGAGATGTGGGAAGAAGCTTGCATCGGATAAATGCAGCCATATATGGCCGACAAGATGACCACCATTTCTCTGTGGTGGAAATCAAAGGTAAAATCAATAACACTTGTATTTCTATTTTAATCAACCCTGGAGCTACATTTAGTTATATCACTCCTGGTATAGTGGAGTCGAATAAACTTAAGAAAACAAGACATGCAAAATCTTGGTTGGTACAACTGGCAATAGGAACAAAAAGAAAAGTAGTCGACTTTATTTTTTATTATGAGTTCAGTTTAGGTGGTCAAAACATAAAGACAAATCTAAACATTCTACCGTTAGGGTCCTATGATGTAATTATCAGGATGGATTGGTTATAAATACATAAAGTAGTGCTATATTTTTATGAAAAATCACTCACGTATAAAGACGAAAATGACACTGCTAGGACAATTCAAGGTATACAAAAACCAATCTTAGTTAGACAGATTTCAGCAATGAAATTCAAGGAATGCATGAAAAAGGGTTGTCAAGTTTATGCCATCCAAGTAACATACCTATTAGAAAAAGAAGATAAAACTAACTTGGAGGATTTTGTCATTTTTCATGATTTCAGAAATGTGTTTGTTGATGAGATACCTGAATTACCCCCAAGGAGGGAGATAGACTTTTTTATCGACCTACTACCTGGCTCAGCCCTTATCTCTAAAGCATCTTACCGAATGATTTTGTCGGAATTAACAGAGATGAAAATTCAACTAAGGGAATTATTGGACAAAGAGTATATTAGACCGAGTGTTTCATCATGGGGAGCACCAGTCCTCTTTGTGAAAAAGAATGATGAAACTCTGAGATTATGCATCAATTACAGGCAATTAAGAAAAATGACGATTAAGAATAAGTACCCCTTACCTAGGATAAATGATATGTTCGATCAAGTAGGTGGGGCAATGATGCAGGAGCATCTCCCACATCAAGCGAGCCAGGGCAGGGAAAACGACAGCTGGACACACACCAACACAAATTTTGAAATTCCCTTAGATTGTTGCGCCATCTTAAATGAAGTCATTTAAGAAGAGACGCACTTGTATGATGTAATCGGGACCTTGAGCCATACGTTCTCGTCCTTAGTAGGTAGGAGGCATTTAAAGTAGATTAATGCAGGTAGATAGAAATTAATTCTAGATTAGATTGTTTGAGAGCGCAAGAGGGAAACGGGATATAGACACCCTCATTGTGCATTGTAACATTATTCTGGAGAAGGAAGAGAAAGAGCATGCAAAGAGTTGTGTAAGAATACCCATGTACAGACATTTGAATTAATAGAAAGCTTTGATTCAAATTCATGGTTTGTGTTGTTCTCTATGTATTGATGTTATGCTCATGAATGTTTGCTTCCTATTATGCATTTGTATTGATATGCTATGTATATGATTTCATGTTCTAAGTTGAAGTCTGAAAGGAAGAGGTTATGAGTTTCAATTGTTTCTCTATCTGAGTAAGAGTTCCTGCAAGGAGTTGAGTGGAAGTGTCCGCAAGGAGTGCGTCAACACGAATTCAGGGTTGCGTCTCTGAAGCTCAGATAATTTTACTTTTGTTCTCATTTCCCCAAAAGTGCAGTTGGGCACAAGAGTCGTGCAAGGAGTGTGCAGGCAAGGTAAAGTCTCAGGGTTGCGAACCTAAGTAAGGTGTGAGGGACTGCTTCTGCAGGAGTGAACAGAGTTGAAGGTATTTATCACTTGGAAGTGTCTGAGAGTTTTCGCAAGGAGTGCATGCAAAGATCCTCTTTGAGGCTCGAAGTTATGAGAAGCTCACGAGGAGTAAAGCCTTTGAAAACATTGAGGGGCATCGGAAGTTTGTAGCGCAAGCGGATAAGTCCAGGGAAGAGTCCTTGGTTTCCTTCGTAGAAATCATCAAAGGAAAGAAACCGATGGTCAGGAATCTGTGGGGAGGATTAGCGAAATCCCGTCAGCTGTCAGATCTGCCAGAGAACCAAGAAGGTTACAACTACATCCGGAGTTCAAGCTCAGGAGATTGTGGATTGTCGGATCGTCACACAGACACCCGTCAACCGTTGGATTGACTAGGAGTTGCACGGAGTTTAAGCTTCATGAACGAGAGGAGGAAAGTTCTGACTCGAGGCGTGGCCATCGGTATTTCGGCATTTGCAAAACCGGGAGTTCTGCGAGAAAGAGATCGGGAAAATCCATGTTGGAAATCGTGTAAACGATCGGGTCGTCCATCAGTTGGGACACGTGGACGAAATCAAAAGCCCCATCGACATTTTGGTCATCGGGACTTACATAGGTAAGTGGTTGGGGTTTACATAATTGGTGAAACCTGAGGGTTGATCTGAACCGTCCCTCCACTTGGGACGCATGTCATAAATCTGAGGGAAGTCGGGGATCAACATTTCGCGAGTCAGGGAGACAAGGAGGATTTGCAACTTGGAATCGTGAAGCCCGAATTTCCAAAAGGAGGAGAGGTCCGTGTGGGACCCTGTTGACGTCACCTCATCATAGTGAGGCCTCGGGAATTTCCACGATGAAAACCCTGAAGTGGAAAGGACCGTCCATCTTTGAGGATGCGTGGTAACAATCTCAACTTTCGGAGAAAATCCCGAAAGAAAAGTCATATTGGGGAATCGACACTCGTGAGATCGGGAAACTCGAAGGCCAAAGCACTTCGGCCTTTGAAGTCAAGAAACCTTGAAAAGTGATAAGACGAAGGTCATGTGAAGAGAGCTCATGTGGACCACGAGCCTATCCCAAAGGCTAATCGGAGATTATAGTATATCGGGAAAACAGAGATCGGAAGATCGAGAACCAAAGGGTCATGACATCGGAAGTTTGAGAACCCCGAACCCAGATTTCTATTTTTATATCGTAAAGAGAATAGTGACTGGGCCTAAAAGCCACGAGGAGCAGAAAGGATCTGTGGGCCAATTATCTGAAGGGGATTCTAGTGGGAGAATCGAAGGAGCCACTCCGGCTCAAGAGTGAACTTTGAATGATCCTTAAGACCGGGAGGTCAGTGCAGAGGTCTCTGTCGAGGCAGAGGGAGCAGTCTGCGTCAGTTTGGTATCAGAGCTTAGAAAATCTTCTTTGCTTTCTGTAGCAGGGAGAAGGAAGATTCACCATGCCGCCAAGGAGAAGAGATAGACAATCACTCGATCCAGAGGAGGAAAGGGAGACATCCAGAGGAAGGGGTAGACAAGTGCAGAATCCATAAGTAGAAAGAGATCTTCATAACATACGCGCTAGACTTGTGGACGTGGAGATAAGACAAAAACACACAGTTGATGTAGGAGATATCAGTGAGTCCGAAATTGAATATGATGCTGGGCATGGAGACGAAGAAGTCACAGCAGAATATGCAACCAATGAACGCTTGCTTAAATCTATTGCAAGAATGGGTGCAAAGGCGAAAATGGACATTCCAGTTTATGAGGGAAATCTGGATGTAGACGAGCTTCTAGACTGGATTAGAGCTCTAGACACATATTTTGACTATGAAGATGTCGAATAGGACAAGAAGGTCAAGCATGTCGTCACGATATTAAAAGGACATGCAGCCTTGTGGTGGGATGAACTGCAAGCGGATAGGCATTGCCAAGGCAAGCAGAAAATTAAGAGCTGGGACAGGATGATTGCAAAGATGAAGGAAAAATTCATTCCCAGGGATTATCAGATTACTCTGTTCAGGAGAATGCAGAACCTGAGACAGAAGTTGATGTCAGTAAAGGAATATACTGAAGAATTTTACAGGTTGAATATCAGGGCAGGTCATCGTGAAA
>SNQJ01S0000092.1:407017-421801 GCA_010110895.2 Picea sitchensis | reverse complement strand
ATCTTATGTGATGTCATTCCTATGGATGTTTGTCATCTATTGCTGGGTAGACCATGGCAATATGACAGAAATGTGATTCATGATGGGAGAATGAACACATACACCCTAGAGAAGAATGGGAGGACACACATGTTGCTTCCAATTAAGGATAAGGAGGTAAAAGGGAAGTAAGAAACAATGTACTTCTCATGAGTGGGAAGGAACTCCTTACTGAGGTCAAGAAGAAGGAGGAACCACAATTCATTGTGGTCAGGAAACCGAAAATTGTTCTGACTAGCACAAGAGTGGATGATTTACCAGAGGAGGTTCAGGAACTGCTGGAAGATTTTTCTGACATTGTAGTGGACGAATTACCTCGTTCGTTGCCACCGATCAGAAGTGTGAGTCATCATATTGATCTCATACCAGGAGCCAGTTTTCCAAACAAATCCGCGTACAGATTAACGCCGCAGGAGAATTAAGAAGTTAAGAGGCAAGTCCAGGATTTGTTGGACAAAGGATTAGTCAGGGAAAGCTTGAGTCCATGTGTTGTTCCAACAGTACTCAGTCTGAAGAAAGACGGAGGTTAGAGAATGTGTACTGATTCAAGAGCAATTAACAAGATAACCATCAGGTACAGATTTCCATTGTCGAGGATGGATGATCTGATGGATTGCTTGAGTGGAGCGAAGTATTTTTCAAAGATTGATTTGAAAAGTGGTTATCACCAAATCCGCATGAGAGAAGGTGACGAGTGGAAGACATCATTCAAGACTAACGAGGGTTTGTATGAATGGATTGTTATGCCGTTTGGCTTAACAAATGCGCCAAGTACCTTCATGAGTTTGATGAACGAAGTCGTGAAGGAGTTCATCGAGAAATTTTTCATTGTGTATTTCGATGACATACTGGTTTTCAGTAAAACAGCAGCGGAGCATCTGAAGCATTTGGCTAAAGTGATGCAGAAATTACAGCAGGAGAAGTTGTTGATAAACATGAAGAAATCCTCATTCATGAAGACAGAGCTCATTTATTTGGGGTTTTTTATTTCAGCAAATGAGTTGAGGATGGATCCAGATAAGGTGGAAGTAATCAAGAATTGGCCATCACCGAAGAACATATTTGAGGTGAGAAGTTTTCACGGATTGGCTAGTTTCTACAAAACGTTCATTAGAAATTTCAGTGGAATTAGCGCAGTGATGATGGACACCATGAAGAAAAGACAAAAATATTTTCACTGGACTGAAGAGGCCGAGAAAAGATTCAATATGTTGAAGAGGAAGATCATGGAACAACCAGTTTTGGTGTTGTCGAATTTCCAAAAGACATTTCAGGTGAAATGCGATGCAAGCGGATTTGCAATCGAAGCAGTCTTGAATCAGGAAGGCAGGTCGATAGCATATTTCAGTGAGAAGTTGAATGAAGAAAAGTTGAAATATTCCACTTATGATAAGGAATTTTATGCTATCATCTAGGAATTGAAGAAATGGAGGCATTACTTGATACCCAAAGAGTTTGTCTTGTACAGTGATAATCATGCACTGCAGTTTGTGACTCAACAGGAGAAGTTGAATCAGAAGCATGTCAAATGGGTTGAGTATATGCAGAATTTTAATTTTGTGATAAAACATATTTCTAGTACTGCTAACAAAGTTGTTGATGCTTTGAGCAGGAAGTGTTTGTTGTTGCAGGAGTTTCGAGTCAAAACGTTGGGTTTTGATGACCTCAGGGACATGTACAGAGATGATCTAGATTTTAAGGAGGCATATGAAGCGGCTGAGAATCCAGTTCTCAGAGACAGAAGCCCATGGATAGAATACATGATCCAGGAAGGATTGATGTTCAGAGGTAATCAACTATGTATTCCAAAATGCTCCATGAGAGAGAACTTGCTGAAAGAGAAACACAGTGGAGGATTGGCAGGTCACTTTGGTCATGACAAGATGTTCACAAAGATAAATGAGTCATATTTTTGGCCGGGAATGTGAGCAGATGTCAAGAGATTTGTGGACATATGCAGAGTTTACCAGCATTCAAAGGGAAGAAGATAGAATGCGGGGTTTTATCAACCATTTCCCATACTAGAGAGACTGTGGGATGCAATTAGCATGGATTTTGTATTGGGGTTACCAAGAACACAAAGAGGTTGTGATTCAATCTTTGTGGTGGTGGATAGATTTTCCAAAATGGCACACTTCATTTCATGTCAAAAGACCAGTGACGCGACTCACATTGCGAACCTGTTTTTCAAAGAGGTCATTCGACTTCATGGGTTGCCGAGAAGTATAGTTTCGGATCGAGACACCAAATTCATAAGGCATTTTTGGAGGACCTTATGGAAGAATCTGGGAACTAACTTGTTGTTTAGTTTGACTTATCATCCTCAGACGGATGGACAGACGAAGGTGGTGAAGAGGAGTCTGGGAGACTTGCTGAGAAGCCTGGTGACAAAACACCACAGCCAGTGGGACAATATATTACTATAGGAAGAATTTTCTTATAATGACTCTATTAACAGGAACACAGGCCAGAGTCCATTTCAGATTGTTTATGGCATGCAGCCGAGAGGAATTTCTAAACTGAGGGATTCATAACAGACCGCAATTAGGATCGCTAGTGCAGAAGATTTCGCAGAGGCGATGAGGGAACTTCACAGCCAGGTGAAGGAACGATTGCGAAATTCAAGCCAGGAATATAAACACAGGGACGACCAGCACAGAAGAAAACTTCAGTTCAAGGTTGGTGATCTTGTTCTGACACACTTGAGGAAAGAAAAGTTCCCGAGATGAACATATAATAAGTTGAATATGAAGAAAATCGGACCATGTAGGGTCTTGAAGAAATGTGGGGCAAATGCTTACAAGATTGAATTACCCGATGGTATCGGAATTTCTCCGATATTCAATATCTCGGATTTGTACCCATATAGAGCTGGGGAAATAGAGACTGGAGATGAGCAGCCAGTAATCCAGTGGATGAAGCAGATGCCAGTTGTGGATAAGCCACAGATGGAACACATACTAGATAAAATAATTGGCAAGAGGACCAGGCGAAATAAATACTTTGAGTATTTGGTCAAATGGAAGAACCATCCAGTTGAAGATGCCAGCTGGGAGAATGAAGCAGAGATACGGAAGCATGGGTAGACCATGTAGGAACTCATGGACACGAGTCCATGAATTTTTTCAAGCAAGGGAGTATGATGCAGGATCATCTCCCACATCAAGCAAGCCAGCATGGGGCAAAAGACAGCTGGACACACGCTAGCACAAATTTTGAAATTCCCTTAGATTGTTGCGCCATCTTAAATGAAGTCATTTAAGAAGAGACGCACTTGTATGATGTAATCAGGACCTTGAGCCATACGCTCTCGTCCTTAGTAGGTAGGAGGAATTTAAAGTAGATTAATGCAGGTAGATATAAATTAATTCTAGATTATATTGTTTGAGAGCGCAAGAGGGAAACGAGATATAGACACCCTTATTGTGCATTGTAACATTATTCTAGAGAAGGAAGAGCAAGAGCATGCAGACAACTGTGTAAGAATACCCATGTACATACATTTGAATGAATATAAATCTTTGATTCAAATTCATGGTTTGTGTTGTTCTCTGTGTATTGATGTTATGCTCATGAATGTTTGCTTCTTGTTATGCATTTGCCTTGATATGATGTGTATTTGATTTCATGTTCTAAGTTGAAGTCTGAAAGGAAGAGGGAATGAGTTTCAATTGTTTCTCTATCTGAGTAAGAATTCCTGCAAGGAGTGCAGTGGAAGTGTCCGCAAGGAGTGCGTCAACAAGAATTCTGGGTTGCGTCTTTGAAGCTCGGATAGTTTTACTTTTGTTCTCATTTCCATAGAAGTGCAGTTGGGCACAGGAGTCGTGCAAGGAGTGCATAGGCAAGGTAAATTCTCAGGGTTGCGAACTTGAGTAAGGTGTGAGGGACTGCTGCTGCAGGAGTGTGCAGAGTTGAAGGTATTCAGCACTTGGAAGTGTCTGAGAGTTGCCGCAAGGAGTGCGTGCAAAGATCCTCTTTGAGGCTCGAAGTTGTGAGAAGCTCGGGAGGAGTAAAGCCTTTGAAAACATTGAGGGGCATCGGAAGTTTTTAGCGCAAGAGGATAAGTCCAGGGAAGATTCCTTGGTTTACTTTGTAGAAATCATCAAAGGAAAGAAACCGACGGTCAGGAATTTGTGGGGAGGATTAGCGAAATCCTGTCAGCCGTCAGATCTGCCAGAGAAGAGAGAAGGTTACAACTACGTCCAGAGTTCAAGCTTAGGAGATTATGGACTATCGGATCATCACACAGACACCTGCCATCCGTTGGATTGACTAGGAGTTGCATGGAGTTTAATATTTGTGAATGAGAGGAGGAAAGTTCCGACTCGAGGCGTGGCCATCGAGATTTCGGCATTCGTGAAACCGGGAGTTCTGCGAGCAAGAGATCGGGAAAATCCATGTTGGAAATCCCATAAACGATCGGACCGTCCATCAGTTGGGACACGTGGATGAAATCGGAAGCCCCATCGACATTTTGGTCATCGATACTTACATAGGTAAGTGGTTGGGGTTTATATAATTGGCGAAACCCGAGGGTTGATTTGAACCATCCATCCACTTGGGACGTGTGTCAGAAATCCAAGGGAAGTCGGGGATCGGCATTTCGCGAGTCAGGGAGACAAGGAGGATTGGCAACTTGGAATCGCGAAGCCCGATTTTTCGAAAGGAGGAGAGCTCTGTGTGGGACCCTGTTGAAGTCACCTCATCATAGTGAGGCCTCAGGAATTTCCACGGTGAAAACCCCGAAGCGGTAAGGACCGTCCATCTTTGAGGACGTGTGGTAACAATCTCAACTTTCGGAGAAAGTCCCGAAAGAAAAGTCATATCGGGGAATCGGCATTCGTGAGATCGGGAAACTCGAAGGCCAAAGCACTTCGGCCTTTGAAGTCACGAAACCCCAAAAAGTGATAAGACGAAGGTCATGTGAAGAGAGCTCATGTGGACCATGAGCCTAGCCCAGAGGCTGATCGGAGATTATAGTATATCGGGAAAACGAAGATCGGAATATCGGGAACCAAAGGGTCATGACATCGGGAGTTTGAGAACCCCGAACCCTGATTTCTATTCTTCTATCGTAAAGAGAACAGTGACCGGGCCTAAAAGCCGCGAGGAGCAGAAAGGATCTGTGGGCCAATTATCTAAAGGGGATTCCAATGGGAGAATTGAAAGAGCCACTCCGACTCAAGAGTGAACTTTGAACGATCCTTAAGACCGGGAGGTCAGCGCAGAGGTCTCTATCGAGGCAGAGGGAGCGGTCTGCGTCAGGGAAAGATTTTCTCGAAATTGGATTTACGATCTGGTTATGACCAGGTTACGATAAACGATGAGGACATAAGTAAAACAACTTTCTGAATGAGATATGGACATTACAAATTTGTTTTTATACCTTTTGGACTCACTAATGCGCCATCCATGTTTATGTGTACTTGGACAAGTTTGTGTTGGTATTTATTGACGATATTCTAGTATATTCTAAAATAGAAGAAGAACACAAAGAGCACTTAAGGATAGTTCTGCAAACTTTAAGGAAACACAAACTATATGCTAAATTCGATAAGTGTGACTTTTATCAGAAGGAAATACAATACCTAGGACATGTAATATATGTAGAAGGCATTGCAGTCAATCCTGACAAAATAAGAGCCATCATGGAATGGCCGATTCCTAAGGACGTGGCGGACATCTGGTCGTTCATGGGGATCACCGAATATTGCCACATATTTATAGAGGGATTTTCCAAAATTGCATACCCTATAACATCGTTACAAAATAAGGGAACCAAGTTCAACTGGTCACAAAAATGTCAAGACAATTTCAATAAGTTAAAGGAATTGTTAATGACCGCAACCATTTTAAAGATAGCAAATCTGGACAAAGACTTCACCGTCTGTGTAGATGTGAGTAAAGAAGGACTAGGTGGTCTCCTAACTCAATAAGGGCACGTTATTTGTTATGAGTCCCAAAAACTAAAGGAACACGAACGAAACTACGTCACTCATGACTTAGAGTTGGAAGTTGTAATAAACGCCTTAAAGATGTGGTGGCACTACATAATGGGCAGAAAATTCCTATTATTGATGGATAACAGTGGTGTGAAATTTTTGTTTAGTCAGTCGGACCTTAATGTAAGGAAAGAAAGATGGCTAGCCTTCTTGAGTGAATTTGACTTTGAGGTAAGACATCTTAAGGGTAAGGAAAACAAAGTGGTTGATGATTTAAGAAGAAGAGTTCATGGGTTGTTTGAAATAAACATCAGTAGGGAAGAAAGTGATCTTGAGCAGAGGATAAAGGTTGTAGGTAATAATGAAGAAAATTACACTAAGACAGTGGCGGAATTACAGAACACTACAAAAAATTTAGACAAAACAGATCTGAGTTTGGACAGAAATAGTATGCTACGATTCAAAAACAGAATATACATACCAGATTTGGTAGAGTTAAAGTTAACAGTTTTGGATGAAGTTCATAAGAAACCATATTTTGGTCACCCAAGATACCAGAAAACGATAACAGCACTAAGAAAGTTATTTTATTGGCCTAATATTAAGGGAGAAACAGTAGAATACTTAGCTAAGTGTCAATATTGTCAGCAAGTAAAATCCGAACACCAGCATCTAGTTGGCCTATTGCAGCCCTTACCTATGCTGGAATGGACCATTTGTAGGATCAATTTTGAAAAACAATAGCTTGAGAGATTTTGGGTAGTGTGCTCATGTGTTCCTTGTCCAAACATACTTTCAATAGATTACAAAAATAAATTATGATACTTGGATTTCATTTTTTCCCCCGAACCAAATTCTCAATGTATCCTTGAATGGTTTCAGGAGGTAAGTTGTAACTTGCAATAAAACTCTAGGCATGGATTAGATGGATGAACCATTGATTGCATTGGAGTCCAGACACTAGATTACAACTATGGGAACCCCTCTCCTATGATTCAATTTCTTGAAAATTTATTTATTGGACAATCTTCAAAACTAGGGTTTTTCTTAGTAAGGGGAAATTAAACTTTTTCACCAGGGGTCAATTTTGAAAAAACTTTGGATAGAGTGATATTGGATAGAATTCTCAAGTATTACTTGGAAAAAAATGTTTGAGGGATAGAAATCAATTATGTTTCTCAGTTTATATTTTATGACCTCATAACAAATTCTCAATGTGTCCTTGTTGGTCTACTTATCTCTTACTTCTTCTTGGGTTAACGTAGGTTCGGATCTCAATAGGTTTCAACAAAACCCTCAAAAACTATCAACCCTCCTAGTACACCAGAAGGAAACGCTACACACAAGGTGCACAACGGAGTCTCACCCAAGATAAATTTTATGGGTGACTGAAATGCTAAGGTGTTTGCAGTCTAGGAATGAGTGGGGATATGGGATTGTGTTCTTTCTTCTTTATGCATTATCCTTGTTAATTATTCAAGTATTTCTATGATTCATTCCTCTTTAAATCTATGCATGCATGTTGATATAGTTATTTTAACCATTCATTCATAAGATAATGATCAACAGAAAGTAAACATTCATTAACAATTACACAGAACATAAGGGTTATCGTGGTTCACCCCCTCTTGGGGATACGTCCACAAAGATTTGGATTATTTTCTATTTTATTTAATCTACTGCAAAATATTTCATTGTGCGCATTACATATTTAGTAATACAATCAAGAGTGAGGGTAAGAATCCTCTGTGATTCTGACTATATCACACCATGATCCTCATCCTGTGACCTAACCCTCAAACACTACCTTACTCAACTCTTCTACAAACTTATTACAATCAACAATCCCACAAAATCATGATAATAAACTCTCTTTGTTATGATATGATATCTCTTTATCTCTCACACACACCTACACACCTCTCTCTTACCTCGACCTCCTAGGTCCTTATTTATACTATTTTATAGGCTTATAGTTGTTACAATCCTTATCAAAAACCTTAACCTTATCATGGTTAGGCTTGTCTTCCTGTGCGCCACATTTATTTTCCTCCTGCATGCTTCTTTTCCTTCTTTTTATGCATGTTTCTTTCTTTCCCCCTGTTGTGCACGCTCCAAAATTAGGTCTTCCTTTCCAAAATAGGCCTTTCCCAAAAACAAATCCTTCTCCAAAAATAGGCCTGCGCCCAAAATATAGTTCCTTCTCAGAATAGGCATGTGCCCAACAGGGCCCCAACACTGATATGTGGCTCTTCCCAAGCCACTCAAGTGGTGCGCGCTCCCATACAGCCTTTTCCAAATCGTGGAACTTCTCTGCTAGTTCCTTTCCCTTTTCCCTAATATGTGCAAGTTTGTCTATCTGCGCCTCGACTATTTGTGATATTATCTTTTACTGTAGTAATGTTGTACCCTCTGACTGTTCCTGTGCCATACTCGTCTTCTCTTCCTCTAGCTACGCAATCATTTGTGATTCTTGTTCCTGGAGGGGTTTCAATTGGGTTTGTCTTTCTTGCTTATTTGTTTGTGTTGTCTTTGACTCTATCCACTGAGTCTTCATTTCTTGAGTTCCCTTCAAGCGCTCTGTAATACTCATTGTTTTTTGTCATTGTTTTAGCTCCTATATAGCAACATCGATTTTCTCCTCTTGTTGGCCCCACTGTTGGACCTTTTCATCTTCTTCTAAAACGATCCATATTTGCATAGTTCCGTCGAACGACTTTGTGACTCCCCTCGCTTCTTTTTCCATATCCTTTATTCGGAGTGTGGATTATTGTTCTCTCTGTTCTTGAACCTCCAAAGGAGTCATAGGGTCAATATTTTCTTTGAGCTCCTCGATTTCCTTCCTATATACCTCAATTTTTTGTGAAATAATTTTTATATTCTCCTTTGCGCTCCTCTATGGTTCTTGTGCGTTGTCTAGGATGCAATCATATACCGTTTTCAACCCCTTTTCTAGCCTATATGTGTGTTCTTTCTCCTCCTCTTTCTTAGAGTTCATTTGGTCGTAGGCGATTTGTAAAATTTCAATGACTCCCCTACCCACCTCCAAGTTAGTCGCATCTGCGTGGGCTCTGGATTGCACTTCTTGCATTATGCTAGCCTGGAGTCCGTATAGTGCCTTGGTGGGTATCTACACCATGATGACTTCAAAATACTCCACTTCCCCCATGGGTTTCTATGCAGTCTCATGATCCATTATAATCATTTGGCGAGTGATTGTGAATGTCTCTCTACCTTGTACTACCAATTTTACTGTATACTCTCCTTTCTACGCAGGGGGTCGTTGTGTCTTTTCATGTTGCTTCGTTGTGGCCTATGGTACTGCTTGACTTTGTACTTCTTGTAGAGTTTCATGTACTTCTATGATCTTTTCCATGATCTCTTCTCTTTGTGCCTCTACAATATGGACCACCTCTTCCCCTCTATCTTGGACCTTTTCCATGACTAACTCAACATCATCCTCCATCAGGATGATGAATGGGTCTTCTGTGATATACTTCCTCTTTTTTTGCATCTATTATACCTGCGTTGGCTTCCTTGTTGTCCATGAGGATTTTGCCCCACTTTTTTTAACCTGGACCCTTTATTCACCAGCATGTGATGTATCCCCCTTTTTGGTCTATTGTTGGTTGTCTTTCATTTTCATTGTTGTTGTCCTTCTTTGTTTAGGCACCACATTTCTTATTGACGGTTGATTCTGTGTTGCATCCTTTGTAGTGTTGTCGGTTGGGTTGTTTGGTTTTTTTGAGGAGCCTGCTTCAGCCTTTTTTTTTTACTTGGTGGATTGTGTCGCGGTTCAATTTGTTGTTGGTTGTTTTACTAGAAGCTTCCACTGCGTAGGCCAATATCTGATTATCCATTCAACTTCTTCCTTGGTGACGCAATATTTCATCTCCAGCCATGCCTTCTTTGGATCCCTTGTGGTATGGATCCACATATGATGCCTGGATGACTTGAACCTATATATCCCTTTGATTTCATGGATTACCTCCACAGGAATGTGCCAGACATTAGTTGTGCATTGTTGTATTTCTTCTAGAAACATCGCAAACACTGTGTTGTTTGATTTTTTATTTTTATTATCCTTGTCCTACCAAAGGGACTCATATCTCACTGCATAGAATTTTCCTTTCCTATCCAGGAAGGTTGAAAAATTTGGCTCCTGCCACCTTGTCAAGGCTATAATAATGATGATCCAAGAGTAATGGAACTTAGTTCCATTATCCTTCACATCTTCACAATCAACCAAAAATTGGTTCAGCAGGTACGGTTCCCAACTAAACATCACTCATTTGGCGCACTGTGTGGCTACTACTATGACTCATGTTGGAGCTTCTTCTTTTTTTCATTTCCTTAGTAGCTTGCAAGCCATAATCTTGTTGTTGAACCTCGTCACATTTTCATTAATGTCCTTGAGCACAATGCCCATCTTTCCCCTATTGGTTCCAAACTGTACTTTTACCAACTCGACAATTTCCTTCTCGCGCGTCTTTTTATCCAAGTACTCCTATGGGCACGTCGACTGTAGGTAATCCTCTTATCTTGGATATCAGTCCCACATCCAGATGTACTGACCTATCCATCCAAAGGATGTATTTGTGTACCCGGGATACTAATTGTTTGACCTAGAGTCCGACGTTTTTTACACACCCAAACTACAGTATGTCCAAGAGGTTCATTATGTTGGAGTTATACAACCTCATTATCCACTGCGTGGGCTCCTTTATTAGTTTACCTAGGATTCCAATTTCCCCTGTGTTTTCTAACTATGCCTCTTTGGCCAATTCTAGGAATTTGGTTTCATCATGAACATTGTGGTCTAAGTATCTAAGTTTTAGTACTTTTCCAAGCATATCATCCACAATGAATACTACGTCTAGGAGATATGGAAGTGTGATGTCCATGGAATCATGCACCTTTATTTTATGCTCGACAGTAGATGGCCCTGCCTTTGTTGTTCTTGCATCCTCTTCTTCCCTCTCAGAGTCTGATCGGTCGGTGATGCCCTCGACCAACACCTCTTCTCCATCATCACCTTGTCGTTCACTCATCGTTTCATAAGGTTTAGAGGGAGTTTCAGGATTAGGGTTTGGGATACCATTTTGGGTCCCGAAACTTTGCTCTATTTCCCCTTATGGCGTTGTCGATATTTCCTCTTCAAACTGTGTTGGGATGATAGGATCTGTGTCTTAAGTAGTGACATCCTCAAGCTCGACAACCTTATTAGGCTCTCTCATTCCTTACTTGCGCCTTTGGCCCTATCAAGAAACTTTGGTGGGGTCATATTCTATCCAACTTTCACACTCGCTTTCTTCTTCATAAAGTTCTATCTAGGGAATGCACTTTGTATCTCACTCTATGCTAAAAAATCAGTAAGTGTTGAACTAACGCGTGCTTTCCGCCCTTTATAGACCCGGTCATAACTCTTTTTCACTTTTTGTGTGCATTTGCACCAAGTGTAATTTTTCCTACACATTGTATTCTGATGTTGTCGCAGTAATTGTTGTGCGTGACTTTTTCTCACTTTCCTGTGGTTCAATCAACTTCTGCCTCTTTTTTTGTTTTTCTTCTTTTCCTATTTTTGTATTCCTTTTTTCTTCTTTTTCCCCTTTTTATTTCTTTTTATCATTTTTTTGTTCTAATATATACTATAGTACACTTATATACATTCCTTTCTTACTACGCTATAACTTTTAAGGGTTAGTAGGTCGACTGTCCTTATACAGTTTCTTTCGACTATCGTTGATCGTGACTTTCATTTTTGTTCCTCCCAAGTCCTTTAGTTGTACCGATCCCCATTTGTGACAATATTTACTCCATATGGCCCTAGATAATGCATTTTAAACTTACCATGCTGTTGCAAAAAACTCTTGTCATAGAAAAGAACTAAGTCTCCCTCCTTAAAGCTCTTCTTTTTAATATGTTTTTCATGCCAAGATTTGTCCCTTGATTTCTGTACTTCCTGGTGAAATCCTTCCATAATCACGTCCTCTTCCATTTCCATTAGTTGTCTTAGTCTCTCCTGTACTGTGCCTCTTTCAGGCATGTTGGTAATTGTTGCTACGCATTGACTAGGTACTAGAAATTATAATGGCACCACTACTTCCTGCCCATACACCATTCTGAATGGTGTTTGTCCTGTCAATTTATTTCATGTGGTCCTATATGCCCATAGTATCGTTGGTATTTTTAAGTCCCAATCATCCTTGTTAACATTTCAAATCTTAGTCAATGCATTTTCCAAAACCTTATTGAAATATTCTATTGTTCCATTTTCCTGAGGACTATATGGTGTACTCTTCTGGTGATAGAATTCAAACTCCTCATCCATCGCCCTGATGGTATTTTTAATAAAGTGAGTTCCTTGGTCACTCATCAATATTCTGGGACATCCAAATCTGGTGATTACTTGCTCAAACAAGAAGTGTGATGTTGTCTTTGTGCTACATTCTTTGATTGATGTTGCTTCTTCCCATGTTGTTAAGTATTTAGTCCCAGTAATCATATATCTATTTCCTGACCTTTTTATTGGTGGATTAATGGTTCCAACAAAGTATATTTCCCATTTTTAAAATACCTGCATAGTTACTTGTGGTATTAGGTGCATCTCATCCCTTATGTTTGGTTTTCCAACCCTCTGACAGACATTGCAGTTCGGGCAATATGCCTTGGCATATTTATGGATTGTTGTCCACCATAAACCTATGCAGTATACCTTATTATGTGTGGTGGATCTACCTGTATAGTTTCCTCCAGCTATACCTTCAT
The DNA here is from genome assembly GCA_010110895.2 of Picea sitchensis. NCBI lineage: Eukaryota > Viridiplantae > Streptophyta > Pinopsida > Pinales > Pinaceae > Picea > Picea sitchensis. The sequence continues at coordinate 409,052 of SNQJ01S0000092.1, read as the reverse complement.
GATCTTCTGCCAAAATTTTGGGTCATTCATGTTCCAACCCGCACCTTCTCAAAATACTATCTGCACCCATCCTGTATAAATGACCTACAATGAGTTGATAGTTTGCATCTTTGACTACTAGATTTTTCTTCTATGTGGTGCTAAAGTCTTGTGGTGAAAACTATGTACTTAAGTATTCAATAATATCAGTGAAGTATTCATCAACTATATGTACTGAAAATATATGTGCATCAGGGAAGTTTTCTTCCAAATTGGTAGGTTCTTCTCCATTGGTTACCCTTGACAGGTGATTAGGTCCTGCATTCAACTTCCCTGGTTTGACTATTACTTCAAAATTGAATTATTGGAATAATAATATCCATCTACATATCCTATCCCCCAACACTAGCTTGTTGACTAGATATTTGAGGGAAGAATAATTTGTGAACATTTTAAAGTGTTTTCCCAGTAAATAGTGCCTGAATTTTTGAAGTGCACATACCATAGCTAGGCCTTCTCTTTCTATGGTGTTGTAATTCTTCTTTGATTCTAATAACCTTTTTCTTGCAAAGGATATAGTATGGTCTAAGTCCCCTGCTCCTAGATGCACCAAAATTTCTCCAAGTTCTATAGATAATGCATCTACGTGCACATGAAATGTATTTTCCCAATGTGGGAATACTAATATAGGTGTTGTGACCATATTTTTCTTAAGAGTATTCAATCCTTGCTATCATTCCTCATTCCACTGAAATCTGGTGGCCTTTTTTAACAATCTTTCCATTGGTGGAATAATTTGTGCATACCCTTCTATAAACTTCGTGTAATAGTCTGTATGTCCCAGTGTTTCTCTTAACTAGCGCACTGATTTTGGTGGTGGTAAATTTACAATGAATGCAATCTTAGCAAGGTCCACAAGTAAACCTTGTTTACACACTATATGTCCCAACAATATCCCAAAAGGTGTACCAAAAATGCATTTCCTAATGTTTAATAATATTTGACATTGCATGCATATTTCCAACATGAGTCTTAACACTTATACATGGTCCTTTAATAGACTATATACAATCAATTCATCCATATATACTTCTAGAAAATGATGTATGAAATCCTTAAAAGCATCTATGACTACTCTTGAAAATATGGCAGGTGCATTCTTCAGTCCAAATGGCTTGACTATATATTGGCAGGATCCCCATTTTGTAGAAAAAGTAGTCTTGTACATGTCCTCTAGAGCTATTTTGATATGATGGTAACCTGAGAATCCATATTTAAAAGAATATGCTTCCTGGCCTCCCGCATTCTGTAATACTTCATCTGTAAAAGGGGTAGGGAAAGGGTCATGTAAGAAAGCATCATTGATTTTCCTCAATTCTACACAAATCCTTACCCCCCGTTGTTTCTTTTCTTGGACTACCATAGGACTGATCCATTCATATTCCTCTACTGGTTCTATGATACTAGCTTCCAACATTCGGTCAATTTTTTCTTTCACTTTCTTCTTATACATTGGATTCAGTCTGTAGGGTATTTTCCTGACAGGTCTAGCCTCAAGTTTGAGGCGTATCTTCATCTCACCTAGTTCCCCTGCTATGTCTTTCATATTTGTAAAGGTTGTTGGAAGCAAGTCACTGTATTCACGCAGTAACTTTGTTATTATTTCTAATGTTTGTTCATCCCAATAGTCTCCAATACTTTGTTGGATTACTGAGAGGGGGGATGAATCAGTAATAGAGTAATTATAATCCTTTTTCTTCAAATGTTATATCAATGTAGAATTATTATCCAATAATGAGCAGTAAGAAATAAAAAATCACACATATACACAGTACACCAATGTTTTACGTGGAAACCCAAATCAGGAGAAAACCATGGAATGTTTTTTCTTATATGTCTTGAAGAATTGCATTCATTGGAAGCACCGACTTCCTTTGTTTTCCAGCTGCAACTGGAAGGAGGCTCCAACCCCCTAGTTTCTCAGAATACAACCTGAGGGAAGCTCCAACTCCCCAATTCTCTGGCTACAACCAGAAGGAGGCTACAACCCCCAATG
>SNQJ01S0000092.1:274624-407007 GCA_010110895.2 Picea sitchensis | reverse complement strand
CTCCAACTTCTCATGGCCATAACTCTCTAACCGTGAGGAATTATGTGTCATTCCACATACCACTGGAAATGACATGACAAGCACTATCCATCTAGGATATTTTCTCTGACAAATTCACTTTTCTTCATCTCATTATTCCACAATTAATCATGGGTTCTCTTACTGCACAAAGCATCTTCCCGTGAGGGCTTTCACCATAAGGGGACCACTTTGGAGTTCATCCATATTTACTTCTTATCAACCATGAAAAAAAAATAATGAGTCATATTCACATCAAATAATATTGGGTCCATTACCCAAACCTTTGTGCTATGGGGCTTTCTTCAACGGTTGACATCAATGACAACCAACCTTATTCAACATACTTTCCATTTTAGGATTATCATTCATCCCAATGTTAACTTTCTTAACTTTGATTGGTGCAGAAAATACTTCTGACTTCATAGATGGACCTTCCACCTCTCTCTCTCCTGCAATTTTTGTAATCTGAATGTTGTGTGGGTCATCTTCATCTGGTGCTTCCTATTTGACATGATAGCATGAGAGTACATATTTGACTCTTTGTTTGTTCTGTTGTTGATATTATGTCATTATTTCAACCTTTGGTTCATCAATAAATATCACTCATGTATCAGATTCGGCGTTGAATCAATGTTGGGTTTCTCATGTTCAAATGAGAAGTTTGCTACAAAATTCTGATGTAACCATATCCATTTTGTAGTGCCTCTGTGCATCTCCTAGTCTATGTACCAGCTCCCTGGGATCCCTTCCAATGTATGGATAAAGTGATGAGACCATTCCTCTAGTGGTGTCATTGTCCACTATGTTCTGCACTTCTCCAAGTGTTCAACTGGTGTTCCTTTCCCATCATACATCTAGACTTCTATTGTGCAGTAGTCATTTACATTGATACCAGTCCTGAATTATTTCTTTGTGCGCACCCCACCATCTTGCAAGTGTTTCCTTGAGTGAAATATCTAGGGCTAAGATCCTCTAATTTTTTAAAACTTCCTCTTCGTATTTTTTCAATAATTCCTCTGAGTCATTTAGCCCATGAAAACTGGGAGTTTCTCTTATCTCTGTACCAACCCATCTAACTATGTGATCTATTCTTGTGCACCTCCTTGTGGAAAATTCATGTAATAGTTGTTTCCAATTCTGTAAACTCATGACTGAGTCGGAAGCACATGATATAATGCTTCTCCAGCTGAGTACCCCATCTACAGTTGGGTTAACATAATCCTCTTCTCATGCAGTGGTTCTGTACAACTAGTTTATTTATTCTTGATCCAAACAAGTTGCCTCTACAAACCTTTCTCCTTCTGAAGGATCCAATCATGTAATGACTCTATATTCGCCTGATTCAAAAGTCATTTTTCTCATATTCAGGTTGATTATAGCCTATTATCAAATTCCCTATCCAAGCCAAGCAATGTTGGATAAGGTGTTGTGCCATCTACTATATCTATTACTTCAAAATTTTCCATAGTGCACACTCCATCCAAATCTATTGTCACACCTTTCAACCTTCCAATTGTAACACTCTATGTTTATTTTGTAGTTTCAATTGGACACGTGAATATCCTAGTGTGGGTTCTCCCATACACTGTCGTGTATTACAAGGTAAGACATTTACTTCAGAGACTAAGTCCAGTATAATATATCCCATGTTGAAATCCCCAATATTAACATTTAGTCTGAATTATCTGCTTGTCCTTCTTCTTGTATGGAGATGATTGATTGTTTTCTTCTCTAACTTCCCTTGTACCTCTGTGTTGCATCTTTCTAGCAGATTTTGTAAGACATTAAAATATGATGGATCATTCAATAACTTAACACAAGATTGCAAAAATGTATTTATGGTACTTACTTTCTCTAAAGGTTGTCCTTTACTGGTATGGTCCATTAAGGAGGGAATCTTGTACATTGATGAGTTATGAGTTTGTTGCATGGATAATGTAGATGCAACATTTTTCTTGAGAAACTCCTCTCTGGACTCCTTAAATGTTTCCTTTTCTTTTCATGCGTCAAACTACTTATGTGGCTCATTATTGTTCTTAACCCATTGGTGTTGTGATGGATATTTTTTTGTTGCATCAGTTCCTATCTTGGTTCCTCCTCGAGTGACTATATTGATGTCTTTCTAATCATCCCTGGCTTCTGCAGAAATTCATTGGACATTCTATTTGTTCTGGTTCCTTTTTTCTTGGATCTTTCCCAAGAGTGTTGGACAGTCTTAAGTGTCATGGTCTGTTACACGACAATACATACATGTTGCTGGTGGAAGTGGAAAATCCCTTGCATAACGTCTTGGTTGTTGGAATTTGTGGCACACCATTAGTCCTCTTCTTCATCCAAATCCTCCTCTGCCTCTTGCTCCACATATGTATCCACCTCGATCTTCTCATGGTGCGTTGTACTAAGGTACCTGGTTATATTGCATGGGGATATATTATGGTTGTGCACTATTGTACTATTGTTGTGCATTGTTGTATGGTTGTGGTACCTGGATGAACTGAGGTGTAGCTTGTCCTATCATCATTTCCACTTGCACCCTATAAGTATACGAATGTATTTCTCTCATCAGCTCCATCGTTCTACAATCCTTATCATCATGACCCACTAACTTGCAAAAATTGAAATATGAACTTTTGGCTATTGTCTTATACTTTTGCATCATTGGACAATGATATGGATCATGCCTATGATTTTTACAAATCTTTCACAATTGTTCTCATGTTGGCAAGGGATATGGTACACCTGTTTCCATATATTGAGTGAAAGTTGGACATTCATTCTTATGTTATCCTTATGTCCTACATAGGGTACACAAAACAACTTCTCTTTTCTCTTTTTCCTTATTCTGGTTAAGTTGAAATGTTAGATTCTTCATATCCTTCTTCAACTCCTCTATTATTGGATTTGTATTCTAATATTGGTTATCTTCCAGTTCTAAGGCTGCCTACAGAGCCTCTACCTGAGTTTCGAACTTTTGTTGTCTTAATGGGTACTTCAAGTGTGGTAACAGTGAGTTCACAAATAAGTTCCTATGCTACATGTCAGTAATTGCATATTAATACTTAACCTTCAGATGTTTGAACCTCTGATCAACATCCCAAATAGACTCACCTGGTTTTTTCTTGATTTCAATCATTTCATTCATGTACGAGTCTTTTGATTTGAGCTTTTGAAATTCACTCACCATTAGTTTTTTCACGTTTGCAATAGTATTGCATACTCCCTGTGGATTATTTACATCTAGGCTCATGTACCAATCCAGTGCATGGTCTCTTAGTGTGATAGCTAATTGCATGAGTTTTGTATCCTCATATATGATCTACTTTTCTTCCCATATCTTCTCACAAATGAATAAGTGTTTTTCAGGGTCCTATGATGCCTCTGCCCAGAATTTTGGTAATTTAATTGTGGGATCATGTCCTACCATTTTGAACTCTGTTGAACTACTTCCTTAGCGTGGTGTAGACAATTGACTGTTACTTCCTAAACTGGCTCCCCCAATTGTTTCTCCTTGATTGGATCCATGTCATGTTGTTTTTCTTCCACTAAAATTTGGTTGTCTAAATGTTGGTATTATTCCTGGTGTATTAGTCGCACATGGGGTTGTAGGTTCCACACTGACGGTGATCTGGATTGGAGTTCTTCCTTATGTTCCTAACCCTAGACCTCATGTCTTCCTTTCCTACATTGCATGCATGATTTCCTCAATATTCTCTACAGCCCGAAGATCCTCTACCTCTTCTTCATCACTTTCCAATCCCTCTCTATCATCTATGGCTCTCTTTTTGTTATTAATTTTATATTGGTAGGGGACTCCACTACGCGTCTTTCCATCTTTTTCCATTATTTTCTCTATCTGGTATTCTTCCATCATGATTGGGTCCATGGCCTCCTTCTTATTTCCCTTATCCATATCCTCTTACATATCTCAACCTTTTATCAATGCTTCCCCACTTCCCCCATGCACGCAAGGAAGTTTAGTTGTTTGATTCCATGGTAATCACACCGTTGTCATAAAATAAAATATTGATTGAAGTATACAGTGATTTGATGTACCTACCTATAGGTCCTTTCATAAAATATTTCTCTGTTGTGGTGTAAGACTTTGCGGTATCTACTACAAATTCGGTGATAAAATCTGCAACAATATTGTCTAACCAAAAATCTACTGCATGCGTAAATTTGTTATTAAGTTGTTGTAATTGTGGGATCTCCACAGGATTCCACTCCAGTTGTCTGATTTGATATGTAGGGTGGTTTTTATTTAACCTAAATAACTACTCATGAAATAAATGAGGGAAATCACAGAAAAATACCTCATGCAAGTCGTTAAACATATATTTGTCGATATATTTTCACGGTGTTAACTTAGGGTTTTTGATGTCCTTCTGTGCAAACTCAAGTTCCTTTGTTTTCAACCATTTTTCAATCTCTACCTTCATTGGATTCCATGGCCTTAACATTCCATTCTCCACATGTTTCTTCCATGGATCCCGTCCACTCAATCATGTGCAATTCCATCCTACAATGAAACCATTTGTTGGTCTACTTCTCTCTTACTTCTTCTTGGGCTGACCCAGGTTCAGATCTCAACAAGTTTCCAACAAAACCCTAAAAAACTATCGGCCCTCCAGGTACACCAGAAGGAAACGTTGCGCATAGGATGCACAATGCAGTCTTACCCGAGATAGATTTTATGGGTGACTTCAGTAATCAAGTGTTTGTAGTCTAGGAATGAGTGAGGATCTGGGATTGTGTTCTTTCTTCTTTACGCATTATCCTTGTTAATTATTCAAGTACTTCTATGATTCATTCATCTTTAAACCTATAAATGCATGATGATATAGCTAGTTTAACCATTCATTCATAAGCTAATGATCAATAGAAAGTAAAAATTCATTAACAATCACATAGAACACAAGGGTTACCATGGTTCACACCCTCCTCGGGCTGCGTCCACAAATATCTTTCTTCTCGGCTCTTTTATTTAATCTGTTGAAAAATCTTGCACTGCGTGCATTAAATCTTTAGTAATACAATCAAGAGTGAGGGTAAGAATCCTCTATGAGGCTGACTGGATCACCCCAAGATCCTCAGTATGTGACCTAATCCTCAATAATACCATACTTGACTCTTCTACAAACTCATTACAATCTACAATCCCACAAAATCATGATAATCAACTCTTTATGTTATGACATCATATCTCACTATCTCACACACACACACCTACAAACCTCTCTCTTACCTCGACCTCCAAGGTCCTTATTTATAATATTTTATAGGATTATATTCGTTACAATCCTTATCAAAAACCCTAAACCTATCATGGTTAGGCTTGTCTTCCTGCGGGCCACGTTGCTTTTCCTCCTGCATGCTTCTTTTCCTTCTTTTTTCTGCATGTTGCTTTCTTTCCACTTGTTGCGCATGCTCCAAAATTAGGTCTTCCTTTCCAAAAATAGGTCTTTCCCCAAAATAGATCCTTCTCCAAAAATAGGCATGCACCCAAAATAGAGTTCCTTCTCAAAATAACTTGTTCCCAACAATCATTGAATGGATTTAGGAGGTGAGTTACAACTCGCCATAAAAATCTAATGAAACTTTAGATGGATTAACTTTTGATTGTGTTGGACTCCTAAAACCATATTACAGCTAGAGGCACCCCTCTCCTATGCTAATATTTTCTATAAAAATCTTTATTGAACGATCTCCAGAGCTAGGCTTTTTCTCAGTAGGGGACAATGCAATTTTTGAACTAGGGGTCGATTTTTAAAAATAGTAGCTCAGGTCATATTGGGTAGCATTCTCACATGGACCTTGTCTAATCACACTTTAAAGAGCTTAAAGAAATCAATTATGTTTCTCAATTTCAATTTTATGCCCCCATAGAAAATTCTCAATGTGTCACTAAATGGCTTCAAGTGGTGAGTTGCAACTCACCATAAAATTTTAATCTAGGCTTGAATGGATGAACTATCGATTATGTTGGACTCTTGAAATCAGATTACATCTATGGGAACCCCTCTTCTGTGAATCTGTTTCCTATAAAATTCTTTAGTCGACAATCTTTATAACTAGGATTTTTCTCAATAAGGGACAATGCAAGTTTTCCACTAGGGTTTGATTTTGAAAAACACTGGCTCAAGGAATTATGGGTGTTGTTCTCACATGGTACTTTTCCAAACAAACTTGTAGTAGCTTACAAAAATAAATTATGCTACTTGTTTTGGATTTTTTCCCCCATAACAAACTCTCAATTTGTCCTTGAATGGCTTCAAAAGGTAAGATGCAACTCGCCATAAAACTCTAAATAGGGCTCAAATGGACACACCGTTGATTATGTTTGACTCCCAACATCAAATTACAACTAGGTAAACCCCTCTCCTATGATTCTATTTCTTGAAAAATGATTTATTGGACTATCTATGGAACTAGGGTTTTTCTCAGTAAGGAATAATGCAATTTTTGCACTAGGGGTCGATTTTGAAAAATACTAGCTCTAATGATTGTGGGTAGCATGATCACATGGATATTTTCCAAACACACTTTTAGGAGATTACAGAATTCAATTATGCTACTCAGTTTGTATTTTTCCCCCCTAACCAAATTCTCAATATGTCCTTCAAACTTTTCATATCACTTTAAGCTTCAAACACCTAATCATTGACAATAAAATATTGTCCATATCCATATACCACTATGGGAAGACTATATACAACATAATATTCCTCTGTCATCTAAAATAAAATTTCCCTTAATGAAAAATTTGGAGGACATTGTTGGCACAGGGGCAGACCTAGGGTTCAACGCTTCAACAACGCACCAACAAAACCCTAACTACAGGCCCTTTCAGCAACACCTACAAAGAAAGAAGTCTCACCCGAGGTAGAGGCAGGGGGGTTCCAGGACTCAAGTTTATGCAACCTAGATGGGACACATATATGTGATCACAATACTTAGTAGAGCACTTATCCAATAACATTAATTAGTCTCTAACTCCTTTATTCACATCCCAGGTTAAAACCCTAGTTACAGAACAACACAATATTATTCAAGATCTAATAACATCTAATCATTTAGCACATATCATCAGAGAAGATATAACATTCATTCACATCATAAAGAACTCAGCATTAACTAGATCTAGCATACATCTAGATTAAGCAATTAATTACATAAAAACATGAACACTATAGCACAAAGCACATCAACACAGGATATACGTGGTTCACCCTAGTATGGGGATACATCCACCAACTCTTCTTCTTATTTATTAGTCTCTTCCGAACTTCTTACATGCACCAATCGACAATTCCAACTCCTCATAGGACAAGAGATATGCGTGCACCTCGCCAGATCCTCCTTCTTCGAGTCTGGTCCAAGCACATAGACTTACACAGTCTATGCACAAATCACTACAAATCACTTGCACCTAGCTCTACAAGTCTCAACATACAATATGCACAAAGCATTCACAACCATTTTCCCTTAGCACTCTGGTCTACATATCTTGCACAAATCCCACTTAGATCTCAAAAACTTGACTCCTACTTACATTTCCTAGCTATTTATTTATACATTACAAAACGGGCCAAAACATGGGGAAACTTATGGTTCAACATCCCATATTCATTACATAAATCCTAAATCCAAAAAAGCCCATAAAAGGGGGCGATATCTCGTGATCTTCATTTTTCCTAGGCACTTCATCTTCGACCAGCCTGTCGAAGTCCCAAAAATAATCAAACACGACCAAGGTTTTCCAAAACTTGGTCGAGGTCCAACAAGCCCCCAACACTCACATGTGACTCATCCCGAGTCACTCTGATCTGGGTAATTTTTATTTGAAGGCCTCGAGCTATCTTGACTTTCTGCTTCACCAAAGCCTCCTGCTCGATGAAATCCTGAATGATTTTCTCGATGACAGGCCCATCTAGGCATTGTTCCACTATGGTGACCACTTGTTCTAGCTATGTAACTTGTCCCTCGATCTCTTCAAAAAGTGTGTAGGCTTCGTCCTACACTAGCTGGAGTCTCTAGGTCACTTCCATGATGCTACTTTGGATTGCATTGACCTACTATTGAACTGTGCACACCTTCTTTGACCTTTTCATCTTTTCTACTGCCGAAAGTTGCTTCAGTTGCGCTTGCACTATCAATGCTTGTTGTTTTTCCTCATGTAGTTGTGCCTCCAATCTTTTTAGCTACGGGTCATATGCAATGCGGTCATAGGTCTGTGAACTTTGGTCACTGACTTGTTTACATTCCAAGGCCAACACCCTGATTCTTTTTATTGCACCCATGGAAGTTTCTTCTCTCTGATCCCACACTTTCTGCGGAGTGCTCGACACTTCTTGAAGTTCCAGTTCTGCTACCCTTGATTGAAGCTGCTAAATGGCTTCAACGAGCTTCCCCACTTTTCTCTCAGTTGTTTCTTCTTCCATCTGTGTTAGGCCCGACATAGAGCAAAGTTCTCCAGTTACTACCTTTCTAACCCCAATCTGCTCTGTGAGTAGCTGGTATTTTTTTCTCTAAATTTTCTCTTTGTCTTCTTTAAAATTCGCTAGGAGGTCATTTGTCTCTTGTTGTGAAACCCGACGTTGCTCTAAGGATTCCTCATTTGCTTGCTTCAAGCCCTCTGTGGCCTATTATTTTTCTTACTGTACTCATCGAAGGTGATCCTCTATCGCATCTGCTAATTTGCGTAGTTGGGCAGGCTCATCTCCCACTTCTATACCTTCTGATGATAATGGCATTGCAGACATTGTGCGGCTTGAATAGAGGGCTTCTTGTACCCCTTTCAGCTTCACCTCGATCCTGTCATACATTATTTCCTTCTTTTCTTCATTCTGTTGCAAAATATCCTCCGAAGTTTCTGCTATAGTTGCGATGATGAGGTCAATGTCATCCACTGTGAGCACGGTATGTAACTAGGGCTTATTGGCTCGTGACTTCTTTTGTGCTAAGGGTTTCTTCAGAGAAAACATTATTTTCTTTGACGTCTCGACATCTGTAATGGGATCCTTTGGCGGTGTCACTTCGACCTTGTCTTATTTGTCTTGTTCCCCTTCCTCCTCTTTGTTTACTTCATCACCTCCTCCTCCTCCAAGTGAGTTAGCTGCAGTTTTCTCCGATGCGATGTTTATTTCCTGCACTTCTTCCTTCTTCTTTGTCTTCTTGGCACTGTTCGGTCCATCATATTCTTCTTGGGTGACCACATGACTTTTGATGAGGTCAGGGTCGAAGAGATATGTCTGTTCGACTGGTACAAGGAATTTTGTAGGCCATTCCTTGGTTATTTCCTCCATATCTTTCTCGGTAAATTTGTAATAGAACTATAGCTCTTCCTTGTTTTCATCCCTGAGTGCAGTGATATATATGAAGTGTCTGTCTGTGTGAAAATTTGCAAGTGGCCTGAACCTATGGAGTGTATTCGATTTCATGTGAGGGAAGGATTCAATGTCCCTCTTCAGTTGCAAGTAATAGGTGTGGAACACCACGTTTGACTTCCATTGCTTCGCCATGTCGCTCGAATACTACACGGTAGTGAACCTCGCGACCAGGGTTTTGGATGGCTCAATGTTAGGGAAGGTCTCTCCCTCTAGAATCTCCCAAGAGACAAAGGCAACGAGAATCAACAACCAGCTAAAGTGAAAATAATAGCCCTAGTCCTGTTCTTCGCGACAATCCTACTCCAACTAGTTGACGAGGTAGCTTGCCCAGTTCATTTGCATCCCTTCAATGCATTTTCCTATGAGGTCGATGATGAACCCTGTGAATTGCATTGGTATATTCTTCCTGACGAGCTTACCAATGATCAACTGGAAATCTAGGCACATTGTGCCATCTTGGATGGAGGTTACCTTGTAGCCCTGCTTCCCCTTCTCCACATCGTCATAGGTGTCTTTTATTCGTTGCACCAGGGTGTGATATGTAGCCTTCCCTGGGTAGAATTGTTGAGGGTCTGATATCTACATGCTTAATCTAGTGATCATGTGGATCAACACCGGATCCACAGTCATGTTACTGTATAACCATAGATAACCTCCATGGTAGCATGACATGAGGAGTTTAACACACACGTTAACCTCTTGTTTTTTGTCAAAGTGGGGTTTCTTCATGACGTTGAGGATGGTGGACCTCGCGATCTCCTTATTCCATGGCTAGGGGACTATCTTCGGCATCTTCCCGGTTGTCTTTGTCAAGTACTTATGCGGTGTGAGCAGTGCATAATTCTTCCTATCTCCCAGGTTAAAATCGTGGATTTTAAGATCAGGAATCATTCTTAGCTACAGTCCAACTGCGTGTATCCCCTTCGGGAGGTACAAGGTAATGAGGGTGTACTCAAAATCTCCCGAAACACTGTCATGACTAACTGCGCTAGCCAAAGGCGAGATGTAGTCAGGCAGGACCGACAGGATGAGCTTTGTGTTTGCCATGTTGTCGGGATGCTTGCTTCTTTTCTCTGTCACGGTTCGGGATGGCCCAGAATGATTGAATCATCGTACAGTTGAGGGGGATGCTTGCAATCCTCCTGTCGATGAGTCATGTACTCCTACGGACATGACCTTCTCATCCATAAGGTCAATCAATATTTCTTATACGAACTTCTCTACTATGCTAAGGTTTCTCGACATGCACGCTCGTGATCAAATGTCTTGGGTAGGTGACTAGACACTCAAGGTAAGTAAAACGGGTGACGAGGTCTCAAAATCACAGTGCACTGGTAATCAGTTCTCTATTAGCTTGGATAATCACAATTTTCAAAAGTGTCCTCGGTGAGACATTTAACAGATTAAATAGACAAAGTTCTAACAAATTCCTCCAACGGGAAGGAATGCCTCAATCCATCTATTATGGTGCGGTCCCAATGGTCCAATGACGATATTTCTAGAAATAACTATGATTATATCCATTCAATAGTGTCATTCTAACGTTCAAGATGCCTCTAACGGTCATACTTCTTCGCTGTGGCAAAGTGCCAATCTGCGGTATTCTGCTATTTCGGAGAGGTTCAAGTTCTACAAGCCTGCTTCCTGCGAAGTCTTCACTAGAACCTCATGCAATTTTTCTAGCTTTGCTTTCTTTTTGTTTAGATTTTTGGCCTTCTTTCCTTTGATCTGAGTCATTGGATCCCTCTTTCCATCTGTATTCTTATCTTCTCTTAGCATAGTAACTTTGCACTACTGAGGGTCTTTCACAGGGTTCGAGGGTAATACTTTTTCTCTTACTATTTATGGTGTAGGTTCTCTTCTCTCCTACATGGATAGGTTCTTTAATCCTTCTTGTGTTATTTCAACCTCGACAGCTAGTTTTCTATCCATTAGTTGCTTCGACTTGGCCTCCTTTTCTTCTATTCAATGCGCTATTCTCCTAGCCAAGAAATCCCTTAATTCTTGTTTTTTTCGTTCTATAGCTTCCTCTTCTTCTTTCCTTTGGATCTGATCTTTCTCAATCCAGGTCCTTCCTAACAGAAGTGCAAAAGGAGTGTTGTTCTCAACAAACTTAACAACCTCGAATTCTTCTGCTGTCGATGCTCCATGAGCAACCATAGGTACATGAGTAAGTCTTCCACATAGGGTTATCATATTTCCGTTAAACAATCCTATTCCTCCCAATAAATGAATCATAGCAGGTTTTCCCAAAATTTCCCAACTACTTTTTGTCATGATATTCACCTATGTTTCCTCATACAGAACACAGTCTACGTCGAAGTCTCCTATTCTTATTTCTATGCACTCCTTCTCTTTTAAGATCTTTCGTAAACTGATGTCTCTATGATCACTCAGGGTTTCTTTCATCTGCAATAATATAGTATCTGTTTATTTCTGTTGTTCTATCATATCCTTAATCTCTTGATCCTCTTCATGGTTTTCTTGTCTCATATTCATCTTTTCAACTTTAGCAATCATTCTAGGGCAGTCCAAAACTTCATGTCCAGTAGCTTTACAACAAAGACAAATAGGACCTCTACCAGGGAATTCCTTAGCAAGATGTCCCATTCTTCTGCAATTATAGCAAAGATTCAATCATCTCTTTCTCTTAAACAATCCCCAACCTTTCATCTACTGCACATTGGGATCACAGTGATGAGCCTGCAAAAGAATCTTTCTAGGATCCTGCATCCACTTGTTAGTAAAAATATTATTTCTATGCATAGGAATAACATATCTATCATTATTTCTATCAAATCTATTCATATCAATTCTTCTCTCTTCTATCTCTGCCCTAGTTTTCATAATAGGACCAAATATATCAAACATACCTAGATCCATACTTTTGAAGAAAAAAAATTCACCTATCTTTCCTTTACCAGAGCACAAATATTTAAGATCTTACCTCTTTTCTTCAGATATGATTCCCTTCTTAGCACAGATCTTCACAAATCAAGTAGAATATTTTTCACTACAACAACATATCTACGCACAAATATTTCTCTTTTCTTCAGTTCCCAGCAATCACAGTTTCACGTCCCAGAAACAGAACCATTTGTTGGCACAGAGGAAGACCCAGGGTTCAACGCACCAACAAAACCCTAACTAATGGCCCTTTCGAAAACACCTACGAAGAAGATGAAGTCTCACCTGAGGTAGAGGCAGAGGGGGTTGCAGGACTCAAGTGTCTGCAACCTAGCTGGGACATAGATCTATGATCACAGTACTTAACAGAGCACTTAGCCAATAACATTCATTAGTCTCTAACTCCTCTATTCACATTGAAGGTTAAAACCCTAGTTACAGAACAACGCAGTATTATTCAAGATCTAAGTACATATAATCATTTAGCACATAGCATCAGATCAGATCTAACATTCATTCACATCATAAAGCACTCAGCATCAACTGGATTTATCATACGTCTAGATTAAGAAATTAAGTACATAACAACATGAACACTATAGCACAAAGCACATCAACACAGGATATACGTGGTTCACCCCAGTGTGGAGCTACGTCCACCAACTCTTCTTCTTTATTAGTCTCTTCTGAACTTATTACATGCACTAAGCCACAACTCCAACTCCGCATAGGACAGGAGATTTGCACGCAACTCACCAGATCCTCCTTCCCCAAGTTCGGTCCAAACACAGAGGCTTACATAGTCTGTGCACAAATCACTACAAATCACTTGCACCTAGCTCTGCAAGTCTCAACATACAGCTTGCACAAAGCATTCACAACTATTTTCACTTAGCACTCTGGTCTACATATCTTGCACAAATCCCACTTAGATCTCAAAAACTTGACTCTTACTTACATTTCCTAGCTACTTATTTATACATTACAAAAGGGGCCTAAACATGGGAAAACCCATGGGCCAACATCCCATATATGTTACATAAACCCTAAATCCGAAAAATCTCGTAAAAGGGGACGAGATCCCGCGAACTTCACTTTGCTTGGGCGACCATCTTTGACCAACCTATCAAAGTCCCAAAAATGGTCAAACACGACCAAGGTTCTCCAAAACTTGGTCGAGGGCCAACAAAGATACAAAAAAATTACATGGAGTCTATTTTTATGTTTAAGGGAATGCCTTCAAACATGAAAAACAAAAGTTGTGAGAAGCAAGATAAGGTATGCATCATGCATGAAGAGGGTGTAAGATAAAAATATTTCCTTTGAAAATCATGTTGAATCATAATCCTTTAGTATGATAAAAATATCAAGATTAGTCCAATTTTACTCAAATAGGGAACTAATAGTTAAGAGATATTGTAAGGCCCTCTCATTTAGAGAGTTGGAATAAAGATGAATCCCATCAATATAAAATAAATGTTTTCAATCCACAATAGCCAAGGGAAGGAAAATGGTTTCAATTTTGAAGACACATTATCTTATGAAGATAATCAAGGTCAACCAACCCAAAATTTCAAGTGTGAATATATACACATCAATTTCCCAAATGGTGTATAAATTCTAAGAATGTATATCATATATATTAATACTATCTAAATGAATAATATACACAAATATGTTGTGTTTTTTTTATAAAGTCAAAATTATAAAAGTTACTATGATATATATTGATAGAGTGGGATTATTTTTTAGCAAGATCGATCACTTGTATGCATACTAACCCTAAATATCGAGTTAATGACTAACACAACTTGGGTCATGGTAAGGAAAAGAACCAATCTAGTTGTAATACATTAACGCATGTAGGCTATTGTTGTGGATTGATTAACTAAAATATTAGCAAGAGTTTGATTAATAAATGAAGTGTATAAGCTAAAGGGTTTCAAGTGAGGAGGGTTTCTAACTATGCATACAGACACTGCAACGCGCATTGAGGTTTACTCACAACACTATTATGGTGAACTAAAACTTAGAACACATCTTGAATGGACCAAAAGTGTAAAAATATGAGCTCAAACACTTAGTAAAAATCTGATTTCAACCTCCAATAATACTAAGATTGTAATGCATTAAGAATACAAGCATTCTACAATGGATTATGTGTGGAAATAAATGAAC
Organism: Picea sitchensis; assembly: GCA_010110895.2. Lineage (NCBI taxonomy): Eukaryota > Viridiplantae > Streptophyta > Pinopsida > Pinales > Pinaceae > Picea > Picea sitchensis. The sequence goes on along the minus strand of SNQJ01S0000092.1, from coordinate 392,512 downwards.
TGAACAATCTGTTAAAAAAAAAACAGTGGAATACCAATGAACAACAGACAAATCACACCATTTGACACTCGAAATTATGAGAAATGACCCTTGAAAAATACGCAAGGGAAAAACCAATCAAGAGGGATTCTTCTTATTGATATCAAAGAAATTATATATCATATTTTACAACAACAAGTAATAGCCACATTAATATCTTGAAAAATGTGCCAACAGACCTCCTTGATTTGTGTGTTAAATACCACACAAAACAAACTTCAAAATGTGCAAAGTACAATCTCATTAACAAAAAATAAAACTTCAATTTATGTGCATTTTAGTTGTACTATTTTGCACTGATTTTGTACAACAAGACACCTAGAAATTTGTGCCTCTCCCTTGCCTTAACCTTTGTGCCTCCGTGTTGTTTTACGACCCCAAAAACAGTGTTGTGAGGCCTCCTTTTTCACTTTTTTCCACTCGACATTCAATGTTGTAAGTTTTGGCAATGCATTCCCTCTTTTCCTCCTGGAAAATGGACCCTCCTTCAACTGTACGGACCTCTCTCCCTCTTAGAAAGTGTTCCCTCACATAGTTGTATGGACCTCCTATTCCTATTGGAAAATTTACTCTCCTCTTGTTTTTACTCTCACTTCTCCATGAGCTCAATCTCTATCTTAAACATGTGACTCTTCACCTTCCCTCTCAAACTCTCCTTGAGAAAAGTGTGCCCCTCTCCTCTAGTAGTTCCTTTATGCAGGATCTAATGTGTAACTTCCCTAACCCTTGGTATTCCAATGAGATTGATGGTTGATATCAAATATTACCCTCATGAGATAAAAAATAGTGACTTAATTGTCCGTTGAGATCACTTAAGTCACTAAAGTGACCCAGACCCTCATAAAGTCACTTTAAACATTAAAAAATTAAAATTCTCAACTAGAATTTATAAGATGACTTTATAAAGTCACCTTATAAAAATAAAGTCACTAGATAGAAATTTACTCAATCACTTCTGCATGTTGGGCATCGCCAATGCAGAAGTACCTCCAAGCTGCCAAATCTAACACTCCCTCTTAGCAAGGTAGGTACTTCTGGTATCTCCACCAAAATCCATCATCCTATCCATTGTTGTTGTTGATCCCTCTGAACTAGATACCTTTTCTCCCACTACACTAGAAGCATTTGTTTCTACCTCTGTTGATCTATGAACTGAAGACATTTTCCTAGGAGGCTTCACACTATCCTGAGAATCCTTCTATGTCAACTCATTCCTATTGATTCCTCTAAGAGTATTGGAAGAGGACTGAGTCCCCAGTATCAACTCTCTCTCTTGTGCAACCTGCCCATTCTCTGGCATGGACCCTAAATCCAAAAATACACTGGACCTAACCATAGGTCATCCCAACAACCTATTCAACCTCTCATATCTGTCACCAAGAAAAATTTGTATGTCTCAATTAGCTCTTTCTGGATATAACAATACCCATCCATAGTATAATGCAACTCAAAATCCATCAATCTTCAAAGATGACACTAAGAGAAATTTAACTATCGTCTATGGAATAAACAACACCTTAGCTACCTCTAGAAAACCTCTTGAATCTAGTTGGAATCTAACACTTCCAACCCCCTTCATTGCAAGCTATGATTCAACTCCACTATCCATAAAATCATTTGAATCTATTTCTGAAATACTAAGGAACACATACCTCATCCCCGTCATATGCCGAGAAGATCCATTTTCCACAAACCACACTTCAATGTCCTTGAACGTTAGACAACCAATGCCTAAGGACCGGACATCAGAGAAAATTCCCTCTCATATTTCTTTGTGAACTCAACAATCTCAACTGATGTTGACACCTTTGGTTCTTGATTCTTCTTCTTCTTGTTTGAACACTTACTAGTGTAGTGGCGAGTCTTGTGAGATGAAAATAATTTCACTTTTCTCATGTCTTTCTTCTTCTCTTTTCTCTTTCCCACAAGAGAAACATCCTTCTCGTATAAACCACCCTCATCCTGCTCCTGATACCCCTCTCAAATATCCTCACATGTAAATTCATCCCACAATATACTCCAGTCTAGAAGTTTCTCTCTCCCCACCACACACTTCACGAAAACTTCACACTGCTTGGTGAAGCCCTTGAGGGCTATGCACACCAACTCTGAGTCTGGAATAACTTCTCTGACAGCTGCCAACTCATATTTCACCTGTGCAACTTTGGTGAGGTAGGAGGCCACACTCTATCCCTTGGCCATCCTATTACTATGGAGCTTGTCCTGGAGAGCTATTTTCCAATTCTCATTCTTTTACTCATACAAATTTTTTAGTTCATCCCACATGTCTTTGGTTGTCTACTTCTCATTCAAATGTGGTATAAGGTGGTCTCTCACTCTATCCAAGATTATTATCTGATCTCTTTCTTCCTTCACCTCATTAACATCTATAGCAATGGAATCTAACGAAGGTAATGTCATGATGGTATTCACAAAAAACCACAAATTTTTCTCCTTGAGAACACTTATAATCATCACCTTCTATTGCATGTAATTGTATATCCCCTCCAACCTATATTCAAACTTGATACTAGAAGTCATCTTTATCCAACTGAAAAAGAACCTTTATTTCCCCTCCTTCTTCCAAGAAAATTCCCTAGCAAGTCATTGTTATCCTAGTGATAAGGCTCTCCGCTAAACTTCAAATCCCTGGATCTGATACCATGTAACAATATGAGCTCAAACACTTATTTAAAATATGATTTCAACCTCCAATAATACTAAGACTATAATGTAGTAAGAATACAATCATTCTACAATAGATTATGTGTAGAAATGCATTAACTAAGAAATGTTATAATAAAATAGCAGTAGAATACCAATGAACAACAAACAAACCACACCATTTGTCACCAAAAATTTTGGGCAATTCCCATGGAAAAACCCACAAGGGGAAAACTAGTCAAGAGGGATTCTTCTTATTGAGCCCAGAGAAATTATATATCATATTTTACAATAGAAAGTAACAACAACATTAATATCTTTAAAAAAATTCCAACAGACGTCCTCAATTTGCAAGATAAAGACCACACAAAAAAAACTTAAAAATATACAAAGTACATTCTCATTAACAACAAAAAAAACCTCAATTTATGTGCATTGTAGTTGTACTTTTCTACACTAATTTTACATAGTGAGACACCTAGAAATTATTGTCTCTCCCTTGCCTCAATTTTTGTGCCTCCAACATGTTGTATGGCCCAAAAAAAAATGTTGTGTGTCCTCATTTTAAACTATTGTCCACTCAACATTCAATGCTGCAAGTTCTGGGAATGTGCCCTCCTTCAGATGTACAGACCTCTCTCCCTCTTGGAAAGAAATCCCATGACCTAGTTGTACAGACCTATTCTTCCTCTTTGAAAATGCGCCCTCCTATTTTTTTTACTCTCACTTATCCATAATCTCAATCTCTCTCTTGAACTTGTGACTCTTAACCTTTTCACGCAATCTCTCCTTGAGAAACGTGTGCCCCCTCTCCTCTAGTGCTTCGTTTATGCATGATCTAATGAGTAACTTCCCTAACCCTTGTTCTTCCAATGAGATTGACGGTCAAGATAAAATATTTCCCTCATGAGATCAATGGTTGTAAATTAATCATCCCCTGAGATCACTTAAGTCACTTAAGTGACCCACACCCTCATAAAGTCACTTTAAAATTTTAAAAATTAAAAGGATCAACTAGACTTTATAAAATCACTTTATAAATTCACTTTATAAAAATAAAGCCACTAGAGAGAAATGTTCTCAATCACTTTTGCATGTTGGGCACCGGCAATGCTGAAGTACCTTTGAGCTACCAAATCTAACAAAACACATATACATGGATCAATCATTACCTATAATGAGCATGGTACCCATTTTGTTAAATATGAGAAGCGTTGATCCTCATTATGTGATATTTCTCTGTTGAAGAAGTAGACTACATGTCACTATCTAATAGATCATCAAACTAATATTTTACTTTCTTAACTATGAAAGTAATTGGAATTTGGCATGAAATGACTGGTTGTGACAATTTTGAGTAGTTGAAGCTAAAGAGTTTGAAGTGAGGAGGGTTTCTAACTTGGAACATGGAACACAATTATGGTGCATTAAAACTTAGAACATATCTAGAATGGACCAAAAATATATGAATGGATCAATCATTACCTCTAATGAGCATGGTTCCCATTGTGTTAAATATGAGAAATTTTGCTCCCCGCTATGTCAGATTTCTTTGTTGAAGTAGACTCCATGGAACTATCAAATAGATCATGAAACTTGTATTTCACTTTCTTAACTATGAAAGTACTTGGACTTTGGCAAGAAATGACTTGTTGTGACCATTTTGAGCAGTTGAGTAGCTTCGGTGTGAGTGTGTCACGTGATCTTTTCAATGATCTTGTCACAAGTTGTAACACACCCATGGTTGGGTGTCAAAATTTTGTTCTTCTTAAGAAAATCAAAACCCTCATTTGGGGTCTCTATTCCATTCTACTCTTCAAGAACTTTCCAGCCATGGTCTCCATGATCCGAGCCGAGCTCAGAGATGAAAGATATCCTCTCCCAAGTTCTTCAGGTTCTTCCATCCCTATATACTTGCATATGACCATGGGCTATGAAAAGACACGAAGACAATAGGTGCCAAGACAACCACCGCGTGAATGCTTCGGAGTGGAAAATCTGTGAAGTTCATAATCCGATGTTGCATGTCCTTAGGGATTTCAACGGCTCTGATTCATTTCGGGACTTCGGTGTTTAGGAGTTTCGAATGCTCCAAAGTATTTTCTCCCCAAAACACTCTATACCCAGAGTTATAGATCGAGTTCCACGTGTCCCTTGTGATCAACGGTTGTAATCTACTTTGGGACTTCCAATATTGGGAGTTTCGAACACTCCAAAACCTTTTTCCTCTGAAGTAATTTGTACTCGGAGTTATAGATCGAGCTCCACGTGTCCCTTCGTGATCGTCGGTTGTGATCCACTTCGAGACTTCGGCATTCAGGAGTTTCGAACACTCCAATGCCTTTTTCCTCCAAAGTACTCCATACCCGTAGTTACAGATCATGCACCATGCATCCCTTCATGATCGATAGTTGTGATCCACTTCGGGACTTTGGCGTTCGGGAGTTTCGAACACTCCAACGCATTTTTCCTCTGAAGTAATCTATACCCAGAGTTGCAGATCGAGCACCATGTGTCACTTCATGATCGATGGTCATGATCCATTTCAGGACTTCGACGTTCAAGAGTTTCAAACACTCCAATGCATTTTTCCTCCAAAGTACTCCATACCCAGAGTTGCATATTGAGTGAGATGCATCCCTTCGTGATCGACAACTGTGATCCACTTCAAGACTTCGGCGTTCGGGAGTTTCGAACACTCAAATTCCTTTTTCCTCTCAAGTACTCTGTACCCAGAGTTACATATCGAGTGCCACGCATCCCCTTCCAACAAACGATTCTGATGGGCTTCAGCACTTCGGAAATTCATTCCTCACATTCCTCTGGAGTGCACTTCTCCGGAGTCAATGATATACTACCATGTGCCTTCCTATGCCAATGGATAGGATCCACTCTGGCACTTCGGTACTTCAGGGATTTTTGAAGTACCTCGAATCCTCCAGAGCCCTGAAGTCCCAGACTCCTAGAATCCTATTCATTTCACCAACAATGTGAGTGAGGTATGCATGTGCCAGGGGATGACACGTAGTTGGGTTAGGGGTGACACATGCCCTCATCTGGGATGACATGTATCACATTCAAAGGGGGCTATAGGGTATTGGATGTGCATAAATCCAAGTGGCACGTGGATCATCAAGCTTAAATACACATCAACATGGATGGCATCATTGGGCCTCGTCGCTTCGGTCTGATCGTCTTTCAACCTCCCTCATATTTTCACGGTCGAAATCTGGCCAATACCAATTTGTTCACAGATTGACAGTTCACAGTGATTGTGGGGCTCGAATGTGCTCACTCTTTATCGAAGATCTCAATCTCCACAATCTGAAAAGTGCTCACCCGACTCAGTCTAATCGTGGTCATTGATCCTCCACCCTGATGAGATCAACAATGTTGGTTGATTGTGGGTTGTGAATTAGAACGTCCACTAATTTCACCTTCGCGCTCTGCAATGATTCCCAACCATCAATCTTTGTTCATAGATCGACGGTTCACAGTGATTGCGGGGCCTAATCTCTGCAATATGGGTAGTTCTCACTCGAATATTTCTGATCGTGGTAGTTGATCTTCCACCTCAACAATATCAATGACATTAGTTTAATGCAGGTCGGGAACTATCATGTCCGCTAATTTCACCTTCGCGCTCCGCAATGATTCCCAACCATCAATCTATGTTCACAGATCGACGGTTCATAGTGATTTTGGGGTCCAATCTCCGCAATATGGGAAGTGCTCGCCTGACTCTGTCTAATTGTGGTCATTGATATTCCACCCCAACGAGATCAATGACGTTGATTGATTGCAGGTCGTGAACTAGCATGTCCGCTAATTTCACCTTCATGCTCTGCAATGACTCCCAACCATCGATCTAACCGAGTGGATGGCATTTGGTTCATTAACTCCAGTGGGTCTTTGAGTCGATCTAACGACCGAGATAGGTTTTCCTCCCGATGAATGGCTCGCATTCATCTCCTATGTCAGGTTCTTGATTCACCTATGACTCTTTTTACTCAGGGATTTTGGGTAACTTTGACTATTGTGATGTTTGACATCCTAAGATGTCGAACTCTCGAAAATCCAAAACCATTATGAACTAGCTCCTTTCGGGCTTCGCGCAAGGTTCCTAGAACTAGGTCACATGGACCTTCAGATGACTCTCAGGCTATGAGCTCTACTCTTAGTCGATTTTTTTTAAGTTCATGGGCGCAAGTTCAAGGTCTCTGAGGCTACTGGTTTGAAGGAAACTCCTTTCTAATTCACAGAACCTTAAATTCTGAAACAGGACAGGGTAAACTCGTGAGTTTACTAAGATGGTAGCAGTGCCAAGAGTCTTGCTCCGACTCTAGAGCTGTGAGGTAGCTCCCTGGGGAGAACACCTTTGAGAGTTAAACTGGATCATACGGGAAAAAAAGTAGCATAAGTTCTTAAGGAAGCCAACGTATACACATAACTTAACCATTTCAATGCAGAAACCATTTACAGATATGTAAATACATGAATGCAACCATTAATTTCCAATTCAACGCATAGAATATGAAAACACTTATCATAACTAGATAACATGATGCAACTGCTGGAAGGGTTTCTCATTTCCACCCAACCATAGGCTCAGTCAATCCTAATGGATTTACCACTAGCCACTCCCAAGCTAGACCACGATGCTTTGAGATTGAATCTCTTTTTCCGACACAAAAATAGATAGGGATAAAGCTTACTCTCCTCTTGACTCAGTCTTTATTTCCCTCGATCATAACACACTCTTTTCACAGTTCTTCCTTGAATCCCATAGCTATGTCTCTCATCTCTGCACTCTTCACAGACTTCCTCTCTGACACCCCACGCCTTCCTTTCTTTCCTTTTCCAGCAATATTGTGTGTGTCCCGAATTCCCCGCTCATGGTCAGGTCTGGAAGCCTTACAGATCGACGTTATGCCCCATGCCCTCATTACCTCTTGAGGGGGTCTTCCCACCTACCATCATGACTATAATTCATTCTTGGATCAAAGGGTTGTTCTGATCCTAAGAAATTAAATGCAACAAAGTACCGGTTCAGTGGAGGTTAATGCAACCATTCCTGGTCCCCTCCACCATCTCTTTCATAGCATTCATGGTCTCTCTTATCACATCCCCTTTCCAACAGTCATGCAACATTGATCCATTTTCTATTAAAATAACATAATTTACATTCATCAACCTTTTATATAAAGTTCCATCAAATCAAACATTCACACATTTGAGTTTTCCATAGTTTCTTGGCCAATATAGTTATATTTACAAACTAGGGGAAACAGGGTGTTACAATTCCCTCCCCCTTAAAGGAACATCGCCCTCGATGTTCTATCTGTCAACATGCTATGTATATACAAAAGTAAACAAAATTGGATATGCATGTCTCATGGAATCCTCCATTTCCCACATAGCCTCATCTGGGCCAAAGTGTTTCCACTGTACCTTGACGTGTGCAATGGTTTGGTTCTTGAGTGAGGTTTCCTTCCTATCTAGTATGCATTGAGGTTATGGTAGGAATTCTCCCTCCAGCTCCACCTAGATCACAATCCAGCCAATTATATGTTAGAATCATGTACATATTTATTCAATAATGAAACATGGAAAACATTATGTGCCTTTACTGTGGGAGGAAGTGCTAGCCTATAGGCTACAGGTCCCACTCTATATAAGACTTCAAAGGTTCCACAATACCAAGGTTCCAACTTGTCACAAGCTCCCATTCTCAGGGAACTCTTCCTGGGTCTAACTCTGAGATAGACATGGTCTCCTTTCTTGAACTCTTTGAAATTTCTCTTTCATTCGATGTAGCTCTTATGTCTATCCTGAGAAATTTTCAGACTTTGTTTTATCTAAATCACTTGTTGTTACATTTATTTTAGCATATCCGATCCGATTATAATTCTATCCACTGGATTACTCCAACTGATTGGAACATTTCACTGTCTACCATAGAGGGCTTCAAAAGGGCTCATATTTAGTGACTCTTGATAATCGTTGTTGTAGGAAAATTATACCAATGGTAGGTAATATTCCCACTTCTTAGGCTGATGCTTTACATGCATCCTTAACATGTCTTATAATATTTTGTTTACTCTTTCTGTCTGTTCATCAGTTTGGGGGTGATAGGTTGTGCTAAACGATAATTTAGTCTCAAGACCAACCATCAAGGATTTCCAAAAGATTGAAGTGAATTTTGTGTCTATGTCAGATACAATCTCTCTAGGCATTCCATGCAGTTTGAATATCTCCTTCCTGAATATGTTGGCAATATATATTTCCTTGCAAGTCGACTTGACAGGAACGAGGTGACCAGACTTGCTCAATTTGTCCACCACTACCATGATGGCATCAATCTTCTTAGCCGATCTTGGTAATCTGGTGATGAAATCCATGGAAATGGTTTCCCATTTCCATTTTGGAATTGGTAGAGGCTGTAACAACCCTGCTGGGTGTCGGTGTTCTACCTTAAATTGTTGGCATTCTAGGCACTTAGATAGATAGTCGGCTATGTCCCTTTTCAGTATAGGCCAATAAAATTGTTTCCTAGTGTCCGTGATCATTTTTTGATATCTTAAGTGACTAGTATATGGTATTTTACATAGTTCATCCATTATGAACCTCTTCAAGTCATTACAGCTTGGAATATACAATATGTTTCTGTAGGTCAACAGGCCTTCATCGAGCATCTGATATCCTTCATAATTTATCCTTGTAGGTTCTTGCCTTAGGTATGAGGTCACGGTATTGAACAATGCATTTGTTTCTTGTGCATTCATGATTCTTTCCCTGTTATCCGTTTCATAGGTGCTTACTTCTACCAGGTGAATCATTTTCATACTTCTGCTAAGGGCATCAACCACCCTATTTTCCTTCCCTTTGATGTGTTTGATTTCAAAATTGAACTCACTAAGGAGAGACATCCACCTAGATTTTCTAGCATTGAGTTTTGGTTGATCAAATAGGTGCATCAACCCACAGTGGTCTTTCATAAGTAAAAATCTCTTTCCCAGGAGGTAATTCATCCACATTTTTAAAGCATGCACTATGGCAGCCAACTCTAGATCATGGGTCACATAATTGATTCCATGCTCATTCAATTTCCCGGATGCATAGCAAATTACACGTCCCTCTTTTATAAGGAATCCTTTGATTCCTTCCTTACATGCATCTGTACACACGAGGAAGTCATTATTAGGGTCTGAAATCTTCATCATGGGTGCATGGGTTAGAACTTATTTCAGTTCCTGAAATATTTCTTCACATTCTGATGTCCAAGTGAATTTAACCGCCTTTTTTCTGGAGGGCAGTGATTGGACAACCAATATTGGAAAATCCTTTTATGAACCTTCTATAATATCTTGCTAAGCCCATAAAGGATCTGATATCAGATACATCCTTTCGGGTAGGTCATTCCATAATAGATCTAATCTTGTTAGGGTCTACTGCCACCCCTTCTTTAGAAATAACATGGCCCAAGTAATGTACTTTCTTCTGGAAAAAGTCACACTTGCTAAACTTAGCATAGAGTTGATGCTCTCTTAGTAATTGAAGTACAAGTCTATTATGGTCTTCATGCTCATGTTTGTTCTTGGAGTAGATTAAGATATCATCAATGAAAACCAATACAAATCTATCTAGGAATTTGTTGAGTACATTGTTCATCAAGCACATAAAAGTGCCAGGGGCATTGGTTAGTCCAAATGGCACCACCACAAATTCATAGTGACCATACCTTGTCCTAAAGATTGTTTTGTGGATGTTTTCATCGTTGATTCAGACTTGATGGTATCCAGACCTCAAGTAAATATTTGATAAAATGTAAGAACCCCCTAATTGGTTGAACAAGTCATTGATTCTTGGTAAGGGGTACTTGTTCTTTATGGTTGTCTTATTGAGTTGTCTATAATCTATGCATAGTCGGAGCGTGCCATATTTATTTTTCACAAACAAGGATGGTGCTCCCCATGGAGACACACTAGGTCAGATGTAGCCTTTTTCCATCATTTCCTTTAGTTGTAGCTTGAGCTCAACCATATCGGGTGTACTCATCCTATAGGGTGTCCTAGACATTGGCACTTCTCCTGGTGCAAGTTCTATCAAGAAGGCAATGTATCTTCTCGGAGGTAGATTCAGTACCTCTTCTGGAAACATGTCTCTATACTCTCTTAATATGGGGTGGTCCTCTAGGTTTAGTTTGTCATCCTCAACAGATTCCAACACCTGTATTGCATATAGAGGACATCTCTTTCTACAATACTTTATCATTTGAAGGGATGATATTTGTCTCACTGAGATAGGTTTATGAATCCCATGAAGGGTCATCTTTCCCCCTTCTTCATTTACACATTCTAAACTTTTATGGTAACAGACCAACTTAGTTTTATAAGAATCCAACCAATCCATACCAATCAACAAGTCATAAGATCCTAGGGGAAGTATGTTAAGGGTCACTTAGGTGGGTAATCCATCCATGATGAATTGGCAAGCTGGTATGACCTTTGTTACTCTTGTTTTAGTTATGGTGGCTTGTTGTACCAACCATGGATTAACATGTCTAACTGGTTGCAGTTTACACTTATCAATAGTCTAAGGGTCCACATAACTCAAATTAGAACCAAGCTCAATTAAAATAGAAACTAGACAGTTGGCGATCATACCTTCCATCTCCACCACTGAAGCTTGGTGGTCATCTTGTTTATTATCCAATGCCACATAAACCTATGTCATTATCCTAGACACATCATTGACTATGGTATATTCTTGGATGATGTATATTCTCCTACTGTTCTATTGTGTGTGTGGGAAATCCCTCAGCAAATGTTCTTCTCCACAACCCCAACATTTCAAGGGTTCTCTCTTTAGGTTATCATTCTTTCCTGGGGTTGATCCAAAAGGTTTATTTCCACTCTGGGAGGGTAAATTATGATGATACACACTTCAGGTAGGAAGGCTCATCCTTGAATCCTTCCTATAGTTCTAAATCTTGATGATTTAAACCCATTCTTCTTGAACCCTGAACTAATCTTCTTCTTCCAATCCTCATGAGGTTCTTTCTGATGCCTGAAATGTTCATAACAATACCTTTCCTTATGGATAGTTTCTTCTAAGGTCTTTGGCTCGTCAAAATCAATCATGTTCTGGTAGGTATGAGGTAAACCATTGATAAATCATTGGACTTTTACCTTTTCATCTTTTATGTAGGGTACATACCTCAACAACTTAAGGAGTTTATTGATATATTCCTCTATGATGAGTTGTCCCAACTTGAGCTCATAGAACTCCCTAGTCTTCCCATTGAAGTATTTCTCTGACATATACTTCTTCTTGAATTGTTTCTCAAACTGTTTCCATGATAAGTCATTTTCATGGATTCCTTTCACATTCTTAAAATATTCCCACCAAATGGAAGCCTTTCCATTCAGGTTGAAGATGGTTATTCGAGCCTTCAAGTTTTCAGAATAGTCATGAAATATGAATTACTTCTTTAAACCAAGTAGCCAAGCTTCTGCCTCTTCCCCTTTTTCAATATCTCCATTGAAAGAGGGTGGTTTGGCTTTCTTGAACTCTTCAGGATCATGAATTTTGGAATGCTTCTGCTTCTTTCCTTTATTCTGAGAATGTGAGCTAGTTTTGCTACTAGAAGAGCTCTCATAGTTGCTAGTTCCCTTTCCAGAGAACTCTCTCGATGAGCATCTCCTGCCTCCATGTTGGTCCTTCCTTGAGGTATTTCTCCCTATGTGGCCACTTATGGGACCACGTTTTCATATTTCAGGTGGACTTTGAATTCTCTCTATATGTCGTTGATCCACATGACTCGTTGCAGGTCCATGTTGCAGTTGCCTTTGTATATCAGATAAGCTCTGCAACAAGACTGCATTGATTTAAGTTTGTTTCTCTTTCTCCTTTAAAAATCTTTCATTTTCATCCTTGCAACTATGTAATTCAACCATAAGGCTCCTTAAAGTTTCAACTAGATCCAGAGGGGTCTCCACCACCCTCCTCTCATTAGACTCTTCATCTCTATTGTGGAAGCCATCCCCCATTTCATGGTGCATATCCATAATTTATTCTTGTGGCTTCCTATGATTCACTGACTACTGGGCTGCTGAAAAAACACTTACTGTTAGCTAACATTATAGTAGTTCATGAGCAACACATAGCTCATTTTTTCTTAAATACACACACAGTAGAAATTTTTCATTATTTTCTTTAGTAATAGTTTAACCAGATTCTTTATGAAATAGGTAAGATACGAGGATCACCCTTAATATTTACTTTAAACATGATTTTGAAGTGACTCATCCATGATCCCAAGAAGGTCAAGTGTTATAGCCATACTCTAATACCAATTTGTAACACACCCATGGTGGGGCGTCAATTTTTTTTTCTTCTTACGAAAATAAAAACCCTCATTCGGGGTCTCTATTCCACTATTTTATTCCATATCTTTCCATCCACAGTCTCCATGCTCTGAATCGAGCTCAGAGCTGGCAGATATCCTCTCCCAAGTTCTTCGGGTTCTTCCATCCTTCTATACTTGCATATGACCACGGGTTGTGACCAGACGCCAAGACAACAGGTTCTAAGATAACCACCATGCGAATCCTTCAGAGTGGAAAATATCCTAGGTTCACAATCTGACGCCCTGTGTTTGGGACTTTAGCATTCGAGAGTTTCGAATGCTCCAAACTATTTTCTCCCCGAATTACTCTCTACCCAGAGCTATACAAAAAGTTCCACGCATCCCTCATTATCGACGATTGTGATCTACTTCGGGTCTTCGATGCTCAGGAGTTTCAAACACTCCAATGCCTTTTTCCTCCGAAGTACTCCATCCCCGAAGTTACAGATCAAGCTCCACACATCCCTTCGTGATCGAAGGTTGTGATCCACTTCAAGACTTCGACGTTTGAGAGTTTCAAACACTCCAACACCTTTTTCCTCCGAAGTACTTTGTACCCAAAGTTACAGATCGAGCACCAAGTGTCCCTTCATGATCGACAGCTATGATACACTTCAGGACTTCGGCATTCAGGAGTTTCAAACACTCCAACGCCTTTTTCTCTGAAGTACTTTGTACCCGAAGTTACAGATTGAGAGACCCGCATCCCTTCATGATCGACAGCTATGATCCACTTCGGGACTTTGACGTTCGGGAGTTTTGAACACTCCAATGACTTTTTCCTCTAAAGTACTCCATACCTGGAGTTGCAAATCAAGTTCCACGCATCCCTTGGTGATCAACGGTTGTGATCCACTTTGGGACTTCAATGTTCAGGAGTTTCGAACACTCCAATGCCTTTTTCCTCATAATTAATTCATACCCAGAGTTACAGATCGAGTGCCACACATCCCCTTCCAACAGATGGTTCCGATGGGCTTCGGCACTTCAGAACTTCACTCCTCGCGTTCCTCTAGAGTGATCTTCTTTGGATTTAATGATCTATTTCCACATGCCTTCTTGTTCCAATGGCTAGGATCCACTTCAACACTTTGGCACTTCGGGGATTTTTGAAGTACCTCGAATCCTCCGGAGTCTCAAAGTTCTGGACTCTCAAAATCCCAGTCATTTCACCAACCACGTGGGTGAGGTATGTATGTGCCAAGGGCTGACACATATCTGGGTTAGGGGTGACACGTTCCCTCATCTGGGAAAGCATCACATTCAAAGGGAGCTTAGGGTATGGGATGTGCATGAATCCAAGTGGCACGTGGCTTGTTAATCTTAAATCCACGTCACCACGGATGGCATCACTACGCCTTGTCACTCTTGTATGATCATCTTTCAACCTCCTTTACATTTTTACAGTCAAAATCCAGTCGATATCGATTCATTCACATATTGACAGTTCACAGTGATTGTGGGGCCCCAACATGCTCGATCTTTATCGAAGAGCTCAATATCCACAATTTGAAAAGTTCTCTCCCGACTCAGTGTAATCGTGGTCATTGATCCTCCACCTCGACGAGATCAACGATGTTGGTTGATTACAAACAGTGAACTAGCATGTCCACTAATTTCACCTTCACGCTCTGCAATGATTCCCAACCATCGATCTTCTTTCATAGATCGATGGTTCACAGTGGTTGCAAGGCCCAATCTCCACATGGTCTTTGATATTCCACCTCAACAAGATCAATGGCATTGGTTGATTGCAGGTTAGGAACTAGAACGTCTGCTAATTTCACCTTCGTGCTCTGCAATGATTCCCAACCATCGATATATGTTCACAGATCGACAGTTCACAGTGATTGCGAGGTCCAATATCCGCAATCTGGGAAGTTCTTGCCCAACTCTTTCTAATAGTGGTCGTTGAGCTTCCACCCCAATGAGATTAACGAAATTGGTTGATTACGAGTCGTGAACTAGCATGTCCACTAATTTCACCTTCGCGCTCCGTAATGATTCCCAACCATCGATCTAATCGAGTGGCTGGCATTTGGTTCGTTAACTCCAGTGGTTATTTGAGTCGATCTGATGACTGAGATAGGTTTTCCTCCCAATGAACAACTCACATTCATCTCCTTTATCAGGTTCTTGATTCATCTACAGCTCTTGTTACTCAAGGAGTTTGGGTAACTTTGACTATCGTGAAGTTTGACATCCCATGGCATCTAACTCTCAAAACTCCGAAACCATTATGAACTAGCTCCTTTCGGGCTTAGCGCAGGGTTCCTAGACCCAGGTCACATGGACCTTCAAATGACTCTCGGTCTATGAGCACTACTCTTAGTCAGTTTTGGTTAAGTTCGTGGGTGTGAGTTCAAGGTCTCTTAGGATACTGGTTTGAAGGAAACCCCTTCCTAATTCGCAGAACCTTAAATTCTAAAAAAGAGAGGGGTCAACTCATGAGGTTATCGAGATGGTAGCAGTGCCAAGACGCTTGCTCTGACTCTAGAGATGTGAGGTAGCTCCCTGGGGAAAAAACCTTTGAGAGTTAAACTGGAGAATACGATAAAAACAAAAGCATAAGTTCTCAAGGAAGCCAACATATACACATAACTTAACCATTTCAATGCAGAAACCATTTACAAATATGTAAATACATGCATTCAACCATTAATTACCAATTCAACACATAGCATATGAAAACACTTATCAGAACCAGATAACATGATGTGATTGTTGGAAAGGATGCCCATTTCCACCCAACCATAGGCTCAATCACTCCTAACGGATTTACCACTATCCACCCCTGAGTTAGACCACGATTCTTTGAGATTGAATATCTTCTTCTGGCACAAAAATATATTGGGATGAAGGTTACTCTCCTTCTCCTATCTCAGTCTCTATTTTTCATGATCAAAACACACTCTTTTTACAGTTCTTCCTTGAATCCTAGAGCTCTGTCTCTCGTCTCTGCACTCTTCACAGATTTCCTCTCTGACCCCCATGCCTTCCTTTCTTTCATTTTCCAACAAGATTGTGTGTGACCCAAATTCGCAATCCGTGGTCAGGTCTGGAAGCTTTACATATGGGTGGGCGTCCCCATCCCCTCATTAACTCTTGAGGGGGTCTTCCCACCTACCAGCCACATTGTAATTCATTCTTGGGTCAGAGGGTTGTTTTGATCCTGAGCAATTAAATCCAACAAAGTATTGTTTCGGTGGAGGTTAACGCAATCATTCCTAGTCCCCTCCACCATCTCTTTCATATCATCTGTGGTCTCTCTTAGAAAATCCCCTTTCAAGCAGTCATGCAACACTTATCCATTTTCTATTAAAATTACATAATTTACATTCATCGATCTTTTATATAAAGGTCCATCAAATCAAACTTTCACACATTTGAGTTTGCCATAGTTTCTTGGCCAATATAGTTATATTTACAAACTGGGGGAAACAGGGTGTTACACAAGTTAGAATATTTTACCAAGATTAATAGATTTTTCTCAATGTCTATTATTTTCTCTTCAAAATTTGAATTAATCAACTCATTTATAATTAATCTTACTAATAATATCCCAATGTCATTACAATTTACATCCATAACAATGACTAATTGTTTTGATCTTTTATAGAGACAAGAGTGGAGGAAAAGATATTAAAGGAAGTGACATTATGATGAGTTGGAAATAAGTTTGGGATCTCTATTGGAGATAATTCATGTGGATATCCCAAAATTTAACTATACATGTGCAATGACACAAAATAAATTTCATCGTGAAGACTCTCCTAAATTATTGTTCATTTCATCTAATTTTCATAAAGATAACAAGAGATTGTCCTTTGTATCATATGTCTTCATGTCAAGTCACTTAGTTGACATTCAATGTTACACATACAAGATGGATATTGCCTCAAGCTACAAAATGATTTTTAATATAATTGGTTTAATGCCTATCAACTAATGTCTTGTGTCGAAGTAGGGTGACCCAATGAAAAATTGATTAATGTGATGGTATTATATAGATGATCTTATACTTATTGTGTTTACACTTTGTTGATGTATAGGATAAATCATCATAATAATAATAATTCATCAACATCATATCACAGATAATTTTAAAGATGCAAATTTATCTTACAATGTAGAAACCCTACTGAATCTTATTAGTCTTTAATATGAAAAGTGTAAAATGTTTGGCGATATTTTTGTAAAAAATTCAAATTTCTAAGGATTTTATAAAGTTTCTATAAAATTTTGGCCTTTTAAGATAAAATAATTTTACTCTATGGAATTTGGGAAAATAATTTTTTTTTAAATGGAATTTGGTGAATATTTTTTTGTGAAAAAACATGCAAAATTAGCCCATTGACAAAATTTAGCCCATAAATTTTCATTTCATCAAATAAAAAACACCTCAATTCATAGAACATGTGTCATCAAATATATATATATATATATATATATATATATATATGATTCAAAATCATCTCAATTGTACATTTTTTACAAAATGGCACATCATGCCCAATATACAAAATGGAAGCAAGTGCCCAAACATGGAAGAATGACATATGGTGCCCTAGATACAAAATGACACTTATTGGTCACTCATTGACCACTTCCACCCTTGCAGCTATCAAGTGCATACCAAAATTCGATCCCTTTACTCTTACTTGAAGCAAGAGCTCGATTCGTTTGCACCTAGGTTTGGTTCATCACTTTGGAGACTCGAAAAAGAAACAACATTCTTATAAGTGTTTTTCTACAATGATTTAACAGACTTACAAAATGATATTGTATAATTCAAGATAAGAAAACTCACTGCAAATGACACCAATATTCACAAGGGTATTTCCCTCCTATGTGACCCTAATCTCTCAACTTTTCCAACTTAGGGTAGTTTCAAGAATCAAAGAATGAAATTTAAACAAAAATACATTAATAAATTTCATTCATCATACATAAAAAAAATCGTCAACAAATGATCTCACCATGAATAATTCAAGCACTCATTAGTAGGTGGAGCACTCATTTGTACAAGCTAATTCAAGGCAACATCTTATATCACATCGACTATGTCATCCTCATGAGATGATGAATGTGTGGGATTCATGAGAGTGAAGTGGTGCAACCTCAATGGATGAAACGGTTTGGGATGCAATAGGGATGATCGGTGGGTGGCATATGGGTGCAGCCACTATGGATGGATGGGATGAAGAAGGTGGTGGAGGTGGGTGGAGATAAGCCTCCATGGGTTGTACGAGGAATGGAAAAACCATTGGGGCGGAAAGTGGTATCGCAAGAACCAAGGTAAGGTGGCCAAGGACTAAAATTTTCATGTAGTTGGGGACAAATGGCAGGGGAAATGTTGGTAGTATTGTATGGAATGGTGGTGGTACCGGTGACCTGGAAATCATTGAACCAACGTACATACACATTTATAATATTTTTATTAGTATAAAAATGTGATTTTTTTTGTTTTCTTTTAGGACTAGCTTGTGGTCTAATAAATCGTGACCCAAGGGCATCTAAGTCATCAAAATCACCTAGGGATTGCACCCATCCTAGGCCACACCAACCCTTAACATAGTTATATTTTTTGGGTGTCTCCTCCTGACTACTGTGAGTTTTGAACCTTGGCCACCTTATAGAATGAAACCCTCAAAATCCAATCACGCTAGTGGTATTTCACACAAAAATGTGAAATTCAACCAAAAAAATACAACAAAATTCATTTTTAAACCAGATTTAACTCAACACATTATACCTGTGAAGGGGCTGATCTTTCCATCCCAGGTGGACATGTTTCATCGTTGTATGATATTGCATCCTATAGAAAAACAAAAACATTATATTTTGTTTCTCATAAACATCTTGTAGAAACACAACAACTATCTTATAAATGTAGCAGAATAGTAGCATATTAGTGAGATTTCTAGAGTATAAGGAATGCATTGTGGTGAATTTATCAAACGTACCACATACCTAAGTATGTGGTACACCAAACAAGCATGCTACTACTATTGTTTCATCAATGGTGGAGTTGTCTTTGATGCATCTGTCAGCATCGAGGGTATGTTATATGGGTGTAGAAACTATAAACATCATATAATTAAATATAGAAACAAATACACAATAAATTACACACACACACACACACATTCAGACAACAAAGCCTCAATGCCAACAATTGCATCATTGAAGAACATGTAGATGGTCAAGATACTAATCTCCTCCATGAAACTCTAAGGTCTAGTGGCCTTTGTCAGTCCATAACAAGTTTTCCCACAACTCGAGCATATGTGAGGGTCACATGAACACCTATTCTATCTATGTTCCCTCTTCTAGATGGACTCTACTATAGGGATTGAAGGACTAGCCCCTCTCCCAACATCACTCGTATGTAGCTCATGGGGAGATAATTCTATAAAAGTGTTATGTTGCACCACGCTCTAATTCAAGGT
The DNA here is from genome assembly GCA_010110895.2 of Picea sitchensis. Classification (NCBI taxonomy): domain Eukaryota; kingdom Viridiplantae; phylum Streptophyta; class Pinopsida; order Pinales; family Pinaceae; genus Picea; species Picea sitchensis. The sequence goes on along the minus strand of SNQJ01S0000092.1, from coordinate 372,946 downwards.
GAATATGGATGTCTCTATCTAGCTGATGTTTTATACGATGGGAGGATCCTAGGAAGGGGGGTTAGGCCTTCACCTAGGATGAGGAGGACCTAGCAATGGGTCACACCTATCATTTTCTCTATCTTATGCAGACCCATGACCCACCCTTGGTATTCACTAATATCAAATTGGTTGACATGGAGACCTAACATAAACTTTGACCATAATTTTTAAAGGAAATATAGAGGCACCTCCCTATTGTTGTAGGGAGGTTTGTCCAAAACCATAAACCACCTATCCATCCAATTCTATAAAAGTGGTTGGTAGGTGTAGTAGTCCACACAAATGCATCTCTTTATGATTGGCAGTTATACTTTGGTTCTAGGATCAATAAACATTGTCATCATCTATTGTTTTGAAATGTTCCGGTCTCTATCTTGGATTTAATCTAGCCTAGTCTTGTAATATTCAAAGATTCTAGCCCTATAATAAAAAATGTTAGTTAATTAGCATTGGGCACTTGCAATGGAAGATACATAGTGTCTAGGGAACTAGCTAAAGACAATTGTGAGGGCTCTCTAGTATTTCGTAAGTCTTGAGCAAGAGTTCTAAGAGACCTTAACCCTACATAAATTTTCATGTTTATGTTTGTTGGTTTTGGGTTGGGGTTTGGTGTGCCTACCTGTGGTGATGTCAAGTTTGGGATTTCTCCATGATCCATGTTAATTAAATTTTCTACAATTTAATAATGGAAAATAAAATGTAGGTTTATATTTTAAACATTTAAATAGATTATGAAATTAAAAAAATTATTTATTTTATCCAAATACATACCTTGAATCAACTCCAGACCACGTCACTAAACTCTTGGAGATCATGTTAGTAGAGTGAGGGCAGTCTTCTCCAATTTTTCTCAATATCCCTTGAAAATGTGTGGCACGGTCGGTCTATTGGTGAAATATATTGGTCGTGACCCCTTTTTTTAAAATGAATAGAGGAATGTGCACACATTCCTAGAGCACATGCACATTCTTACGAACACGCATGTGCTCTTAATAATTCATGTGCATTCTTTTCGAGGAGCTGACTTGGCGTCCTTGGTGGGGGTTCATGGATTGTTGAGCCTATCAAATTAAGAACACATGTGCATTCCTACGTGGGCATGTTTATGCTCACTCTATTGCCACTTTTTTGTCCATCGCCAGCAGAGACCCCTAAAAGAGTATTGTTTTTAGATCAACATCATACTTATATAGCTATGATGATTCATTGAGAGTGATCAAATATAAATTGAGATAAAAACCTCTAGGCACTTAACATATCATATCACCAGTAAGATGGATGTATCTTGATCTCTCTTTATAGATATATTTTTTCTTTGGAAATAAATTGTTGTGAAACTTTTAAGCACCTTCCTTTATTTCGAGGATGATATCCATTGTAAAGCAAGTGGTGTATACTTAGTACACCAAACCTCATGGAAATCTAAATGTGGTCTTGTATATTGTCTTGAAAACAATAGCATCAATTTATATTAACTAATATTTGGTATTCTTTTTTCTTTTTAGATTACAAATTGCTTTTAGAATGCACCTAGTTTCTCTCCTAGTTGTACCATGGGGATTTGAATATTTACCTTCAATCTCATATATATAGTGAGAGACACAAGGGATAACTCTTCTCATATGAACAAATTACCCAAAGCATGTTGCTAATGGAGAAATCATAAGTCAAGAGTCAATTTCCTCAAAATTACCAATAAAATCCACATTGATCAAATACTTCATAGATGAGGCACACTAATTTATAGCTTGAGTGGGTCTAATGGTTAATAACATGTATTTCCTCCTAAAAGGTCACAAATTCAAATCCATAGGCTGGTAAGATATATGTATACCTCCTTAAACTTTACCAATTTGATGTCACTTGACCATGACCTTAAAATTAAATTATTATTATTATATAATGCCATTAAACCTAATAAATTTTCCATTAATCATAAAAATAAAACAAAAACTTTGAACACCATATTATTTTTTATCTTCTTAGACATAAGAGTGTTTTTTACCTTCTCAAATTGATGGAAAAAAAATAGATTTTTACTCCAGAAGTTTATCTACCATTATAACTAAATCTGAAAACCTGAATATTCAGATAATAGTATTTTTTACCTTCCCATGAAGGTTAGACTTTTTTAACCTTTTCATCTTAAACATGTATTTTTTACCTTCTCAAATTGATGCTAAAAAAGTTGGAATTTTTTTTATTTTTAGCCTTAATGGAATATAAGACTTCTGACGAGATGGAACATCCGCTGCTTTTTCTTTGAATATACCCGCATCTATCTCAGCGGAAAGACACTGCACTTTAACGTCATTGATCACTGTATTTACAGGAATATACCTATTTCCTCTTCCGAAAGCCTCAGTACGGAAAGAGCGTTTCAGGACAGGTTATTTTATTGCTCCCAATTTCGCTTTCACTGCTTTATCATTGCTATATTATCGTTCGTTCCAGTTCTGCAATCCGAGACTCAGATATTTACAGATGTGTGGGAAGACTAACCGAGATATTATTTTTAACGGACACAGTAATTCGATTGCTGATTGGTTTAGGTCTGTAATAAGCACATTATATCCGTAATATCGCACAATGCACAGAAATGTCGAGAAAAAGACATGAAATCGCGGAGAATCGGTTAAAAGGGAAGATTCATAGCATTGTGCCATATGCCTGCTTGATCTCAATCCCGGAAAGTATTGCTTGCATCATTTATGAAGGTATATTATCATGGATATCCGGCAATCTAAACCCCATAAATACCCTAAATCTCTCTTGATCAGTATCAACGAGGAGTAGAAGCAGGTAGCAAATTATTGTGATTTGTTTGTGTGGTGACCATTTGCGGTGCAACTCTCCTTGGGCCAGCAGCAATAAGGGCTTATAGTAAGAATGCCACTCTACCCATGACATCATCGAGAATGATTATTGGTGATGGCTAGTCTATTCCACGTCCGCCAAAGGAGAGTTGCGCTGCGATTGCTCCTTACAGTGTAGTGTCAATGGCGCCTGTACTCCTGGACTACAAAGGGCGAAGGTATTTCTTACAGTATTTCTAGTTTTTCTTTACATAGCGGACTGTTATTGTGCATTCCTTTTACAAAATATCTTTAATTTGTTTTGGAGTAGACCTAATTTATAGAAACGACATTGATTTCGTCGTAATTTTAACAAATGTGACGCAGGCATTGCATTGACGAAGCAACCAGGTTTCTATTAAGCACACTGCATGCAATTTAAAAGGCACAAAATTTACAACGAGATTTACAGTATGATTATCATTAAATTCTGTCAGGTAAGTGTTTTTAATATAGAACGACTGATTTTGTGATCTTTCTGTGAAAATGGTTTGAGTATTATCAAAAAATTGAATTTTATTAAGGGGTTGTTTAATTTTTTCAAGTTTTGGTCCTTCTAGGTTTTGGTTCTTTTAGCCACTTAAATTTGTAAGAACTGTTATTTAAATTGTTTTTTAAATATAGAAATCGATTGAGAAAAACCATAAAAATCCCAAAATATAATATAAAACAATTAGATTACAATATAAGTATATATGGAGAGAGTTTTTATGGATATATTATAGTTTTTTATATTATGTATACATGTAAAGTATATAGACAACTCAATAAATATGGCACGCTCCGACTATGCACACCCGGCACATACGCTCAGACACTACTACTTATGCAAATAATATAACACATACCCAACACTTCTCTCATCATAGTATTTGTTATATTAAATTCCACTAGTCTCAACCCCATCTACCAATGAAATCCCTCTAAGGAATTTCCTACAACAATTAGGGATTTTAATGTTCCTAATAAAATGGTTAGAACCACTCCTCACAACCAGATCAACGATCGGTAATGATTCGTACTTACTCCCATCGAAACTGCAGAGAACGAGATCAGAATCTTAGTTCGATAGCTCCTCTCCAATGGGTGCTTCCGACAAATCCAATGATCCTTGGAGTCAAAAACCAATGGCTCTGATCATATTGTTCCCCTACCTATTATATGGATATCACTCATGTCTTCAATTAATCGTTAAGTGAATAGTTTGGACCCACGATAGATCTATAGTTGAGATTATATCGTGCACCCACTCACAGATCTACGGTTCAGGATCTTCCTAGGAGTCCTTCCTCATTGGAGTGAATACACTTTGAGTGATCACAGACCACTCCAACCAGTTCATTCTGGCGATTTTCTCTGATAGATCTAATGGTCCTCGTGACACCTCATTCGACTAATAATATTGGCTCAAAGTTTCAAAATTGCCCGACAATTATCGTCATTTGGGTCTTCCTCCTCAACACAAATCATACTGGATCCAATGGTTGTGATCCATCAAGACACCTTTCGATAGACCTATGTTTCTCAAAATCTATCATCGTTGGAATCTATTTGATACCATCTAGCATGCCCTTGACCATCTATCTATGATAGACATAACCCTTATGCCCAACATCAACATTCTTGATTTCACCATCCAAACTTTCGATGGATAAACGACTCTTGTTATCTCATAGCCTCCCCCATCATAATCCCAGTGCAACCTTGCACTTGTACACTCTAGTGATTTACCTTCTAATCAACGACTAGGATCACCTCACTACACCAAATCTACAGTTGCAATTCATTCTAACTCCAAACACAAGTTTTCTCCAAAATATAGATCCAAATTAGGACTTAACCATTCAGGGGCCCCTTTAGGATTATTCACTAAGTCTATGTCAGACTATCTCAAACTCTGGGTTCCAATCTAAACTAAATAAAGCATTCTCACTTCAAAACCTGACTGAATATTTGTATCCTGCAAGATTTCCATTTCAAGGAAGGAGGTTTCATTGGGCTCAAAGCTTCCCAAATATACACAGAGACCTTCCCAGATACCATGTCTCTCATGTTACCACTCTCCTAATGAATATTTGTATCTTTTGATCTTTCCATTTGAAAGCATTTTAGCTTTCATAGGGATACACCTTGTATTTTCACTACTCATTTGGTTATTCAAATTTATCATGTAATAGTGGAAAAGTTCATGCATAATCCATTTTACTCAGGAATTCAACCATTTTATTCATTTAATAACATCCATCATTTAAGAAATAATAAATACACCTTGATCGATAAACAGAAATCAGACATAACAAGCTAAAACCACGTATTTTTTCAGTGAAAGGTTAAATCAGCCAACTGACTAAGAGAGGAATCATTTCCTCACAATCGTAGACTATGTTGTAGTATGCCTTTCTACAGAAGGCCACCCCTGTGCCAAGCCATGATACCACCAGGAGACTAATTTGGCTGACTTTCAACTCAGGTAAATGGTTCAGGAAGGTTACTCTCCTTCATTCCACTAGCAACAATAGAATTTTCCGTCTTTCCACTGAGCTCAGGGTCTCCACAAGTTTATCAAGCACCTTCCCAACTGGATTACCTCTACATAAGGGCATCCCTTTTCTACTACATAGTTCATCAGCAACCTTCCCTTACCAATTTTGGTTTCTTTCTAGTGGCACCAAGTTGTGACCCTTTATTTCTTCAGTCTGGATATGGGTCTTCTCTGTTCTAGGGTGACCATCACTTTCTTAGGAAAGTTTCCTATTTTCCTCAAGGAAAATTTCCTAAATTTTCCACTACTCAAAATTGTGTGCATGATCTTCTCTTTCTCATCGCACCTTTTGTTTGCAAGTCTACAACTCACTCTATTCACAGTGGATCTATGTGAGGATATGTTCTCATATTCTTAGACTATTGTAATCTTTTCGATTGTGTTTTCTTGTTTTTCCTTGTCTTGTTCCTCTACTACCATCTATGTCATGCCCCCCAAATATTTTTTTACTCCCATTTCCTGTGATGATTTATACCTTTGGTCTCTTCTTCCACCCATTCCTTGGGATTCCCATGGAATGTTGTCATATGCAACCTCCAGTCATGATCCTAAATTCGAAGGGTAAAACAAGGTACATCCTTCTGTCATGTTTTCAGTTGACACTTTTCCTCTTCAAGCACCAAATCTATCAACAGTTATAACAACTTCAACCACCAATCCTTATCTCCATAACTGCTCACGTGGCTCCATGCAATTTAGGTACATTGGAATATGGTGCTTTCAATTATGTAGGTGTAGGATGGAATGTTGAGAAAGCTTCCTATTTTCTTCATTGAAACTTCTCAAATATACCTCGCTAGTCCCACTTGTGGTATCATGGGAAGTACTTAATGATTTTTCTTCGCATTCATCTATCTCATGTTTTATTTTAATCATAAACATAATCACATGCTTCATAATCACATTGCATGAAGTCTTAGAATGATTACATCTTTGGGGAAAACATGGTGTTACATTCCCCTCCCCCTTAAAGAAACATTGTCCTCGGTGTTTATATATATATATATATATGGGGGGGGAAATGAGTATGCCATTCTCATGGAATCTTCTAGCTCTAAGTAGCCTCATATGCTCCAAAGTGCTTCCATTGCACCTTGACCTACATGATGGTTCAGTTTCAGAGAAATGTTTCTCTCCTTTCCGGGATGCATTGAGGTTTGAGTTGGAATTCTCCCTTTGATTCCACCTATATCATAGTCCAATAAATAACATGATTAGATTCATGTTCATATTTATTTAATAAAGATACATGGAACACATTGTGAACCCTAACATTAGGTAGAAAGGAAAGTTTATATGCTATTGGCCCCAATCTTTCTAGGACTTCAAAGGGTCCACAATAGCAGGGTGACAACTTAGCACATGTCCCCATCCTCAAGGAACTCTTCTTGGTATTTAACTTGAGATACTCATGATCTCCCACCTTGAACTCTTTATGAGTCCTCTTGTTTTATGCATAACTCTTTTTTCTATCCTGGGCTTCTTTTGATTTTTTCCTTATTTTCATCATTGCATGTTCCATTTCCTTCAGCAGTTCTCGTCCAAGTGTGATCTTTTCCACTGGAATGTCTCAGTTGATTGGAACTCTGCACTTCCTTCCATACATAACCTCAAATCAGCTCATCTTCAATGATTCTCGATAACCATTGTTATAGGAAAACTCTACCGGGGGTAGATATTTTTCCCATTTCTTGGGTTGATGCATTACATGCATCCTCTACATGTCTTCCAACACTTTGTTAAACCTTTCAGTATGACCATCTGTTTGAGGATGGTAAGTTGTATTAAATGCTAATTGTGTTCCTAAACCTACAAACAAACCTTTCTATAATTTTGAAGAAAAATTTTCATCTCTGTCTAAGATTATGGTCTTGGGTAAGCCGTTCAATATAAAAAATTCCTTCATAAAAATGTTAGAAGCATATATGTCCTTAAAATTAGACTTTATGGGAATAAAGTGAGTTTCCTTGTTCAACATATCCACTAGTACCATTATTGCATCATGTTTCCTAATTATACTTGGAAAACCCATGGATATCGTTTCCCATTTCCATTATGTAGTTGGAAAAGGATGAAATAGTATTGTAGGGTGTTTTTGTTCAACCTTCACCTACTGACACTCCAAACACTTGGCAATATATTAAACAATGTCTTGTTTCATTCTTGGTTAGTAGTAGAATTGCCTCACAGTTGTTATCATCTTCTAATAACCAGGATGACCCACATAAAGTATCCTATGTAATTCATCCATGATCAAATGTTTCAGCTCCATTGAATCATGAACATACAACCTATGGTTATACAACAACAAATCATCAATTTTAAGTTGATACCCTTCACACCTTTTCTGATTGGGTTCTTTTTTCATTCCCTCTCTTACCTTATTGAAAATTTCATCTTCTTGTAAGAGGTTTCTAATTCTTTTCTTGATGTTAGACTCTCCTTCACTTGTTGTTTCTAAGTGTATTATCTACACACTTTGATTGAGTGCATATGCCACTCTGTTTTCTTTCCATTTTATGTGTTTCATAACAAAATCAAACTCATTGATCAACACCATCCATCTATCATGTCTAGCATTCAACTTTGGCTAATCAAATAGATACTTTAAGCCACAATGGTTCATCATCAATACAAGCCTTCTTTCGAGCAAGTAATGTCTCCACATCTTCAATGAATGTACAATTACTGCAAGCTCCAAATCGTGGGTGACATACCATTTCTCATGCTCATTTATTATTCATGACTCATAAATGATAACTTGTCCTTCCTACATGAGAACTCCACCAAATCTTTCTTTGCAAGCATCATTACAAATCAAGAAATCCTTTTCAGGGTCTACAATATTAAAAACATGGGTGTTGGTCAAAATATGTTTCAGTTTCTAAAAGATGGCTTCACATTCTATTTACCATAAAAATTCTTCCCTTTCCTCTGTAGTGAAGTGATGGGATGACCAATATTGGAGAATCCCTTTATAAATATTCTATAATATCAAACTAATCCCACAAACAACATTGCCTCTGTCACATTTCAAGGGGTAGACCAATCCATAATTTCATTAATTATTTTGGGATCTACGACCACTCCTTCTGTTGAAATTGTGTCGCCTAAATACTTAATCTCCTTCTAGAATAACTCATTCTAACTTAACTTAGCATACAATTCTGAGATGTTTTTCGTGCTCTTCCATAGTCTTGGAATAAACCAAAATATCATCCACAAACACTAAGGAAAACTTATCCAAATATTTGTTGAGAACATTTTTCATCAAGCACATGAAGGTAATCGGTGCATTGGTAAGCCCAAATGGAACCACCACAAACTCATAGTGTCCATACCTCATTATAAAGGTTGTCTTTTGAATATCTTCGTCCTTAATCCTAACTTGATTATATCCAGATCTCAAATCAATCTTAGAGAAAAATTTAGCTCCTTTGAGATGATCAAAAATATCATTGATCCTAGGAAATGGATACTTATTCTTGATGGTCATCTTGTTTAATTGTATGTAGTCAATGCAAAAGCACAATGCACCATACTTTTTATTTACAAACAATTTTGGTTCTCCCCATGGGGACACACTCATCCTAATGTACCATTTTTCCAACATTTATTTCATCTATACTTTCAGTTCCACCAATTATGGCGTGCTCATCCTATACATGGTACTTTTGATGTTTGTACTACTCCAGGCATAAGATCTATTTAAAAATCAAGATCTCTCTTAGGAAAAAGTCCAAGCACCTCCTTTGGAAACACATCCTTAAACTCCCACAACATTGGATGATCTTCACCCTTCAGCTCCTTATCTTTTGTTAAATTGAGCACTTGTATTGCATACAAGGGACATCCCTTCCTACTAAATTTCTTAAGCTCCAGTGCTAATATCTATCTAACTGAAACTGGTTTTCGAATTCCTTGCAAAAAAATTTCATTTCCTTCTTTGTCTTCACACTATAATTTTTTCTCATAGAAGTTCAATTTTTCTTTGTGAACAACTAGCCAGTCCATGCCTAAAAGCACATCATATGATCCCAGGGGTAGGATATTCAAGGATTTTTGAGTATGCAATACACTCATTTCAAACATACAAGCCTCTATTACCTCTACCACTCTTCTCTTCATCCCTATGGCCAACTAAAATAGCCATTCCTTTTCATGTTTCTTTCTCTATAAGGCACATGCTTCAACAACTTGAGGCAAGATATAACTAAAGTTAGACCCAGGGTCAATTAAAATTGAGATGAGATGTTGGGTGATTATACCTTCGAGCTCCACTACAGAATATTGGTGGTCTACTTGCCAATTTTCCACATATGCATATATTCTCGACACACTTCTAGCCACATAATTGACCACGGTAGCCACTTGGATATGATATACTCTTTTTTTTTCATGCTTCCTATGAGGACAATATATTAACAGCTGTTCATATCCACAAACCCAATATTGTATAGGTCCTTTCTTTGGTTCCTCCACTTTTTCCCTTGCCTGCTCTACTGAGCTATTTCCACTCTGAGATGGAATTTTTTTGTTGATGTACACTTCTTCCCAGTTGACCAAATTGTTCACCCTTCTTCATATTCTTATATGGGGATGATTTAAATCACTTCTTTTGAAATACGCTTTTATCCTTTATTTTCCAGTCCCTAGAAGGACCTTTCTTATTATTAGACTGACCATAGAAACACTTATCCTTCCTAATGTTATACTCCAGAGTCTTAGACTCATCAAATTCAATTATGTTCTTATAGGATTGTGGTAACCCACTGAGGAAACATGGTATCCTTGCTTTTCCATCCGTGAGGTAAGAAACATACCTCAATAGCTCTAAAAATTTATTAGCATAGGAATCCATGTAAAGTTTCCTCAACTTATGTTCATGGAATGCTTTGATCTTTCCATTAAAGTATGTCTCTGATAGGTAATCCTTCCTAAAATACTTGTCAAACTACTTCCAGTTCAACTTACTCTTTTTTCAATCCTTTGACTTGCTTGAGGTCCTCCCACCATATGGAGGATCCTCCATTCAAATTAAAGATGGAAATTGTTTCCTTTGTATTTTCTAAGTAATTGTGTACCCAAAAGATTTTTCTCATCCCCAAAATCCAAGCCTCAACTTCTTCTCCCTTCATTATTTCTCCATCAAAGGTGGGTGGCTTGGCCTTCTTAAATTCTTCATTTAGAGAAATTTGTGAGTGTCTCTTTCTCTTCTTTATGGGAACACTCGATCTAGTGTCACTGCTAGACATCTCTTTGGAAGTTGTCTTCCTATTGGATGAATCTGTGGAAATTTTTCCACCAGATATTCTTTTCTTTTCATCCCGATGTCTCTTCTTGAAAGAGTTATTTCCCACATTTCTATGAGATAATCCATGCTTTTGGGAATCTGAATGGGTTTTCAATATCTCACATTGTTTCATCTCTACATTACTAGTGTCTGGAAATTGCTACAAATGATTTTGAATTTCTAACAAACTCTACAGTAGCACTTCATTTATCTCTTCCTAGTCATCCTGAGCTCTCATGAGCCTCTCATTGTCTACCTCCAGACTTTTGACAGTGGCTACCAAATCTGGAGTAGTTTATCTTTCCCTCTAGACATCATATTCCCCATCTTTGAGGTGTGAGGTGTCTTCCATGCTATGTTTCACCATTCACCTCTACTTTCCTTTCTGTATGCTTTACATGCTAAAAAATCAAATAATTATTAGTCATTACATCAACAATGTTAGAAGCATGCATTCTTGGAAAAATAATTTTTTTCTCAAACAATCAAGTTGTCTTAGTGACCCATTCAAGCCTAGAGTTTGAAATCTACTCCGATACCACTTTGTAACACACCCAACCCCCTAAACCCTCTTATATTGGTGGGATGTTCTTTTTTCTTCATTTCCCTGGGGTAAGTATTTGGATTTACATTGAATGGTTTAGGTCTGCCATGATATCTGTGAGAGCTTCTCGCATCATAGTATTCACTATATTAAATTACAGTGTTTCAAGACCCATATACCAATGAAATCCCTCTAAGGAATTTCCTACAATGATTAGGGATCTGAACGTTCCCAATCATATGGTTAAAATCTCTCCTCACCACAAGATCAATGATCAACAGTGATTCAGACTTACTCCCATCAAAATTGTAGAGCATGAGATTATAATCTCAATTCGATAGCTCCTCTCTGACAATACCTTATAACAAATCCAACGATCCTCAGAGTCATTAACCAATAGCTCTGATCACATCAGTTCCCTTACCTACTCAACGATTATCACTTGTCTCTTCAATTACTTGTTAAGGGAAAAGGTGGGACCCACAATAGATCTACGGTTGAGATTATATCACATGCCCACTCATAGATATTTGGTTCAATATCTTCCTTAGATTCCTTCCTCATGAGTTTCTCCAATGGATCTAACAGTCCTTGTGACACCTCATCCAACAAATAAGATTCTCTCAGAGTTTCACAAATGCACAAAAGTTATATTCATCTGGGTCTTCCTCCTAGATAAAAATCATACTAGATCTAATGACTATCATCCATTGGGACACCTTTCGACATATCAATGGTCCTCAGACTCCCTTGTCGTCAGACTCTCTTTGAGACCATCTAGCAGGCCTCCAACCATCTACCTATGATAAAATTATAACCCTTACGCATGACATCAATAGTACTTATTTCACCATCCAACCTTTTTATGGATCAATGACTCATGGGTTCTCCACTTAGTGAACCTATGACATAGCATTTTCATTCATGGGATATTAAAGAATGCCCCTAATTTCACTAGATATTGAAAAACATCTCCCAAAATCCTTTTTTTAAGCCCCCCTCCCAATACATATTTCCAATAAAAAAATAAAAAGACTTTTTTTACTACATATCCCCTATTTTTACCATATGATACTTTTTATACCCCTGAACACTTATAGGTTCCCCCATACCCCACATCCCCCACCTCAATTCCTATAATATATTGACCCTTTTTTTCACAATTTAAAACCCCCCTTTATGAATTAAGGTGATAAGCTATTGATCAACAAGGTAAATCCCCCGTGCAATGACTCATTATCTCAAAGCCTCCTCCATCGAAATCCAAATGTGACCTTGCACTTGGACACTCTGATGACCTGTTGGCGTAAAAGTGATCAAACCGGGGTCCTTCTCAAGTTACCAAAAAAAGGTATCGATGTATTCTAGTGCATTGGAATTTTCATCTTCCTAAGAGGGAATAAGTCTCACCTGAAGCACAGCCGAGACGAATAGGATAGGGAAGGGTAAGGAGAATACTCAGACAGATCTCTGAAACATCAAGATTCATATAGTACCTACGTAAGATAACTTAAAACTATTGCATTCCTGAACATTTCCTAACTGAGAATGGAGAAACATAGTTGTGGTGGCATTCATTATGCAAGCTATAACCGTTTAAGAAATAACATTCCATAGATTCATAAGACTAAGTACACAGGATATTTTCAAGAAAATTTGGGTCTCCCACTGTATTATCAGATAACATGGTTCTTCTCAAAATACAATATCAGCTTGAGTTATAGGTATGATTGGTCATGCCAAAGATATTAGAAAACAAATTTGTACTACTGTGAGACAATGTTGTTTCAATCCCTTTCTCTTTCCCAACACTACAATACTACATGAATCTATTACATTATCAGTCTGGTTCTGAACCCAAATCTTAGGACTTAGCTAAACTAACAACATGAATGATAACAACAATAACACTAACAACAAAAACAACCCCAACAACCCTTTTACAATAATATTGATCCCATATATGTATAGTATGATCCAGGATTGTTGGTTAAGAACCCAAGAGTTCTCTCTTCTTCTTGATTTGGTTGCAACCTCTTTCTCCAAAAAATGGTGTTGTGTTGTCCTTCCAAATATTTTCTGTTCTAATTGTTTATTGTTGCACATTATGTTTTCTTTGTTTTATGTTCCTTCCATTGGTCAACTGTCTCATTCCAAAATAACTTGTGAAAAAACGGTTTATCAAAATGAAGGGCCCAACAGGCTCCAACCACAATCCTTGACTCACCCTGAGTCAAGTCTTTGGCTCTTCCATGGTCTCTGGGTTGGATTGTTTTTTGTCATTTCCTTTTTCTTCCAGGTTGCTTCCACTTCTAGCTTGGATTGTTTCTTCTTTATATTATTCAAATGAAGGGCCCAATTCAAGTACCAGTTTCATGGATTTCTTCCTAACTCCTTGGAATTTCTCAACTTTGTCTTGCCACTTCCTGGAAAGCACTGAAGCTTCTGCAACAAGTTGTTGGGTCATGTTTCTAGTGAACTCCTCTGGTTTGGATGCAACAAGGGAATTCCATTATGATTCAGAGATAGCATCCACATGATGCATCTGTAGATAGGTGGCTTGGACGATTGGTCAAAACTTTCGAAGTTCTTTCTTTGCCACTATCTGAGATTCAAACAGTGCATTCAGATCATTATCGACTTGTTGAATCTCATCAAATTTTGTTTGTTTTTCGAGCAGATCTAGGGATTTGGGTTCTTCCTCATTGATGGATTGGATCTTTGAGATGACTCCCATCCAATTGTTGATCTCTTTGAAAATTTTAGTGCACTCCACAGTATTTTTGTGCAATGTTATTATGGTGTTGTTTCCTTCCAGAACAACCTTTTCCAATTATTCCTTTAGCTTGCGAGGTTGTAATTCAACTTCTAGTTTGGTTTCCCACAACTGAACTTCGATATTTTAGGCTCTTGCAGCCAACTCATTCTAGGTGACCTGAACCAATTCAATCTACTTGGTTGGCTCATCTATTGCCCTGGATTCTGGTAGCTGAGGCATTGTCTTTCTGAATGTAGTCCAGGCCTTTGTTAATTTTTCCTTCACTTTTTCAACTTTGTGCTCTGCTTGAATCTTTAATTGCTCCTCTTGCGTTCTTTATGTTTGTGCTAGGAGTCCTTATTTCTTCTAGAAGTTAGCTTCCCTTTCTGCCTACTGGATCCTGTGCTCTAACTGATCGGTAGAGGCTTTGATGAGGCCTACTAGTTGTGGTGTTGGAAAATGAGCGATCTTGCCAGATGTAAGAGTAACATCTAGGGGTAGTCTAGCTTGAAGAAGAAGTACGCTAGCCATGGAGTGTTCTGAGGGTGTCTCCACTTCTTATTCTCCTGGTGATGGACTTTGAAATTGTTGTGGAAGCCTGGTCTTCATAGTTGTCAGAATTAAAGGGAGAACTTTTGTCTTTGTCAAGCAAAGTTGTAGTAACTTTGAACATTGTTGCAGATTCTGGAGTATTGGAACCAGTTGTTCCTTCATTGATGTTGTGCTTTGTGTTGATGGTGTTTGGGGTTTTGTTTGAATCTATTGTGTTCCTATCTCTATAGGTAGTGAAACTTCTGGAGTCTCGCTTATGATAATTCGAATCTCGACACTAACTATTAAGACAGGAATCTGGGTGACTGGCACTTGCAAAATGGAAGTAAGTATGGGGGCCTTTTGGTTGCTTCCTTTCTACTTAGGGTAGAGTGACCGAGATGGCTATAGCTGTAAAGTATGGTTGGCTCAAGGATGCAGTATTCAGGGTAATGATTTCTTCCATGTTCTCAGATGGTTCAGGGAATTCCAATTGCATTGATTCAAGAGAAGTGGTTTGGGATGGTACGGTGGTGTCTTGCAGTGGCGACGGGGCTTTCTCAACAATGTGGGTCATGTATACACTGGTGTCTAGCACATGATCACCTATGATGTTAATCACGGTCTAGGCATCATGAGTGGCAGCCTTGGTGTGAGGTAGAGTTGTGGATATGGGTTGTGTATTTATAACTTTGGCAGGGGAAACCCATGTTTGAGGTTTCTTAATTGAGATATCCCCTATAAACGCAGCAGTGAGGATTTCATTCACATTCCTACCTGATAGGACGACCTATTCTGGGAACTGTGGGAACACTGGTAATTTCCTCTTCTTCTACTCCAGGGGTTTCTCATCCTCTTCTTCTTCTGAGTCCATTAGCATTTGAACCTTCTGCTTTTTTTCTTCTAGGCTATAACTCGGCCATAATTCTTCTTCATGCTCCTTTTTCCTCAGAAGATCTGATGGAAAGAGGTAGTGCATACTTGAATTGCAAGGGTTGTTCTTAACACCGTTCCAAGACATGACTTATTTTTCAAAGGCCTCTTCATCCAGATAGAAGGGTAGCGACCTTGTGTGAAACTCCTTGGGATTTGCATGCCTCAGCCAGACAAAAGTGTAGTGGCAATTTAGCGCAAATGATATGTTCCTTGTGTTCAAATTTAACAACTCCTATGGTATGCGCAACCACTGAGTTGTGTCTATGATCCAGTTGTACCACTTCAAGAATGCTATGTTGTTGAACTCTATGTTCTCTGAGTCTGACCTTGAATTCCAAGGTTCGAACATTTTTTCTAGGCTCCCCTTATCAACAAGTGCCAACTATCTTCCTGTGGGTGATCTCCATTTCCACATTGCAAATGCAATGAGCAAGTAGCCATAGGTGAATGTTCCTCATTTCTCCTGAGATTCCTCGTAAGCAATGAGGATCTCCTCTAACAAGTAGCTGCACCAGTTAAACACTACTCTGTTTGCGCAAAAGTACACTACAGAGAGAGCATCTAAAGTGAATTTTACCTTGTAGTATGAGCGCATAACCTTACTTTCAATCACGTAACAGGATGTCTAGACCGTCTCTGGAAGAATTGGCTCAGTTTTGGTTGTTTTTTTGCCTCTCTGGGTATGTAATTTCTCATATAGGCTAACTTCGCCCTTCATTTTTCCATGCTTAGTTTGTAATTGGAATCCTATCGATACATATTCACCCTCAAGGGACAATCCAGTGAGTTGTTGGATGTCCTCATCATGAATTGGATATCTTCTATTAAGCCATAAGCTCTTTCCATGCACCTGACTGATCAAAAATTTGGTGCACTACGCAACCTCACTAGTGGTTATGAAGATTGGTAGATCCCTGAGGTGCATAATGGTGGAATTAAACAGGTTGATGAAGTTCAACTTTGGGACAAAATGCATGCCTCCCACTGCATCTGGAGCCAAGTCCCAAAACACACTAATATTCATCAAAGGAAACAATACTTGGTCCATTAGGTCGAGGTCGAGGACTTTTACTTGCTTGGCCTTTCCCTTGACATCACCCATGACCTCTACCCAAGGATCACATGGTACGTCTGGAATCGCTTCTTTCGGAGCCGAACTTCAGCCTCCTATTACTCTTGGCATGTTGGCTCTAGATTGCTGGAAAACTAGATTAGTTGAGTTGGGGGTTGGGGTTGTGACTAGGGAGCAGAGGATTTCACAGATGAAGCGAGGGTGTAGATAACACAAAAAAAAACAGATAGATAAGGTAAACAGTGAGTCTCACTCATAGGTTTCAAGATATTATAAAYGAGACAAATGGAGAGCTCTGTAATTACTCATAAAGACACTCATCATTAGGCCAGCAACGCAATCTCAGTCTCTGAYGTTCAACGGGACTGGTAACGGGGTAAAGTCCCTAAGGTGATTTGGGCATTAATGAATGGACTGACAGGGACATGATCGACCTGAGAGGCTTACCGTTTTAATGGTTGATAATCCCGGTAGGGATATCGATGGTATCCACGTGTATCATTCTTTTATGGCTTGACGAAAAGTTATGGCGGGTGATTGTAGCTACCATAAAGGGTATGAATGGACAGGATGCGGGTGGTATGTTTCTATGATACAGTTCAATTTCACCCCCCTCTGACCACAATGAGGGTCTGTGCCATATTTAATGACTTCATTTACTTTAAGGGTGACTTTTATGACCCTGGGCGGCCGAGTAATCATTTCTTCACAGAAGAAACACTTAAATGAAAAAAGAAAAAAACATATGTTGTTGCGCCATTATTCATACTATGACATTATTGAATGTATTAAAGAAAATAAATAAAATCAAACGCTTACTATTGTACAAGCTCCCTTGGACTGGAGCAACAGTCCTTTGGTTCAATCATGAGAAATGTAAGGTTTCAGGCGGGCTCCATTCACCCAACCTAGTCAAAGGATATCGTCTATTTGCGCTAGCTTGACTGCACGAGAATGTTGGATTTCCACAACTATGAATGGACCCAACCAATGCATGTGAAACTTTCCTGGATGCTTCTGATATCAATTTTCATATATTAGTACCTTATACCCTTGGTTAAATCTTTTGGACTTAATGTGCTTGTCATGGAAAGATTTATGTCTAGATTTTTCAACCGTCTGATGGAAATCTGCTAGAAATCTCACTTCCTCAAGTTCCTGTATGTCGACAATCCTTTGTGAAACTAATTCATCATCTATCATGTGTGTATCCTGTGCTATATAGAGACTAGGGGTGATGAAATCTGCAAGTACAACAACTTCTTTCCCATAAACCAATTGAAATGGGGTATAACTATGTAGCTTCTTTGTGGTAGTCTTGTAGGTCCACAAGACTATCAAAACTCTATCATCCCAGTCTTCCCTATTTTCGCAACATACTTTTGTTAGTCCTCTTTACATAATTTTATTGAATTCCTCCAATGTATCATTAGCTTGTAGATGGTAGGGACTGCTCTTGTGGTGTTGTATAAGGAATTTTCTTGTCAATGTTGTGATTGTGTTGTTGATAAAGTGACTACCTTGATCATTGGTTAGGCTTCTAGGAAATCCAAATCGAGTAATGATGTTTTCAAATATAAATCTAGCAGTTGTGTATGTCGAAAAATATTGAACTGCATCTACTTCATCCCATATTGTGAGATAATATATTGTAGTAATGATGTATCTGTCCTTTGAATGCTTAGTTGGTGAGTTGATAGGTCTAATAAATTCAACATCCCACTTCTCAAATTCCTGAATTTCTCTGACTGGCTGAAGGGGTAATTCATCTCTACGTGATGGATTCCCTACTCTTTGGCAGGTGTCACAAGATCTATCAAACTCTTTAGCATCTTTAAATAACGTAGCCAACCATAGTCCAGCTTGAATTACCTTCTGTGTGATATCTTTACCTCCAACATGTCCTCCCGCAACTCCTTTGTGGCATTCCCACAGGATATCTTGTCTTTTGTGGTTCAAGACACATCTTTTGAGGATGTTGTCTAGTCCCAATTTGTAAATTTGCCCCACGATCAGTTGATAGTCTTCTATGCGAACCACCATATGTCGTTTTTGGGTTTTGGAGTAAGTTTCTAGGCGGGTCCTTGTACCGAGGAAGACAACAATGTATTCAATATACTCTGGGATGGCCTCAATTTGGAATAGGTCTGCATATGGGAGTTGATCATCCATTGCTCCACCAATTTACCCTGATTCCAACCTGGAAAGGTGATCTGGACCCACATTGCATCTTCCTAGTTTGACAACCGCTTTGAATGGAAACTCTTGAAAGAGCAGTAGCCACCTGCAAATCCTTCCTTCAAGTATTGGCTTATTGACTAGGTACTTCAACGCAGAGTGGTCAATAAGAAACTTGAAATGAGAACCTAACAAATAGTGTATAAACTTTTGTAATGTATAAATCATAGTTATACCTTCTCTTTCGGTGGTTGTGTAGTTGTGTTCATCTTGCAAAAGTTTTCTGCTAGAAAAATAGATAGGGTGGTCCATATTTCCTTCTCTTGGTTGCACTAAAATGGCTCCCAGGGCGATACCTGATGCATCCACATGTACATGGAATTCAATTTCCCAATTGTGAAATATCAAGATAGGCACAAAACTTAGTTTTTCTCTGAGAATGTTGAATTCTTTGTCACATGTTGGTGTCCACCGAAATAGTTTGAACTTCATCAACAATTTTTCTAGAGGTGCGGTGATAGTTTCATATATTTTGATGAAATTGCAGTAATATCTTGTATGTTCAAGTGTAGAGCACAAAATTTTATCACTTATAGGTGGCGGCATGTTCAAAATGACCGCAACTTTAGTTGTGTCTACCAAGACTCCTTCCCAGCATACAATATGGCCTAGCAAATTGCCATGTGGTACGCAGAAGATGCACTTTCTTAGATTTAGAGATATATGTAATTCACAACATCTATCAAAAATTAACCGGAGTACCCCTACATGTCCCTTTAACAGGTTGTATATTGTCCAATCGTCCATGTATACCTCTACAAACTTGTGGATGAACTCTCAAAATGTTGTTATTACGATCCGATAGAATACTGCAGGGGGATTATTTAAGCCAAAGGGAATTATGTTGTAAGTGAATGACCCCCATTCAATTATAAATATGGTCTTCTTCCTATCTTCCTCTACAATTCTGACTTAGTGATATCCTGAGAATCCTTTTGTAAATGAATGGGATTATTTTCCCGCAACCTGATCCAACACTTTGTCACTGAAAGATGTTGGAAACAGATCATGCACATATGTAGAATTCAGAATTTTGTAGTCCACACAAACCTGAATGTCTTATGTATCCTTCTTGCTCTAGATAACTATGGGGATAACCCACTCGACTTCTTCAATTGGAAAGATAAGTCCTGCTACAAGCATTTTGTCTACTTCCTTCTTGACCTTCTCTTTTATTTTATCATTAAGGCGGTATGGTCCGTGTTTCACCAGTGTTGAGTCTGGTTTTAACTCAATTTTCATTTCTCCCATGGTTCCTTTTATACCTTCCAGTTCTGAGAACGTTTTCAGGAACAAGTCCTCATACTCCTACAATAGGTTGTGTACTTCATTCATAGTTTTCTCATCCCAGTAATCTCCTATGGAAGTTATCTTAGGATTCTTTGTACTCCCTATATTAACTTTTCACAAATTTAGTGGATGATTATAGGAGCTACATGTGTGACTAGGTATAGTATCATGAATATCTCTACTACCTTTCATTTCTTTAATAGTTAAGTTTATAATCTCTTCTAATTCATCGGGTTTTTCCAGGTGTTTATAAAATTTACAACAAGATACAACTATCTTATCATATTCAAGACTCATACTAGACTGAAGCAATTGGACATGGTCATCACATACTACTAGTTTTGGCCTCTTTTTGCAAATGTCAATAAAAATCATTTCTCTGATTCTTTGAAGGACTGTGTTGAGCTCAAGGTACTTACTTGTAAAGGAGAAGTCTTTGAAAAATTGGTCCTATAAGGTCTGCCAACAACTTGTTTTTCTTCTAGTCTCTTCATGCATGTACTAGGCTTTTGGGATTGGACCCAGTGAATGGATAAATACTTGAACCCATAGGTGAGAGGGTACTTATGGAACTTTCCAATTCTTTAAAAAATGCTCAATATGCACTTTATGGTCAGATCATCCATCGAAAAATTGTGCATATTGAAAATCTATATTCATATCTTCTTTCAGTTGATCCCTACTTTGGAATCAACATCGAATGGCTTGCTTCACGTCTTCCTACTCCTTAATAAAGGCTTTAGGAGTGGACCACCATCTAGTGGGCGTATCCTGCAAGGATAAGTCAAGAATAGAGATCCTTGGATCCGTCGCTATTTTATATTCCATGCTAGAAAGAAAATTGTCTACCTCTGAGGTACCATCATATGTTGGGTGTTCTATGACCTTGGTTCCAATCCATCTTGTTACTCTAACAGTTGTGCATCATCTTGAGAATCGTTCGTATGAGCCTTTCTTCCAAAGTTCAAATGCTAGTTCTGAATCCTTGTCAACAGATTGTATGCTTCTCAAACTTACCGATCCATCTGTAGTGGGATTTATTTAATCTGGCCTCATTCTTTTTGTTATGGTGTATAATTGGTCAAGAGCATCTGGTTCCATATTGTTTCCACTAGTTCAATGTATCTAGGCCCTAAATACGGATCTAAGGGCTGAACAACTTTTATCCCATCCTCTTCAAACGTCATGGTGTCCCTCTTTAGATCAATGATATCATAGTTTTTTTATTCCCAATCAATTCCGAGTAGAGCACAGTAGGGATATTTATCTCCCATGATTTCAATTACCTCAAAATCGGTTGTGGTTTTAACTCGCGCAACATCTATTTCTACATTTTCTAGCCTTCCTACTGGAAAAATGCAGTATTGGTTTTCCACTCTCAACTAGATGGGAGAATACACTAACTGAGGTTTTCCCAAAGTGTCCCAGGTCTTTTTGGGTAGGATGTTGACGTCTAATCCCAAATCTAGCATGGCATATTTGATATCAAAATCATCTAGCTGGGCTTCTAACCTAAATTATTTTCCTATTCTCACATTTCTTCTTTTTATTCTCTGGGTATTCTAATCAAGAAGGTTGGTCCTTACTATGGCTTATGGGGTTCCCTCATTTCCCAATATTAGGTACAAGGTGTTGCGCAACTTCTTCATAAGTTGGTCATCCCCGAGGATTTCAAAGAACAATTGAAACCATAGATTGATTATGCTTTGAGACTTCTCAAGGTGTCTCTTTGGAATTAAAGAGTTTCTAGGTGTCGGTGGTGAGGTAGGGGCTTGCGAAAGTGTAGGTTGAAAGGTGACTTTAGGGGAATTCTCCATTATTTCTGGAGTAGGGATACTCTTAAATACTTCTATTGCATCTTTGAAGAACAACTTTTGTTTCAAAGGGTCATACCTATCATCCTTGGGAGTTTCTTTCTTAATCTTTGGTTGGTTGTCTACATCTACCCCAATTTTTTCTCCTACTCGAGTAATGATGTTGATCTTAGGTAGTTTTCCCTCGATTCCCTTTTTCAGTTTAGATCCTACGAAGTTATCTACTCATAATGAACCTGATATCCCCATTTCACGATCAGTTCTGGGAAGTCCTCGGTTGCATGTCTGTTAGTCCTACAATGAGAGAACCATGGTCGTCTTGGGTGAGGACACTGATACTATAGTGACCTTGTTCATTGCAATTGCAACATCTACTCATCCCTCTTCCTCCATTTCTCCCTTCTATGAATCCACCTTGAACCCCACTTCTCTGACTTCTTTCAGGTCCTTGGGGTTCATTTATTTTGAATGTTGTCTGATCTAATCTGTCAACAAGCGCATCTAGTGCTCTACATTGATTTGTAGCATGTGTTGTAGATGCACAGAACTTGCAATGTACTATATTGGGTGCAATTGTATACTTTTTCATGATAGGACATTGTCTTGGTGCATGCCCATGTGTCTGACAAATCTCACAATACTTAGCTAGATGAGATGTTTGATTTCTTGGAAAGGTATGGTATATCCCTGGTGCATGGAATGGTGGAGTTGCAGATACTTGTGCAACTCCTCATGTTGGTCCTGGAGAGGGCCCCATCGAGTTGTGAGGAGGTCACACTTCCCTCATGAGCGGACATTCATTTTCCATATGCCCTTCTATGTATCATCTTGTGCACCAAACCTAAGGTCATCCTAGTCATGGTATGGTTAATTCTTGAATATTCTTCGTTAGCACTGATATTTGTCCCTAGAGTTGCAAAACATTTGCATCCCTGGAGGGCTAGTCACCCTCAGACTCCCTGGATAACCTGCCATGGCTTCGATATTCATCGACTATTTCAAAGTGTCTATTAAGGTGGCTATTTTTTGTTTTGTTAGAGGAATTATAGTCAGAGGTAGTAATCCTTGGATGTACCAATCCCTCTCATGGTTGATTTTAGGGGCTAAATTTTGCTCATGGGCTAATTTTCCATGGTTTTTCCAAAAACGAGATTCACTATTTTAAAAATGATTCGCCCAAATTCTATAGGATAAAATTATTTTACCTTAAAAATTGCCTAAATTTTATAAAAAATATATAAAAGCCTTAGAAATTTGAATATTTTTACAAAAATATTGCCAAACATTTATAGTTGGCATATGAAGGATTAGTAATATTCACCAAGGTTTCTACATTTTAAAATAAATTTCCATCCTTAGAATCATCCCTGCTCCCTCTAGTTATCTTTGTGAATTGGATGTGTTAACCTCCCAATAGTGTCTTGATTTATGACTGTACTCCCAAGCAGATTCTCCTTCCCTTTGTTGGATCTCCTGCAACTCAAAGAGAGCTTCTTTCTCTGAATGAGGTAGCTTTAATTCAGCGATGAACTTCAAATGAACTTTGGCAAGGGTGAATGCTTATCCTTGCACCCCTGGTTCAATAGCCTTCATGTACCATTTGAGGGAACAAGCCCTCAACGTAGTCTGAAAATCTACTAACTTGTTTGCATCGAGTGTCCCTCTGGATCTCTAGATGGATTCACATAAGAACCAATGCTACTCTACGTCCTCGTCCCCTTTACCCCAAAACTTTGGGTATTTGGCGATTGAGGCCCCCATATTTACAACCATTATGGGTCTTACTATTCCTATTAAAATAAAACCTAACATCCCTAGTAGTGTTATTGATCCAAAAATGATCTTTAAATACTTCGCTGAGTTTTAAGAATGTGTTAAATTACCACTCAGGAATTAATAAAAGAAGGAGATTAAATGAAAGAATGTTTCAACCATTAGAACACATAAATAATGCAAAACAAAAAATGAACATTAAGAACGTCAATCCATAATGCCAAAACTTGTTAACAGAGTTCGAAAAATTTGTCTACATCTCTGGGCCTTTGTCTCAGTGGTGACCACTTTATTGTTCTGTCCAAATGCTCATTACATCCATAAGAAGCATGCAATCTGTTGCAAAAGGTCTCTAATCTACCACATACATGATCTCCATAAACAAATCTACTATGCTCTCAAAAAGACTCAATAACCTTTTACAAAAAAATACCCCTTACATTGAAAAATACCCTTACTTAAATAACAAAAGAGTCATAAATAAATTGGGACTAGATCCACTTTAAATAGATAATATCCAAACTATATCCCAAAATATCTTTAAATAATCCCCATTTCCACTTTAGTGGGCTTATCTACTTTAATAGCCATAAAATATATGGTTTTAAAAATAACCATATAATAAACAAGGGTTGCATGGTAATGTAGTCCTTGCCGAGTTAGTTGGGAAATACATGTTGAACAATGAAACTTAATATAATTAAATGCAAGTAATGGATAGTTTTTGTCAAAAGATAATAATCGATGGTTGTTTGTTATTCAAAATGTATAATGAACCGTAAGTTGAATAACATGGGCAATTTATGTATCTAATAGAGTCTATAAAAATTTTACGGCATATGAAACTACCTGGGAAATTTATTTATATTGGTACCAATAATGTTTGGCATATAGACCCAATTTTTACCATATTACCGGGCATGAACACATAAAGATCATAAAGATGTAGGAGAAAAATCCTTTACAACAACACAAACATGCATATTTGAAGAGACATGTTTTGATTCTCAAAGAACCAATTCATTATTCATTGTTTTTGGCAAGTTGAGAAATGACGTATAGGCCCTTAAATTATGTTGCATAATGTGTCCCTCAGTAAACAATGTTGAAACCTCCTTCGAGTCCATGGGAATTGGTAATTTTAGATTAATTTTAAGAATGAATTATTTTCCAAGTTTTTTAATGATTATAAGTTTATAATTTATTTCATCTAAATATATTTAAAAAAGATACTTAAAAAGAGTCTAAGAATTTTCTAATGTTTTAAAATTAAAATTAAATAAAACTTAAAATCTAATAATCTAATGAAAACGTCATTTATCCAACTGATGGCAGAATTAATAAATATAATATGGCGGCCATCAATATAAATTTCATGACATGGTCCTTAGGATTTTGCAGGACCGTACACACTACACCTCCCCCGCTTGAGAAATCAGGGTCATCCTTCCTCCGAACAATCAAGGCCATGTCACTACAGTACAACGAGCCCTAAGAAAGATAGAAAAACATCATAAGATTAGAATATAACATTGGTTTGAAATTATATTTTGTGAATTGATTAAAATATAACAACTCATAATTTTTTTTACATAGCAAAATTATATTTACATAAATCTAAAATGCTTTCTAATCAAAGCAAAATTATACTCAAAAGTGTCATGTATTTTCGATGTATGTCACGAGTAAATAATTCCGAAAAAGTAATTTAAACTCTGTTTAAATAATATAATACCACTCATTTCATATTTAATAATATACTAGCACAACTGCTAACTCGCGGCTGAGAACGTCGAAAGAAACGCGTGGACAGGCTAGCCATCGAATATGAAACACGCAGACAGGTGAGACGTACGAACAGCCGAGGAGGAAGTTGAAGTAGTGCCCATTAATAATCCAAACGTGGCAATTATATGGTGCTACAGTAATTTCTTAATATGATTAGGTAAATGTTAAAAAGTCAACAGGTTAACGGATGCATTCAAAAATACAAGTTATGAAGAGTAAATCACATTCATTGATTTGGGAGGACAACTAAGAATATGCCAGCATCTTCAATTGTCAGCCATCAGATTAGAATTTTAGATTAAAAGGTCATTAATCATGCCCATTACCAATAGGTATACGCCTTTCGGCGTAAATATCATTTAAATAATATTTTTGTTTTGAAGCGGACATATGTTACTCAAATATGCTATGTGGGGTCATCTTATAGAAAAGGCACACGTGTTTAGCTTTCGGTAGTCATTTTGGAACTCGTGAGTTCCAGTGACTTAAAAGAGAAACACACGTACAATCTTGCCAAAAAAAGATGGTTTATTTTCTTATGATATATAAAAAATATTTAATTTTTAGTTTTGAATTTATTGTAAAGAAAATATTATTTATAATAAATAAAAATACATTTTTTCAATTTATTAAAACATTATAATGGAAATTGTCAAATCTATTAATTGTGTAATTAATTTTATATATTGAATGATGTGAAGTTTGTAATAACACTTCAAAGATATCAACCAATTAAATTTTAGAAAAATATATTTTTTTATTATTAAATATATATATATATATATATTGATTTCCTATGTTACACATTGGATATAGCACATAAATTTAAAGTCAACAATAAACTAATACATAGTTAAAGGCAAACTCATTGCTATAGTCCCAGGCCTTTGGCAAGGACTAATAATTCCTCCACTTTATCATATTAAAATATGAGTCAAATATAAATATGAACCCACGTTCCTTTTTCCATATGGATTGAATTTTAATAATATGGTTTTAAAACCCATATAAAATATAGTGGCACAATATGTGGGTAACACATATTTTATGGTTAATACCAAACCATAGTATATGTTTCAAAACCCATTTTTTTGGCGTATGAATAAATCGTGGCATGTAATATGGTGTATCCACCAAATGATATGTTCTCCCCCTCTATCAGGTGGACCTTTTTTAATGGACTTTGCTCCATCTGTTTTAATACCATTTAAAATATTTAATGCCATAAACTCCAGTGGACAAATATTAAATTTAAATCCATAGATTGTTGCATATTTAAAAGAGCGTGCTATTTTATGCATGACTAAGCTATATTAAGTTACCAATCAATAAAATTGCACCACATTTATTTACCAAGTGACTTGTTTCTATTGTGGTTAGTGCATTATGTGGAAGACTTTGTCTTGAAGAAGTCGAAGGTTCAAATTTTGTGGAGGCTGAATAGAACAATTTTGATCTACGTTCTTCCTTACCTTATTAGGATGCCATGTGTCACCTTGTGGTTGGTTCGTCCTGTCCAGTCAACATCTGACTCATCTCCATAGTCATAAATCCTGTCAACTTATCATCCTAGTCAACACTACCACATGTCAAGTCTGCAACAATACCACGTGTCAACCCTTGAACATTCCATGTGCCAAGTTCACAACACTACCACGTCACCCTATCCTTTGGCTATTGAATGTTTCCATGTTTGGGAAATCGATCAGAATGCAATAATGTTTGCATACAGACTCATATTTTCGATCCATTTACACCACTGGAAAGCTTGTGACAAGAACTTCTCAATGGTGTAGATTTAATGAGCATTGGAGAACTTTGAATTTTTAGCATTTCGGGATCCTCCTAGATCACACCTCCCCACTAAGACATTTTGGTCCTCCAAAAGGATATTAACCAGTCATCAAGTGCGGGATAGTTCACCCCACTTGTCATTTGTCTCTAAACTCTATCATGTGCACCTGTCGCATAATAATCAATTGCAAAACAACCATGACAACTGAAAGCATATTGTTATCCACCTAAACTTGCTCACATCTTATTGAATCCACTACCATCCATGTTGAAAATATTAGCAACAATAACATTAGAAATATGACTGAAACTGAACCAATATGTTTGATGTGCTTACACAACATTAACTTATCTTGAAGGAAAGTAGGATTGAATTTCCATTCTACAACCATATCATGCTCATGCTTAAGATCAATTGTCTTACTTGGCACAATTATAGGTGTGTTTCTTGCATAAGTTGTCTTCCTTAATTGTTCTATTGTTTGAAGAGACTTATTTTCTTTTAAGTGATGAGCATGTACAACATATTCATTTCCTTATTCAGCTAAGTGATATTGATTATGTTCCCTGTATAAGATTGCTTTACAATCGTACAAATAAGGGTTTCCCAAGACCATTCCACATTCATTTAGTGGCACCACATCACATGTTACCTAATCCACAAACTTTGATGAAATTGCAAACTTTAAAGTGCACTGCTTTGTTATGTGCAATTTGTAATTGTTGTTTATCCATTTAAGTGAGTAAGGTTTATGATGCATCTTAGTGTTTAATCCCAATTTTTTAATCACTTCCTTTTAAATTAATTTATATTTAGATCCACTATCTATCAATGTATCGAAATTAGTATGTTTCATTATCACCCTTATATGAAACAATTTACTTCTAGAATCATATCCATCACCAATTTTACCTATCAAACCAATTGTTGTGATTTTAGTCTCATCACGTGAATCATATCCCAAGTTTGTTGGTCGTGTTATTGTTGCAATTGTTTTCCTCCCTTTCCTCTCTTTGAACCACTTCGGTTTCTTCTCTAGGTGCAATTTCCAACAATGGTCATCATCATGCCCTTCTTTCTTGCAATCCTTGCAAGAGAGCTTCTCTTCCTTCCTTGTCGTTGAATTTTTTTTCTTTACATTCCCCTTTCGTGTGTCCTCTTTCCTTGAAGATAATTCCCCTGATACACCAACTCTTGTTTTCCCTGCTTCAATATACGTTGCTTGAACAGAAACCTCATCAATATTAGTAGGTCCAAACATAAATACAATGTTACGAATATGTGTAGGTAAACCTCCTATATACTTAATAAGAGTTTCTTGTGTATGTAATGGAATATTTAACATTAATGTCATCTTATGAAATTCATCTGTGTATTCTTGCACCATTTTTCCTTTTCTTAGTTTAAGACTTTTCCATTGAATTAAATATTTTTCCTTATAACCCAAAGGATAAAATTGCTTTCTAAATGAAAAAAAAAAATCTTGACATGATGGAAATACATTACCAAATTGATGTGTACCATGTTGCAACTTACCCAGCCACCAGACGAGTGTTGTTCCTACAAGACGAAGCGATGCCAACTTGATTTGGGTTGCCTCTTCTTTGATTTGTTGCACACTGCAATAAACTTCTGTCTGTATGACCCAGTTATCAAGCCTCTCAGCATTGACTTCACCATCATACATGGGAAATTCAAATTTCACATCAAACTTAAGTAATGGCATATCATGTTTATGTTTATGGGAATGTTTTCTTGTGGTAGAAGTTTCACTTGTACTTGAAGAAGAAGATGATGGAGATGGAGGTGGTGAAGGAGGAGGTTTAGGAGGATCATCTCCTTCTTCACTTTTGTCGTGTTTTTAAGATTCCCCTTGTAAAGGCCTCTTCTGTTCCAAGTAATCCTCATATAATACCTTTACCATCTTAGACATGGTGAATAAAGTCTTTTGCAACTCTATATTGTTCTGAGACATTCCTTATTCCGATGCCATCTTCTCACTTTGAGAATTCCTCTTTCTCGATCCATTCTCAGGATCTCCTTCTACAAGCTTGCCTTCACCATGACTTAGCTTTTCCCTGGTAATCATGCAAACTCAAACAACCAACTATCAACCTACTCGGATACCACTTGATCCAAAAATGATCTTTAAAGAGTTGGTTGATTTTTAAGCATGTGTTAAATTACCACTGAGGAAATAAGAAAAGAAGGATATTAAATGAAAGAATGTTGCAGCCATTAGAACACATAAAGAATGCAGAACAAAAAATGAACATTAAGAACATCAAACCATAACTCCAAAACTTGTTAACGGAGTTTGGCAAAGTTGCCTACGTCTTCGGGCCTTTGTCTCAGTGGTGACCGCTTTATTGCTCTCTCCAAATGCTCATTACATCCATAAGAAGCTTGCAATCTGTTGCAAAGGCTCTCTAATCTGTTGCATACATAATCTCCATAAACAAATCTACTCTACTCTCAAAGAGAATCAATAACCTTTTACAAAACAATTCCCCCTTACATTGTAAAAATACCCTTGCTTAAATAGAAAAAAAGTCATAACTAAATTAGGACTAGATCCACTTTAAATCACTAATATCCAAACTATATCCCAAACTATCATTAAATAATCCCCATTTCCACTTTAGTGTGCTTATCCACTTTAATGGCCACAAAATATATAGTTTTAAAAATAACCATATAATAAATAATTCATCCACTTTATCATATTAAAATATGAGTCAAATCTAAATATAGACCCACATTCCTTTTTCCATATGGTTGAATCTTAATAATATGGTTTTAAACCCCATATAAAATATAGTGGCACTAGGGGGGCTAGGGTATGTATACCTCCTTAGACTTTACTAGTTAAATCGTTGGGTGGAGGGGGTCCATTGTCCCACAAACAAGGGGGTCTCATACACGAGTTTGTTGTCTGGCTTGGTCGTGACCTTAAAAATAGATTATTATTATTATTATTATTATCATATTAAAATATAAGTCAAATATAAATATAGACCCACGTTCCTTTTTCCATATGGGTTGAATCTTAATAATATGGTTTTAAACCCCATATAAAATATAGTGGCACAATGTGTGGGTAGTGCATCTTTTATGGTTAATACCAAACCATAATATATGTTTCAAAACCATTTTTTTTTTGGCATATAAATAAATCGTCCCATGTAATATGGTGTATCCACCAAATAATATAGTCTCCCCGTGGAACTTTTTTAATGGATTTTTCTTTATTTGTTTTAATATCATTTAAAATATTTAATCCGTTTCCTCTTAAGAGGTCATAAGTTCAAATCCAGAGGGGGTAGGGTATGTATACCTCCATAGATTTTACCATTCAAATCATTGGGTGGAGGGGGTCCCTTGTCCCATAAACAAGGGGGTCTCATACACCAATTAGATGTCTGGCTTGGCCGTGACCTTAAAAATGGATTATTATTATATTTATTATTTAAAGGACCACATGATTTTATGCATGACCCAGCTATATTATTTTACTAATAAATAAAATTGTGTCACATTTATTTACCAAGTGATTTGTTGACATTGTGGTTAGCGCACTATGTTGAAGACTTTGTGTTGAAGAAGTTGAAGGTTCGAATCTTGTGGAGGTTGAATAGAAAAATTTTGATCTATGCTCTTTCTGACCTTATCTGGGTGCCACGTAGCACCACTGCATTGGGCCATGTGTCACCCTATGGTTGGCCTATTCTATCCAATCAACATCTGACTCATTCGAACAGTCAAAAATCCTGCCAACTTATCACCCCAGTCAACACTATCAGATGTCAAGTCTGCAAGACTACCACGTGTCAACCCCTAAGCATGCCATGTGTCAAGTTTGCAACACTTCCACGTCACCTTGTCCTTTGACTGTTGACTTTTTACCTGTTTGGGAAATCAAACAGAACGCGATAAATTTCACATACGGACTCGGATTTTCGATCCGTTTACACCACGGAAAATTTTGGGATGAGCACTTCTCAATGGTGTAGATTTCATGAGCATTGGAGAACTTTGATTTTTTATCATTTCGAGATCCTCCTAGATCAGCTATGCCAAGGGATCCTAATATCCTTCCAGTGTTTACACTTACAAACTGCGACTGACTAATTGAATGTGATGGAATAGAACTAGCATAAGTATGTAGTATAAATCTTACCACGGGTATAGAACACACCTTGGGAATGGGTAATTCGGGGCTAGTTCCACTGACTTCTAGGCAGGTTTCTTTGATTGGTGGTTCTCGTTTTATTCCTCTAGAGAAACCTTCTCAGTTTGATTCCCGAGAGTTCCTGATATCAAGGTTGAATCTTCTCGGTCATATGCAAGGTTCAAACCTACCTCATCTTCCCTTGCTTCTACACACTCCTCTTCTTTTCCACCCACCTGGGGACTCCTTCCTCTCTTTTCTTCTCTCTTATGTAATCTTAGACTCGCCAGTATTTCTTATCTTCTTACCTTCCTCAACTCTTCCTTATTTCTTTAATCTATTCCTCTTGATCTGATTTATTTTCACAACACCTCAGACTGCTTTGTTTCTTTCTTTACCTTTCTGCGCCACCACTTCTCAACTATGGAGGCTTTCGTCAAGGCTCACTCGTTTCTTTCATTCTTTTCTTGATCTTTCCCCATCTTTCAAAGAACCCTTTCCCCTTCTCAGGTCATGATCGTACCCCAAAATCACCCTACCCCAAGTGTAGGTGTTTAGGTTTCCATCTCAGTTGAGGGAGTAGTTATCATCCCCTCCTCCATAAAGAATGCTTTGATCCACAAGGGAATTTCCCTCAACAGTCTCCTGCATGCACCTTTCTTGAAAATTTCTTCCACCCGTGAAAAATATTAGTGATTCTCAGCTATGAATTCACTGATATATCTTTCCAAGGTCATGTTAACCCAAAAATTGATTGCTCGCTAATATGGTTATCCAACCTATGAAGTGTTGCAATATTCTTTGTGTCCCACGTACAGACCTTCTTGATGCGTTCTTTGAGTTCTTGAGCTTCTTGTAACTGATCTATCTAATGGAACAATTCTTCTGATAATTTTACCCAGAATATCTCATACTGGTCAATCGATCTTTCTGAATAAAAGAAAGAATCTCTTGTAGCATTCACGTTTTTACCTCGTAACTCTGCTTCCTTCTATATAAAGGTGTCACAATTTCATTCCCACCATTTTCAAATATCAGATCTATAGATCCTCGAAATAATTCTCATTACAAGTTCCCTTTTAAAGCATAGGTCACGGAAACAGAACCATTTTGTTGGCGCAAAAGTGATCAGACCAGGGTCCTTCTCAAGTTACTAACAAAAGGTATCGATGTAGTCTAGACCACTAGCATTTTCATCTTCTCGGGAGGGAAGGTGTCTCACCCGAAGCACAACCGAGACAAATAGGATAGGGAAGGGTAAGGAGAATACTCAGACAAATCTCTGGAACATCAAGATTCATATAGTACCTACGTAAGATAACTTAAACATATTGCAGTCCTGAACATTTCCTAACCGATAATGGAGAAACAGAGTTGTGGTGGCATTCATTATGAAATCTATAACCATTTAAGAATATCAAACATGAAAGATAAGATAGCATAACATTCCATAGATTCAGAAGACTAACTACACAAGATATTTTCAAGAAAATTTGGGTCTCCTAGTGTATTATCATATAACATGGTTCTTCTCAAAATACAAGATCAACTTGAGTTACAGGTATGATTTGTCATGCCAAAGATATTAGCAAATGATTTTGTACTCCTGCAAGACAAGGTTATTTCAGTCCCTTGCTCTTTCCCAACACTACAGTACTACATGAATCTATTACATTATCAGTCTGGTTCCAAACCCAGATCTCAGAACTTAGCTAAACTAACAACATGAACGATAAAAACAATAACACTAGAAACAGCAACCCCAACAACCCTTTTACCTTCATATGGATCCCATATATGTATAATTTGATCTAGGATTGTTGGTTGAGAACTCAAGAGTTCTCTCATCTTCTTGATTCGGTTCTAACCTCTTTCTCCTAGAAATGGCGTTGTGTTGTCCTTCCAACTATTTTCTATTCTAATTGTTTCTTGTTGCACATTTTCTTTTCTTTGTTTTTTGTTCCTTCCATTGGTACACTATCTGATTCCAAAATAACTTGTGCAACTTTTATTTATCAAAATGAAAGGCTCAACATGACTTGACCTTCTGATCAACGATCATGATCACCTCATTGCACCGAATCTATGGTTGCAATTCATTCTGACTCAAAACACAAGTTTTCTCCATAATATCAGTCTAAATAAAGACTCACCATTCAAGGCCCCCTTTAGGCTTATTCACTAAGGTTCTTTCATACTCTCTCAAACTTTGGGTTCCACTCTAAACTAGCTAAGGAATTCTCACTTCAAAACCTCATTAAAGATTTGTATCTTGCTAGATTTCCATTTAAAGGAAGGAGCTTTTACTGATCTCCAAGATTCCTAAACATACACAGAGACCTTCCCAAATACTAGGGCTCTCATGCTACCACTCTCCCAATAAATATTTATATCTTGCAATATTTCCATTTCAAAGGCTTGTAATTTTCACAAGGATACACCCTGTATTTTCACTACTCATTTGGCTATTCATATTTATCATGTAACAATACAAATAGTCATGCATAGTCCATTTTACTTAAGAATTAAATCAATTCCTTCATTTAATGACATTCATCATTTAATAAATAAACAATACACCTTGATCACTAAACATAAATCAGACATAGCAAGATAAAAACACTTTTTTATTTGGTGAAATGTTAAACCAGCCAACTAATTGAGAGAGGGAGCATTTCCTCCCAACCACAAACTATGTTGCAGTATTCCTTTCTACATCGGGCCACCCTCATGCCAAGCCATGATAGCACTAGGGGATTAATTTGGCTAACTTCCAATTCAAGTAAATGGTTCGAAATGGTTAGTCTCCTTCACTCCACTAGCAACATTAGAATTTTACCTCTTCCCACTGAGCTCAAGGTCTCCATGGGTTTAACAGGCACCTTCCCAACTGGATTTCCTTTGCAAAAGGGATTCCCTTCTCTGCTACATATTTCATCGACAACAACCCCTTCCTAGTGTCGGTTTCTTTTTAGTGGCACCAAGCCACGACCTTCTATTTCTCCAATCTAGATATGGGTCTTCTCTGTTCTAGGGCTACCATAACGTTTTTTTGAAAGTTTCCTATTTTACTTAAGGAAAACTTCCCAAATGTTCTACTTCTTAGAACTATGTGCATGATATTCTCTTTCTCATCGCACCATTTGTCTCTGATTTTGCAACTCACTCTATTCATAGTGAATATCTGTGAGGATCTTTTTTCAGCTTCTTATATTGTTGTAATCTTTCCAAGTATGTTCTCTTATTTTTCCTTGTCTTGTTAATCTTCTACCATCTATGTCGTGCCTCCAAAATATACTTTTTTCTCTCATTTCCCATTATTTTTTTCTAAATTTGGCCCCTTCTTCCACCCATTCCTTGGGTTTCTCGTGGTGTGTTATCAAATGCAACCTCCAGTTGAGCTCCCAAATTTGAAGGGGAAATCCAAGTACATCCTTCCATGAAGTTTTTAGTTGACTCTTTGCCTCTTCAAGAACCAAATCTGTTAGCAATTACAATTGCTTCAACCACAAATCCTAATATCCATAATTGGTCATGTGGCCCCATGCAGTTCAAGTACTTTGGAAGATGGTGCATTCAAGTTTGCAGGTGTAGGCTAGAATGTTGAATAAGCTTCCTAGTTTCTTTATTGAAACTTATCAATTCTACCTTACCAGTCCCACTTGTGGTATCATGGCCAATACTCAAGTATTTTCCTTCTCAGTTTCTTGTTTAATGTTTTCTATTAATGATCCGAAAATCCTTATATGTGCAATTAATTCTTAAATACACATAAGCATCCGACCATATTCAAAAAATGAAGATCGTCTTTGACTATTTGCAAAAACACATGTTAATATGCTCACTTGTCCATAAACTTCATCAATATTTATGAATAACTTGAAGTATAATTTACATATTATTGATATGACACGACAGAAAATAAAAGAACTCAAATTGCATATATGGATGAAATATTACTTCATCTTCAAAGTCCCTTTAGATAGCATAATTGTTCTTCATCGTCTCAAAATACCAAATTACATTAAAACATGGGCTTGCAAAAATCCAATTTAATGGACTCTCTTTAATTCCACTATTAAAAACAATAAAATGAGTTCCCCATTGAAATCCTTGTGAAATTCTGAGAAATTTGACTATAAAGTCGACCAAATTTTGAACAAGCTCAATTTTACCCTCTATGGCACGCAAAACAATGTGCTAAATGCTCATTAATCACAATATGGACTAATACTTTTACAAATTACCTTTGATCACAAAAAAAACTTCAAAATCATGATCCTTGTGGAAAAATGAATCCAACGAGTATAAACTTTCCTAGGTGTGGACAATATACCTTATGACACGCTTTTCCATGCAACACATAAACTAATGCAATATTGACACACAAAACAAAGCAATCCATATTGCATTGTACCTTGGGATCTTTGCACACTTAGGGATCCATTCATCTTGGTATGTTTTCAGGTCTTGGGATCCGTTCCCATTAAATAGGCCCGGCCCTTAAATCCCCTTCCGCAACTTCCAACATCACTTTTTAACGTTTTGTTGAAGAATATTGTCATATGTGGTTTGGTTGGCATATTGGTTGGGCCTCCAAAATATATCCTAGAGGTTCCGGGTTTGATCCTCTCCCTAGCACACATATGCATATGTTTTTTTACATATGGTTATAACCATATGTTATATATGGTGTATGTGGTTATATATGGTATATAATGTTTTGGAATATGGGTCTAAACCCCCACACGAATTTACCTCGTGGTCATATGGGGTATCACAATAACCAAGGGTTGGGGGATTATCCCTTGACCCCTTTTTCCTCCAAACATAAATTTAACAAAGTTTAAATAAATATGGTGCCATTGTAATGTTAAGTCACATAATGGTGGTGTAATGGTAAAGGCTTGGCACTTGCACAGTGGAGGCCTTGGGTTTGACTTCGCTCGTCCAACCAAATTTTGGCATAAAATGAACCAAATAAGGCCAATGGGAATATGCCATGTGGAAAACTCTCATTGTTCCACCTATGCAATCATTTCCATGTGTCTATACCACATTGAGCCACTTGTGTGAAACATGTCAAGACCCGGTTGGTCCACTTAAGCACCATATCAATGCCCATTTGTTTTCCTTCCTTCCACGTTAGCCTGTACTATCACCTGTGCCATGTCTGCATGCCATGTGTCACCCTCTGGTGGTGCCACATGGCACCCTACCTTGACTTTTTCCCTAGTTTGACCAAAATTTGACCAACCATAAATTCTTCATATGAGCTCCGTTTGAGGCGCTTTTTACACCGTTGGAAAGCTAACAATGTTTTTTACACATTCATGTCATTTTCTTGATCATTTGAGACGGACGAATTTTGATCTTTTTGGATCCCCTGGGACCTCTATGAGAGTTCTAGATCTTTGTAGACCTCTGTGATTGTTCCTTAGATCCTCCTGGATCACACCTCCCCGCTGAAGAACTTTTGGACCTCCTAGAGTGTGGATTATTCATAAATGAAGTGAGAATGCTTCTGACTCACTTGTCTCATATCATCCATCCTTTTTGCTTCGATAATGAGCACCAGACTCATCACAATCATAATGAATACTGAAGAAACATTGTTGAAAAAGTTAACCATTCCCTTAAATTAACAAACTCCTCTTGTTGCAACAACATTCCACTGATTAGTAATAAACTGATCAACAAACCTGAATATACAGATGTGAAAGAGAATTAACCATCAACATATCTTCCCTTATTAATAGGAACAACATCAACCAAAGGACCTGTGTTACTTTCAACCTGATCCAGATTTATGAGTGGAACGAAATGAAACCAAAGATTTATAATATTAACACAGATACACAATGAAAAATAACAGAGATACGGTAAAACTTGGCTTCTATTAAATAATAAATATGTTGAAAACTATTAAATGCAAACTGAAACAAGCTTGCTATAATGGTGGCAACGTATCTCTGAGAATAGATGTGACGGCTACGCTCATTCACAAGAAGATGAGTAAAATGAGGCTCTGAAGGCATTTTTACAATAAACAAGAATTACAAAACCATAGACATCCAAAAACTTAACCCTGGGAGATGAAGCACCAAAAGTCATGTGGACCCCGTTGGGGTAAGTTAATACATCAACTTCCCGGGGTCGTAACTTTTGCATACGATCTTAGTTTTGAGCACACAATAGCCCATTGGAAAGGTATTGATGAGGATATTAATTTAGGTGGATCAATCAAAGACTTTTTCTATCATCGAGGTGCCTTATTGAAAACAAGCATTGTTTAGGCCCTCAAAATGGCCTTGTAAATTCTAGAACCGAAAAAC
This sequence comes from Picea sitchensis, assembly GCA_010110895.2. Lineage (NCBI taxonomy): Eukaryota > Viridiplantae > Streptophyta > Pinopsida > Pinales > Pinaceae > Picea > Picea sitchensis. Next base: position 335,169 of record SNQJ01S0000092.1, on the reverse strand, counting down.
TTCTAAAAATAGTAAGTTTCCAAAAAAATGTTTTGAGCCAGTTAGAGAAGGTGGGTGGCCACCAAGATCCTCCCCCGTCAGGAAGAAATGGTCTCCATTTCATTGAGTGCCCCCATCAGATGAGGAAATTTCTATTAAATTTGGCCCCGTGTGAGCCACGTGCCTTGGTGCAGGAGCTGCCCTGCTTTGACAACCCGATATTGTTGGATCCTCTTCTAGTGAGTTCCCTTGACTTGTGTGTCCACGATATGACCAGTGGATTCATGTTCCATGTAGTTAGGGTTGATATATATTGGTGTCAATTGATCTGTTATCTTCAAGGTGTCCAATAAGGGTGGGAAATAAGGCCGAAGAAGGTCCACATTGAATATTAGGTGCAAGCCAAAGAATGGGGGAAGGTTGAGCTCAAACTAATTGTCATCCAAATCCTTGGTGATGGTTTAGGGTCCATAACGGAGTGGATGAAGCTTCTGATGAGGCCCTGTAAGGCATTCTTTCTGCAATTGCAACCTAACTTTGTCCCCCACTAAAATTGGTGTGGAACCCGGTGTTGATCATGGAACTGCTTGTAATTAGCATTGGACTTCTGTAAAATATATTGAACCTGTTGGTGGATGTGTTGGATCCACTCAATGAATCGAGTGGCTTTGTCATCTCCATTTGAAGCATGAGACAATTCTTCCTGGGTGGCCACAAGGGGTAGTGCAACATCCATGGGACCCAATGGTTGAAATCCCAACCCCACCTGAAAGGGGCTATGGTCAGTTGAGCTATGTATGGCTATGTTGTAGTTGTGTTGAACATAGGGAACACTCTCATCCCAGGTGTGGGGCTTCTTAGAATTGTACATGTGCATGATGTGCACGATCATCCGGTTGACGACCTATATTTGGCCATCCGTCTATGGGTGGAAGGCAGTGGACTTGATGACCTTGGTGTCCATCAATGACCAAATGCTCGACCAGAATGCATTGAGGAACTGACTTTCCCGATATGAGATAATAGTTTTTGGGATCCCAAAGTGTACCCACAGTCATTCAAAGAATATCTTGTCAGTGACCTTCATTGTGATGATCTTCTTGCAGGAGGCCAAATCGCCATCTTGGAAAAGCGATCAACAACCACAAAAACACAGTCATTTCTTCGCTTGGTGGTTGGAAGGCCCGACATGTAGTCAATTGAAATGGATTCCCAGGGCCTGTCAGGAGTAGGAAGAGGAGTGTACATGCCTTTTTTCTTAATGGTTGGTTTGAAAATAGCGAAGGAAGTGGAGGACAGAATATACTTACTGACATCCTGTCGAAGTTTCGTCCAATATAAATGTCATTGCAACACTACCACTGTTTTTTCCACACTGAAGTGTCCTACCACCCGACTGTAGTGGGCTTCCCAAATCAGCTTTTCTCTCTCTCTTGTTGGAACACATAGATGGCCCATATGGAACAGTATCCCATCCTAAAGATGTAAATTGGTGACAATTGTGTTTGCGCCCAACATCTAGTTGGTGTTAGTGAAGTCAGGATCTGTCTCATAGAGGTGGGGCCATCTAGAGGTCTCGTGGTTGCATGGATTGAGAATTGTAGTGAGTGCCATGACTGGAGGTTGGTTGAGGAAATCAACAAATCAGTTGTTAATTCCTTTTTTATACTTGATGTTGAGGTGAAACTACTACAAATATGTGGACCACTTATGATGGTGGTCATTCTGCAATTTTCCTTGTGTCTGCATGAACTGCAGCGGCTTATGATCAATGTGGATGACTGTGTCCTTCCCGAGAATGTAATTCCTCCACTAGTGACAAAATTTCACAATGGAGTACATTTATTTTTCGTAAGTAGGGTACTTACGGATGACATATGATAGTGTCTCACTATGGCAGGCCACAGGGTGGTTGTGTTGACTGATGACTACACCCACAACATAGTTTTAAGCATACATATCGATCTCAAAGGGATGTGGCAGGTTAGGTAATGAAAGCATTGGGGTAGAGCACAAGCATTGCTTCAGATCATTGAACAATTTTTGTTGGGACAGACTCCACACAAATTTTTCCTTATCACCACCTCTAGTTATTTGGCTAAGGGACCATGCAATATGGGAGAATCCCAACATGAACCTTCAATAGAAATTGGCAAGGCCTACGAATCTATGAATCTTGGTGAGTGTGGTTGGGGCTAGCCAGTCACAGATGACTTGGCTCTTGGCTAGATTAACATGCACACCATGTGCATGAACAATGTATAATAGTTACTCAACCCTATCCATGCCGAAGGAGCATTTTTCCAAGTCGTCATATAGCTTGTGTTGCTGCAGAGTGTGTAGAACCTATTGAATATGATTCAAGTGTTCTTCCCAAGTCTTGTTGTAGACGAGGATGTCATGTAGATACACCACCATTAAATAATTAGTGAAAGGCCGCAAGATATCCTCGATCACCCTCATGAAAGTTTTTTGGGAAATTTTCAAACCAAAGGGCATGACCATCCATTCAAAAAGACCTTTTTTTCACTTGAAGGCAGTTTTCCATATATCTATTGGTTCTATTGGGACCTAATGTTATCCAAACATCAGATCAATCTTATGAAGTATTTGGCCCCCTTCATTTGATCAAGGAGATCGCTGATTCGGGGAATCGGGTACCAGTTCTTGACTGTGATTTTATTGAGGGCCCAAAAATCAATGCAGAGTCACCAAGTCTCGTATTTCTTCTACACTAGCATGATTGGGCTTCCACAAGGTGATGATTTTGGTCAGATGCACCTCTTTTTGAGTAGTTCTCGAATATGATGCTTGATATCCTCATTTTCTAGTAGAGAGAGGTGATAGACTGGCCCACTGGGTAGCAGTGCGTCGAGGGCCAGATTGATTGGATGCTTGACCTGACAGTGCAGAGGTACCCCAATAGGTGATGAGAAGATGTCTTTGTATTCTTCCATGACCTTATCCACTTGCTTCTACTATGTAGAGAGGTCATCCACGAAGGCCATGGATGCGATTGCAACCTTTTTATCACTCTGAGAGAGAATAAAACAGAATAAAAACTTCATGATCTGAGAAATGACCGTCCCGCATTACTTGTTAGAGATCAAGGAAATAAAACTAGGTGGGACTATCTCGGGTATCTTGTACAATTTCCTGTTCAATGTAATAATAACATTGTGAGGCCTAGAATCATACACAGCATGGTGTTTCCATAAATAAGGTTGGCCCAAAATAACATCACAAACTTCAAGGAGAGAAACATCACACAATACCTCATCGTTGAATGGATTAATGTCGTATGATAGGTGGAATTGTTGGCTGATGTGAAGATCGCTTCCTTGATGGAGCCATCTGATGGTGTAGGGATGCAGGTGCATCTTTTTTGGAAGGTCTAGCCACTTGATGACCTCTGCTGATATCAGTTTCTTATGGTTATTGTTATCAATGATGAAGTGCAGCGGAGTGATTTTTACCCACATATGTGGATGAAAAAGGTGCTCGCCTTCCACTGGCTCATTAGGTTCACCATGTTGGATCTTGGTGGTAGCAACGTTGGCACTGGGTTCTACATCAATGATATGTCTCCCCTTTTTTGGTTCTAAATCAAAGTCAGAACTAGCATCTGATTTAGAATATTTTACTTTAACCACCAATGAATTCTTTGAGTGGAAATCAGCAGTGTTATGCAAGGGGCTCTTATGGAAGTTGCACCACTTCTCGGTAACTTTCTTCATCTTTCCATTGTCCATATTTTCTTGTGGTTTGGACTGGTTGTCTTAAGGTTTCCAATATTTTCTTTGTCCTTTGTTCTTCAGGTTGGGGTTTCCCTTTCCTTTCTTCTGCTATGAGGGGTTACCTAAACCAAACGACAGTGTCTTTTGTTTCAACTTCTGCTCAATTTTCATAACATATTGATAGGATGCACACAAGGATGAGATGTCAAAAAAACATTAATGTCTATATATATATATGAAGACCTCCATGGTACTTGAGCACCAGATGTCTCTCAGAATATTTGATACCTAGCTTGGTGTGCAAGGTATGGAAGACATTCGTGAACTCTAGCATTGTTTGGTCTCTTTCTTGCCGTAGTGTGGTCCATATTGTATACAAGTCGTCATAAATTCAAATAGGGTAATATTGTTCCTTAATAGCATCCCTGAAGGAACCCCAACTAGGTGCAACTACAAATAATTTGGATCCCTCTATTTCCTTTTTCTCACAGAAAGTGTCCCACCAATCTTTGACATGGGGGATGGCCTTGAGGAGTGCAATTGTAATCTTTTCTCTATCAAAAAAGTTGTGGATATAAAAATACCCTTCTATAAGGTTTAACCATTTATCTAGGACATCGATATATATTTGACCTTAAAATATAAGAATATCAAAATTGATCTGTACCTTGAAGGGGGTGGCACCTCCGCTTGAAGTGGATGCATCTCTTGTCGGCAGTCGTCGAAGGATTTGTGTAAAGTTTTCCATCATCTCGTTCCTATGTCTCTCAAGGGATTCCTCGAGAAACATATTCAAAGGATATATTCTCTCCTCGTATTTATATTTTCTCTCCATGGATGGTTTCTTAGGCATGCGAGAGAATTTTTTCTCAAGAGAAACAAGCTCGATACCCAACTCTCTATACCCTGACCGCTTCGGGGACATGCATGATAAAAACGACAAGGAGAAGATCACTCTGATACAACTGATCCACATTTATGAGCGAAACAAACTAAAACCATAGATTTATAATATTAACACAGAGACACAGTGAACAATAACAGAGATACAGTAAAACGTGGCTTCTATTAAATAATAAATATGTTGAAAACTATAAAATGCAGACTCAAATAAGCTTGTTGGAATGGTGGTAGCTTATCTCTGAGAAGAGATGTGATGGCTACGCTCATTCGCAAGAAGATGAGTAAAATGAGTCTCTACAACAATTTTTCAATAAACAATAATTCCAAAACCCTATACATCCAAAAACCTAACTCTAGGAGACGAAGCGCCAAAAGTCATGTGGGCCCCGTTGGGGTAAGTTAGTACATCAACTTCTCGGGGTCATAAATTTTGCATATGATAATCGTTTTGAGTGAATGATAGCGCGTTGGAAAGGTATTGATGAGGAGAGTAATTTAGGTGTCTCAATAAAATCCTTTTCCCATCATTGAGGTGCATGATTGTGAAAAAAGTGTCATTTAGGCCCTCAAAATGGCCCCGAAAGTTCAGGAACTGAAAAATTTCTAAAAGTAGTTAGTTTCCAAAATATTTTTTTGAGCCAATTGGACTTCAAGGTGGGTGACCATAAGGATTATCTTGGATGAATAATCCCCCCTTAGGAAGAAATGGTCTCCATTCCGTTCAGTGCCCCCATCATATGAGAAAATTTCTATTGAATTTGGCCACGAGTGAGCCACTTTCCTTGGTACAAGAGCTTCCCTACTTTGACAACCTGATAGAGATGGATCCCATGTTGGAAAGTTCCCTTAGCCTGTGTGACCATGATCAGATCAGTGGATGCATATTCCATGCAGTCAGGGTTGAGCTCTATTGGTGTCAATTGTTCTAATATCTCTGAGCTTTCCAATAATGATGGGAAATAAGACCAAAGGAGGTCCACATTGAATATTGGGTGCAAGCCAAGGAATGGGGGAAGGTTGAGCTCAAAAGTGTTGTCACCCACAACCTTGGTGATGTTCTAGGGTCCATAACAGAGTGGACAAAGATTTCGATGAGGCCATGTAAGGTGTTCTTTCTGCAAGTGTGATCTGGATTTTATGAGCAGAACGAAATGGATACAAATTATTAAAAGATGCTTAACACAGAATAAAAGAGATACAGTAAAACTAGTTTTCTATTCAATAAGGAAATAAGTTGAAACTATAAAATGCAACGGAAAACAAGCTTGTTGGAATGGTGGTGGCTTATCTATGAGAAGAGATATGATGGTTGCGCTCATTCACAAGAAGATTATTACAATGAGGCTCTCAAGGCCTTTTTACAATAAACAATAATTTAAAAAACCCTAGACATCAAAAAACCTAACCCTATGAGATGAAGCACCAAAAGTCATGTGGGCCCCATTTGGGTAAGTTAGTACATCAACTTCATGGGGTCGTAACTTTTGCATACGATCTTTTTTTTAGGCACACGATAGCCCGTTGGAAAGTTCTAACCGAGAACAATGATTTTCGACTGGCCTAGGTCAGTGGCTTTGGCAATCACTTGGGCCCCAAATCCCCAAAAAGCGTCGTTTAGGGCCTCAAAATGGCCCCAAAAGTTTGGAACCCAAAAACCTGTAGAAAAAATTGTCGAGGTGGAAAATGGTTTTTTGAGCCAGTGGAATAGGTGGGTAGCCATCGATATCCACCTAGATCAATCCTCCCTCCTTAGGAAGAAAAGGTATCCATTGCATTGAGTTCCCCCATCAGATGAGAAAATTTCTATTGAATTTGGTCTTGGGTGAGCCACTTGCATTAGTGCAAGAGCTTCCCTACTTTGACGACTCAATAAAGTTGGATCCTTTGTTGTTGAGTGCCCTTGATCTGTGTGTCTACAATCTGATCACTGGATTCCTTTTGCATGCATTCAGGGTTGAGCTCAATTGGTTTCAATTGCTTTTCTATCTCTGAGGTGTCAAATAATGGTGGGAAATATGGTCGAAGGAGAGCCACATTGAAGACTGGGTGTAGGCCAAGGAAAGGGGGAATGTTGAGGTCAAAATCATTGTCACCCATATCCTTGGTGATGGTGTATGGCCCATAACAGAGTGGGCAAAGCTTTCGATGGGGACCTGTAAGGCATTCTTTCTGCAAGTGCAACCAAACTTTGTCACCCACCTGAAACTTATGTGGCACCCGATGTTGATCATGGCGTTTATTGTACTTGGAATTAGACTTATGTAGAATATCCTGAACTTGTTCATGGATGTGATGGATCCAATCAATGAACCGGGTGTCTTTTCCAGCTTCTGGTGGAGAAGGGGACGAGTCGACCAAGGTGGTCGCTAGGGGTAGTGGAACATTCATGGGGCCCAATGGTTGGAATCCCAACCCCACCTGAAAGGGGTTGTGGCCAGTTGATCTATGCAGGGCTCGGTTGTAGCTATGATGGACGTAGGGAAGACTCTCATCCCATGTGTGGGGGTTTTCTGAATTGTACATGTGTAGGATATGTATGATCATCCGATTGACGACCTGAGTTTGGCCATCTATCTAGGGATGGAAGGCAATGGATTTGGCAAGATTGGTATCCAGCAGTGACCATAGGCTTGACAAAAATGTGTTGAGGAACCGACCGTCATAGTCTGAGATAACAGTTTTTGGGATCCAAAAATGTACCCATACTCGTTCAAAGAATAGCTTGGTAGTGTCTTCTGTTGTGATGTTCTTCTTGTAGGCAACTAGAATCGCCATCTTGGAAAAGCGATCAACAACCACAAAAACACACTCATTTCCCCTTTTGGTGTATGAGAGGCCTGAAATGTAGTACATTGAGATGGATTCCCATGGCTTATCAAGAGTATGTAGAGGGGTGTACAGACCATGTTTCTTAGTGGTGGGTTTGGAAATAGCGCAGGCAGTGCAAGACCTAATATACCTGCTGACATCCTGTCGAAGTTTAAGCTAGTAGAAATGTTTCTGCAACACTGCCATTGTCTTTTCGATGCCAAAATTTCCTGCCACTTGACTATAGTGAGCTTCCCAAATCAACATTGCACGCTCACTTGATGGAATGTAGAGATGGCCCAGATGACACAACAACTTGTCCTAAAGATGGAAATTAGCGACCACTAATTTGTTACCCAACATTTGGTAGGTAGTGGAGAATTTAGGGTCTGTATCGTAGAGGTGGGGCAATCTGGAGGTCTCATGGTCGCAAGAGTCTAGCACCGTGGTGAGTATCGCGACTAGATATCGGCTGAGGAAATCAGAAAATCAATTAGTACTTCGTGTTTTATACTTGATGTTGAGGTGGAACTGTTGTAAGTATGTGGACCACTTCTGATGGCAATCATTTTGCAATTTTCCTTGGGTCTACATGAACTTTAGTGGCTTGTGATCAGTGTGGTTGAATGTCTCCTTCCCAAGAATGTAATGTCTCCACTGGAGGCAGGCTTGCAAAATGGAGTACATTTCTTTGTTGTAAGTAGGGTACTTACGAAAAACATATGATAGTGTCTCACTATGGTATTCCAGAGGGTGGTCGTGTTGAGTGAGAACATTGCCCACAACATAGTCTAAATCATCTATCTCAATCTCAAAGCGATGTTGTAGGTCCGGTAATGAAAGTACTGGGGATGAGAAAAAATGCTTCTTCAAGTCATCGAAGGCTTTTTGTTGGGACAGGCCCCACATAAATTTTTCCTTACCTCCACCCATGGTTACTTGCTTGAGGGCCCATGCGATATGAGAGAATCCCAACATGAATTTGCGATAGAAATTGGTGAGGCCCAATTAATTAATTATCCCTATTTCCCTGACCCACCTAAAAGCATTCCTAAAAATGCTCCTTCCTGTCCCAATATTCCCTTAAAAAACTTAATGACTTATGCCTTACTTATGTTGAGTTCATAAAAAACAAGTTCCCAAGGCAAGATTCCTTACTAAGCTAGGCATTCAGCTTTTTCTTTATGTTTCCCCTTTTCTTTAGGTTTCCCTTTTTCTTTAAGTTTCCCTCTTTTACCTTTTTAACTAAAATTTTATTTAGCAAGTGTAGATGAAACAATCATTTACCCTTTTTCTTATTTAATTAAAAATTAATTTAGCAAGTGTAGATGAAACAACCATTTACCCTCTTTTCTTTTTAACTAAAAATAAATTAGCAAAAATAGATAAAAACAACCATTTCCCCTTTTAAAATTTTAAACCTCCATGATAATTTGACTTTAATAAATTAATTTGAATTTATTACCCCACTTCTCGTTACATGTTTATTTATTATTATTTTTTTTACCACATGTTCTACTTAGACATAGGTTTTAATTCTCTAGGTTGGGCGACATTTTTATTAGGGAGGAATGTTTTCTTTTTAATTCTTACTTATCACCTCATTCATTTTAAGGTCGACTAGGTTTATGCACTTTACCAGTTAAAATCATGATGTGCCCTTTAGGATGCACTAGGTGCTCCAAGGGTGTCACTCACCTCTTTCCATTTACTTGCACGACGTGCCCTTCAGGATGCACTACGTGCTCCAAGGGTACCACTCACCTCTTTATGTTTTCCTTGCATGACGTGCCCTTCAGGACGCAGTACATGATCCAATGGTGCCACTTGCCTCTTGAATGACTTAGTAGACATCAAAAACCCCTAGAATCAATACTCTGCCAGGTGATCTTATGGGATACTAAGGGCCTCTAAAGAATAAGGATCCTGCCTTATTGCAAGTCCCTTAAAATCATCGTGAGCAATTGTCGCAGTCTACCCTCATGACATCATGGGTCTTCTCAGACTAGGTAATCGTTAACCTATAGTTCGAGCCACAGTGAGAGTGATAGTAGGTTGTGGCAGCGATGTTGTCCACACCTCTACCTCAAAATATTTAGTTGTCATGCGTGACCCCTCTACTCCACATGTGAGTTTGGTTGGCAAGCTATCGTCAGTCTGCATCATCAACAAATCATGTCAGAAATAATAATCAATCATCATAACATCTAATCATATGTACATATGTCATATCAATGACAATCAAACCCTAATAGCCCACTCCCTGACTCGATCTAGAGTCCAAGGGGTTTCATCGATGCCTCTGCATCCTCAATGTCCAAAGTCCTACACAATCAGGAGAACCCAGTCAATAGCACTTGTATATGAAAAGACAACCAAAATAACATATTATCATATCTCATAATCATAATCAAATGACCAATAGTATTATAATCTGGATCACTTGTAAGCAAGTGTCCTCAAGGATAAGTTCACTCAATGCGCATAAGAGTGGGATGTTACAACAATAGTGTAGGACTGGATATACTTGGTGACATCTGACTAAAGTTTCATCCATTAGAAATGTCGATGCAACTCTACTATTGTATTTTCAATGCAGAACTGTCCTGCCACTCGATGGTAGTGGGCTTCAGAAATCATCTTTGCTTTCTTTCTTGATGGAATGCATATATGGCTGAGATGGCACAACATCCCATCTTGAAGATGGAATTTGGTGGCAACTGTGTTTTCACCCAACATTTGGTACGTGTTGCAAAATTCAGGATTTGTCTCATAGAGGTGGGGCCATACAAAGACCTCGTGGCCGCACAAATTGAGCACTTTGGTGAGTATCACGACTGGAGGTCGGCTGAGGAAATCAGTGACTCGGTTGGTACTTTATGTTTTATACTTTATGTTGAGGTGGAACTGTTGCAAATATGTGTACCACTTATGATGGTGCTCATTTTGCAATTTCCCTTGTGTATGCATGCATTACAATAGATTATGATCAAATTGGATGATTGTCTCCTTCCCGAGAATGTAATGACTCCACTGGTGGCAGGCTTTCACAATGGAGTACATTTATTTGTCGTAAGTAGGATACTTACAGATGACATATGATAGTGTCTCACTATGATAGGCCATGGGGAGGCCATGTTGAGTGATGATTGTGCCTAGAGCATAGTCTGAAGCATCTTTCTCGATGTCAAAGGGTTGTTGCAGGTCAAGTAATGAAAGCAATAGGAAAAGCATAAGCGTTGCTTCAGATCATCAAAAATTTTCTATTGGGACAGGCCCCACAAAACAATTTCCTTACCACCACCTCTAGTTATTTGGCTAAGGGCCCGTGCAATATGACAGGATCCCAACATGAACCTTCAATATAAATTGGCAAGGCCTAAGAAGATCTGAAGCTCAGTGAGCGTGCTTTGGGATGGCTAGTCACATATGACTTGAATATTGGTTGGATCAACATGCACACCATGTGCATCAACAATGTAGCCTAGGTACTGGACCTTGTCCATGCCGAAGGAGCATTTTTCCAAGTTGGCATATAACATGTGTTGTCGCAGAGTGTGCAGAACCTATTGAATATGTTTCAAGTGTTCTTCTTAAGTATTTTTGGAGACGAGGATGTCATCCAGATACACCACCACAAAATAATTAGTGAAAGGCCAAAAGATATCATCCATCATCCTCATGAAATTTGTTGGGGCATTTGTCAAACCAAAGGGCATGACTATCCATTCAAAAAGACCTTCTTTTGACTTGAAGGAAGTTTTCTAGACATCTGTTGGTTCTATTGGGACCTGATGGTAGCCAGACTTCAAATCAATCGTACTAAAGTATTTGGCCCCCTTGAGTTGATCAAGGAGATCGTCAATTAAGGGAATCGGGTACCATTTCCTGACTACGATTTTATTTAGGGCCCGGTAATCAATGCAGAGTCACCAAGTCCTGTATTTCTTTTGCACCAGCACGATCAGGCTTCCACAAGGTGATCATCTAGGTCGGATGCACCCCTTGTGGAAAAGTTCTTGGATCTAACGCTCGATCTCCTCATTTTCTGGCAAAGGGCGACAATAAACTGGCCCATTGGGTAGCGATGCATTAGGGGTCAGATAGATCGATTGCTTGACCTAATAATGTAGAGGTACCCTAGTAGGTGATGATAATATGTCTTTGTATTCTTTCATGACCTTATCCTCTTACTTCTGCAGCATGGATAGGTCATTCATGGAGGCCATGGATGTAGCTGCAAACTTTCGATCACTTTGGGAGAAAATCATGAAGAAGACAAACTTCTCAGTCTCATAAATGACCTTCCTACATTTCTTGGTAGAGATCAAGGAAATAACACTAGATGGGACTAGCTCGGGTATCCTGTACAATTTCCTATTCAATATAATAATAAAAATATGAGGCCTATATGCATATACAACACGTTGTTTCCATAAATAAGGTTGGCCCAAAAGAACATCACAAGATTCAAGGGGAGAAACATCACACAATACCTCATATTTGAATGGCTTGATGTCGTATGACATGCGACAATGTTGGCTGACGTGAAGATCGCTTCCTTGATGGAGCCATCCAATGGTGTAGGATTGCGGGTGCAGCATTGTCGACAGGGCTAGTCGCTTGACGGCCTCTGCTGAGATGAGGTTATTCTGGCTACTGCTATCAATGATGAATTGCAGCAGAGTACGTTTTACCCACATCTGTGAATGAAAGAGGCACTCACCTTCCTCTGGCTCATCAGGTTCATCGGGATGAATCTTGGTGGTAGCTATTAGCACTGAGAAACACCCTCAAATTGCAAGAGGATAAGCCCAACACCCACCAAAATATTTGTAAATGTAAATGTGTGATTAAAGGTCAAATGGAAAAAACTCAAAATAAGAATGTTTCAACTCAAAAATCTGGGCTAGCATGCATAAGAAAATGAGGTCTTGATTAACTTTAGTTAGTGATTTAGGGGAAAAGTGAATAGGAGGAATACTTATCGAGGAAGGTGTAAAGTTTTTCTATTGACATTAGGTCTTCACTGGAAAAGGGAAGAAAAACTCAGTCACAAGAACTTCTTAAACTTAAAGTTTATGAACACTGAAAAACATTCATAGCAGCATTATAATCAAACATTCATTATAATACAACCACGACATCTCATATGGATCATCCAATCATGAGTATTTCAGTATAAGAGGCAACAAGATGATAAAAGAAAATTCACTTCTATTACCCAAAATCTCTCAAGTCCAATACATAACCAGAGAAAAGATTTACTTAGTCAAAATATTACAATTAGGGAGCCCTGCTCAACCATTCCAACCTCTCTAATCATTTCGAAGATGTATTTATAATCAAAAGAGGAAAGGCAACAACTAGAGGTGCAATTTGGCCTTCCTATCCTAGGATTCCAAAACAACTACAATTCTAACACCTGTGCTAGCAGATCTTAACAAACTGCTACAATTTAGGAGCCATGTTGGCAACCACTCCAACAAGAATTAAATGGCATGTCTTCTAGCTTAGGTGCATTCTTCTTCAGTGCCAAGTGTCCTCCAATGGTCGTATGATGCTTCCAAGCTACCACCTATGATCCTTTCTTCTCTCCACATCATCAAAAATCAATAAGGATTCATGAATTCGAACCTTTGACTGTAAGGGCCAATTCGTAACGTCATTTTGTAGTGCATTTGGTAGCCAATTATGTAGCTCCCTATGAAAAACAAATTTGCAAATTCTGTAGCATTTCCTATGAAACAAATCTACAAATTATGTAGTGCTTCATGTGTAACATCTCTGCAGATTCTGTAGTGCTTCTTCTGAAATATCTCTGCAGATTCCGTAGTGCCACTACTGAAATATATCTACAGTTTTCGTAGCGCCACTCTTGTGTAATGACTGTGCAATTTTTGTAGCGCCACTCCATAAAATAGTTCTGCAAATTTCATAGCACCATTGATGAGTTTGGGTAGGATATTTCATAGCACCTTTGATAGTGCAATTGCAGAACATCTTGTATAGACGATTCCATAGCACCATGGTGCTACGAAATCTCTGTGTTTTTTCTATGTGATGAAATCAATCCTTCAAAAACACAAAAAACTCAGTTCATGGACTAGGAGTCTATAGATGCATGTATAGGTGGAAAAAAATCATACTTCCTTGATCATTTCAAACTTTTCAAAAAGAGATCACCCACAAAAATGGATCTGTCATCCTCCAACTACTTCATCAATCTAACATTCCTCCTTGTTGGAGGAGAACTTCCCTCTATCATAGCAACATATTTTTCTTTTGTAGGGGTCCTCTTAATTTTTGGTTCATCTCTTTCTATTGTAGATTTTACCATAACATTTAAGTTCCTTTGGGCCAGTTCATCCTTGAAATGATGCAACTCCTAATTGAGCTTTCTATTTTGGGACTGAAAGATTTTATTTTTCTTGTATAGGGTATTAAGTTTTCTATGGAGAGGTAGGGTTATTCTTGCTTAAAACCTTTCCAGATCAATGGTTTCACTATACATGTCCATGAGCTCCTTCATCTTTCTTCTCTTATTCAAACTTTCTTCCTTCAAGTGAGCAACTTCTTTCCTGGCCTCCCTGAGTTATCTGATCAATCTTTTGAAAGTGAGATTACTAGGAGGAGTGTTGATGTTGATAACCTCGATGGGATTATTAATGAATTTACCTTTATCTTTTTGTTGAAAATGGGCTCTGTTTATAACCTTAATAGGCTTCTCAATTCCTTTACCTTTATATTTCTCTTTCCTTGGAACTGAATCCTTGTGTAAGACTTATGCTTAAACAAATTCCTTGTGGGATTATGATCTAGTAAAGGGCTTCATGATTTTGATCTTATATGCTCGAGCAGGTGAAGGGAAATGCAACTTCCTTCCCCTCTTGGTAGTGGTTTTGGTGGATGAAGGGACTTCTTCCGATTCAGGTGCACAAGGAGGTGAAAAATCTCTCTGAGGGGAGTGATGAACCTCCCTCTCTTCTTCTTAAATTTCCTTGGGGGTTTCTTTATCTTGAGTAGTGGTTTGATTTTTCTCTTCCTTCTTGTTATTGTTGGGGCAACACTACTAGATGGAAAAGGGATATTCATCCTATATTGAGGGGTAGAGGATATATCTAGCTGCATATGGGTAGGGACAATGAATTGTTCCCAAGGAATGTTCCTTTTCTTCAAATATTCCATCACCAACATCCTGATCAATCCAGAGTGGAAGACACCAGTGTCCACAGCCTTGGACTTGGCTTGGACTCTATCATACAGCTTTCCCATGTTCCTCAAAATATAAAAAGGGATATTCATTGCATCCTTACCAGTGAAATGTAACAAGAGTCTTATATGATACAGGTATATCATGTTAAACCTTCCCTCACATGTAAAATATCTCTGGATGATCTTCAACATTTTATCAAAGCCTTCAACTAGGTGGCTCCTAGGCACTCCCTTAGACAAATTGTCTTTCTGATAGTCTAGTTTGAGGAAGTCCTTGGAAAAGGTAGCATTGAGGATCATGGATTTGAACCACCTCTCACCAATATTAGGTATCTCATTGGTTGTTGCAATAGAGGCCTCAGATACCTCAAACTCAAGGTTTCCCACCTTGGTCTTAATTCCATCAAAGTGTAATGCAAACTTCCTTGCTACTTCAGGGTGTCCCCTCTACATGTTTTGGAAAAAAGAGAGGCATCCAACCCTTTGGAAAACCTCCCTGGCCATTGCCTCAGCATCAAATAGGTGCATGTTAGAAGGTTCAGTCCCGAACACACTCCCTCCCTTATGAGACTTCTTCCTTTGAGGTTTCTCCATGGATATAAACAGGGGATCAAAGGTTGTGATGTAATGAGGGGTAAAGGAACCAAAATGAGGCAAAGATCTATGAGAATTGACGATGGCTAATGGTTTCTCTCTCAAGGATTTTCCTCCAACTCACTTTTGAATTAAAAATAGACTGGTCTGATGGATTTTATTTTAAAAATGAGATAAATAAACTGTGAGGAAAGGTATGCAGGGATGGACTGCTCAGTTTTATGCCACCATACAATGGTCATCAAATCTTTAAATGGTAGGGACTGTTATTCTCCTCATTGCCAACAAATTTTGAGATAAAATGAAGGATGACACAGTGAATAAAGGAGGCTAATGCATGGATATTGTGAATATATAAGATGGCACTGACAAATCCAAGGAAAATGCAGCACTGAGACAGGGGATCCATAGCGTAATTTTGGAAGCGAATTTCTATAGTGCAGTGTGGACACAAGAACCAAGTGAATGAATGAGCATTCAAGATTCTGAAGAAAAATGGCTTGACCTTAGTATAGGTGAAATTCAGTTGGAAAATGGCTATGGAGTCTATGGAAGAAGAGTTACAGATGCAAATGGGGGAGAGAGGACGCAGTCTGCAGCACCAGACGCTACCAAAAGATGAGGAAGGTTTATCTTGACACTTTCCCATGCAGTTAAAAAGACTCATGAAACACCTGGAGGTTGTGGCTGAGAATGGAAGATCTGCAGCAAGATATGGAACTTCTACATCTATCTCAGCCTCCAATGCATCTCTTACAATCCATCCCATAGCGCAATCTGCAGCTTTGTCTGAACTAGTGATTTCAGCAGTGTCGAGCTTAGGAGGAAAAATTCAAATTGATAAACTGTTAGCAATATCATTGTTGGCAGAGGAGAAGACATGGGGTTCAATGCTTCAACAACGCACCAACAAAACCCTAACTATCGGCCCTTTCGATAACACCTGTGAAGCAGATGAAGTCTCACCCAAGGTAGAGGCAAGGGTGGTTGTAGGACTCAAATGTCTGCAACCTATCTAGGACACAGATCTGTGATTACACCACTCTAAAAAAGAACTTAGCAGTTAACATTCATCATTATTTAACCTTTATTCACATCACGAATCCAAACCCTAATTACAGAACAACGCAATATTCTACCAGATCTAACACATTTAAGCACTTAGCATATGGAAAGAGAACAGATCTAACATTCATTCACCTTACCAAGAACTAAGTTATTATACCAGATATAAAGATATCAACACTAAGCATAAATTACATCACTAACATACAACATAATTCACAAAGCAATCATAACACAGGATATACGTGGTTCACCCCAGTGTGGGGCTATGTCCACCAACTCTTTGTCTTCTTTATTGTCTTCTCTCAATCCTCTATAAGCACAAAGCCTCAGAACCCACTCCACATAGGACAAGAGATTTGTGCGCACCTTGCCAAATCCTCCTTCCCTGAGCTAGGTTTTAGCACAAAGCCTTCTTACAATCACATAGATAGAACTCTAGCACTTAGAATATTCTAATCTTAACACATAGTATGCACAGAGCATCCACAACTATTCACACTTAGCACATTGGCCTCTTCCTACATCACCTAGATATCTATTTATACATTAAATAGATGGGTAAAACCATGGGCTGACATCCCATTCCCATTACATAAACCCTAATCTCAAAAAATACCCTAAAAT
Source organism: Picea sitchensis (assembly GCA_010110895.2). NCBI lineage: Eukaryota > Viridiplantae > Streptophyta > Pinopsida > Pinales > Pinaceae > Picea > Picea sitchensis. The sequence goes on along the minus strand of SNQJ01S0000092.1, from coordinate 318,241 downwards.
GGGCCGAGATCCTGCGATCTCTGCTTCGACTTGCGCGTCGCCTTCGACCAGCCTGTCAAATTCCCAAAAGAGGTCAAACATGACCAAGGATATCCAAAACTTGGTCAAGGGCCAATAGTCCCCCAACACTCACCTGTTACTCGTCCCAAGTCACTCTAGTCTGGGTAACTCAGCCTAAAAAGACTCAAGCTTGGATCAAGTTTCTTCAGCTTGTTGTCGTGCCTGTTGGGTATGTGTTATATTATTTGCATGTGTGTGTGTGGGTGCATCAGATATGACAACTGTGGATGACGATCCCTCGTACTAGTGCCCTGTTTGCTATTTTTAGCGGTTTACTAAAAATAATCCCGGTTTTAGGGTTTTGGTCTCTACAGAATACCTAAAAACATTGTATATATTGTATAGTGAATGGTGAAATTCGATATATTGAATATAAGAAAGGTTTTCCCGGTTGAGGGTTTCCAGTGTAAAATCTTTGTGTACGCTGTGTATGAGCCATTGATTAAATTCTACTTTACTTAAGAATCTATATGCATTTCTTTACTTCACAGGTTTAAAACTTACATGTGGTATCAGAGCTCATTTTTGGCTTCAGAGGGACGCCTTTGTTGTTGAGGGTTTGGCTTGGTCTTGATAGATCAAGTTTATTTTGGATCTTTGATAAACCTGGGTTTAGTGGGAGATTTTGCAGTGGAGATTCAAGTATAGAAAGAGGAATGGTGAGCTCATCTAGAATCGAGATAGAGAAGTTCAATGGTAAAAAATTTGAGCTATGGAAGATCAAGATGGAGGACCTTCTTGTAGACAAAGAGCAATGGATCACTGTGGATCCTAGTACACAGCCTACTAGTACATTGTCTACTAGCACACAAGCTACTAGTACACAACCTACTAGTACACAAAATACTAGTACACCAGCTACTGGTATGTCGAAGGAAGATTGGGAGAAGTTGGATAGAAGAGAAAGGAGTACTATTTGACTCTGCCTGGAAGATTCTGTTTTGTTGAATGTCTCGGGAGAATCTACAACCAAGGAACTATGGGATAAGTTGGGGAATTTGTATCAATCAAAGTCTCTGGTAAACAATTTATTTCTTCAAAAGAAGTTGTATCACCTTATGATGGAAGATGGAGATTCTGTGACAAAACATCTAAATGCATTTAATACTCTGGTAAGTCAACTTGGCTCTGTTAATATTACGATTGCAGAAGAAGATAAGTGTATTAATTTTTTATGTTCTTTGCCAGAATCTTGGGATAATCTAGTTGTAGCAATTGGTAGTACCACTTAATCTACATTGAAGTATGAGGATGTAGTTTCATCCTTGTTATCTGAAGAGATGAGGTAGAAAAGCATGGATAGTCATAGCATGGATGTTTTATTTGTAAGAGGTCGTGCCCAATATAGGAACCCTGGTAAGCCTTTGGGGTGGAGATCTAAATCTACAGGTATATCTAAGTCTCCAAGAAAATCTTTGAGGAAATGCTGGAAGTGTGGTAAAATAGGGCATTATAAGAAAGATTGCAAGTCTAAGAAGGTTGAAAAACCAAAGGGATCTGATAGTACCTCTTCCACAGAGGAAAAAACCTCCACTGAAGAAGGAGGTGATGTTTACCTGGCATCTCCAAGTACACATGTAGACTGTGATGTATGGTTGATCGACTCAGGTGCATCATACCATATGACTCCTCACAGGGAGTGGTTCTCTGAATATGAAAAATATGATGGTGGTGATGTATTCCTAGGAGTTGAATCGACAGCAAAAATCTTAGGACATGGAAGGGTTAAGTTGCTGCTAAAATATGGAAGGATTAGAACACTTCCTAGGGTTCTTCAAATTCCAAAACTAGCCAAGATCCTAATATCTGTAAGCAAGATGGATGATGCTGGAGTGGATGTTGTATTTGGAAATAACACTTGCAAGATGGTATGAGGGGCAATGGTATTGATGAGGGGAGTTCGGCGTGGAAATCTGTAAAATTTGTTGGGAAGAAATTATACTAATGGGTGTAACATTTATATTTTCCTTGAGCAGACAAATAAACAAGACAAGACCAATATCGTCCCTGAAAAGAAGACCATGATGTGGCATCAAAGACTGGGGAATATTGGAGAAAAGGGCCTTCGAACACTACACGGTAAAGGCATGGTTGAAGGTATGTCTAATTGCACTCTGGATTTTGATTTCTATGGACATTGCATATATGGTAAACAGAATCGAGTAAGATTCTCGTATAGTGCTACAAGAGCAAAGGGGATATTAGAGTTGATACATAGTGATGTGTTTGGACCTATTCATGTTCCATCCCTAGGTAAATCTGTGTATTATGTTTCATTCATAGATGATTTTTCAAGGAACACATGGATTTATTTTCTTAGAAAGAAATATGAGGTATTTGATAAATTTAAAGAGTTTAAGGCTCTGGTAGAAAATCGGACAGAGAAGAAAATAAAGGTATTGAGAACCAATAATGGTGGAGAATTCTGCAGAAAATAATTCGAAGAATTCTGTAAGAAGTGTGGTATAGCAAGGCAGAAGAATACTCCATACACTCCTCAACAAAATGGAGTTGCAGAAAGGATGAATAGGACACTGATGGAAAAAGCAAGTAGCATGCTCAGTGGTGCTGGGTTAGGACAAGAATTATGGGCAGAGGCAGTGGGTACAACATGTTACTTGGTGAATCGATCACCTTCATCAGCATTGGATGATAAAACTCCACACGAGGTATGGTCTGGAAAGAAACCCTCTCTTCAACATCTTAGAGTGTTTGGTTGTGATGCTTATGTACATGTTCCAAAGGAAAATAGAAGTTGGATAAAAAGGTTGAAAAGTGTATCTTTATTGGTTATAAATATGGTGTGAAAGGTTATAAGATTTGGAACCCAGAAACCAAGAAAATTGTTTAGAGTCGATATGTTGTTTTCAGGGAGGTAAAATATGTGTCCAAACAGAATTCCTACCAACGCAAGACGAACCTGAGAAAATAGATCTTGAGTTGGATAATACAAAATCTGAATCATTTGAAGAAGAGGAAGCAGAAGAAGAAGAAGAAGAAGAACCTCATACCCCAGTATTGAGGAGATCAATGAGAGATAGAAGGAAAACAGAAAGGTATAGTCCACCTGATTTTGATTCCAATTTTTCTTTATCTATTACTGATGATGATCCCAGAACTGTCAGGGAAGCAGTGAATTTAGAGGATAGTAAACTCTGGAAGAAGGCCATGGTTGAAGAAATGGATGCCTTGGATAAGAATGAGGCATGGGATATAGTTTATTTGCCAGCTAGAAGAAAATTGGTTGGTATCAAATGGTTGTTTAGGAAGAAGTTTAATGTACAAGGTAAAGTGGAGAAATACAAATCTCAATTAGTAGCAAAAGGTTATTCCCACGTTGAGGGAATTGACTTTGGTGAAATTTTTTCTCTTGTTGCTAAGTTAACTTCTATTAGATGTGTTTTTATCTATTGTTGTTTCTTTTGATCTTGAAGTGGAACAGATGGATATGAAGACAACATTACTACATGGGGATCTGGAAGAAGAAATATACATGAAGCAGCCAGAAGGTTTTGTAGTGAAGGGAAATAAAGAGTTGGTTTGTAAGCTAAAGAAGTCACTATATGGTCTGAAGAATCACCCAGGATGTGGTACCAAAAGTTTGACACATACATCCTTGGATTGGGATTTGTAAGAACCTGGGTTGATCATTGTGTATATTCCAAGCAGGTTGGTAATCACTTCATTTATGTAGTGTTGTATGTTGATGACATGTTGTTGGTAGGAAATAACATTGATGTTATCAAGGAGGTGAAATCGCAGTTATCCTCCAAATTTGACATGAAGGATCTCAGTGTTTCTAACTTCATTCTGGGAATGGAGATTAAAAGAGATCGTGCAAACATGAAACTCTGGTTGAATTAGAGAAAATATGTTGAGACGATATTACAGAGGTTTAATATGCATGGAAGTAAACTAGTCAAGGTTCCTATTCCTATAGGTGTAAAGTTATCTGCATATCAGTGTCTCAAGACACAGGAAGAAGAAGAGGACATTTCCCATGTTTTGTATGCTAATGCAGTTGGCAGTTTGATGTATGCAATGGTCTGTACTAGACTGGAAATTGCACATGCAGTGGGAGTTTTGAGCAGGTATATGTCAAAACCAAGGAAGGATCATTGGAAAATAGTAAAGAGGGTCTTCAGGTATCTTCGTGGCACTACCAGTTATGGATTGTGCTACTAAGGAAGACCAGGATTGGATAGAGTGTTGGACATACATGGCTTTCTTGATGCAGACTGGGCTAGAGATTTGGATCCTAGAAGATCTACAAGTGGGTATGTGTTTAACCTACTTGGAGGAGCAATCAGTTGGATGAGAAAAAGATAGGTTGTAGTGGCACTCTCAACTACAGACACTAAATACATGGAAGCCACTCATGCAAGCAAGGAAGCAGTATGGTTACAAAGATTGTGTTCAGGTATTGGGTTGGTATAACAAGTAGTGAGATTAGATTGTGATAGTCAGAGTGCAATATTCCTGGCAAATAACCCAGCTTACCATTCGAAGAAAAGCATATTGATGTACAATATCACTTTGTGAGAGACATGGTTGATGAAAAGAAGGTGTTGTTGGAAAAGGTTGACACTTTGAAGAATGTTGCAAATTCATTGACAAAGTCTGTGAGCACAGAAAAGTTCTCTTGATGTAGAGTAACAATGGGAATTGTTGCTCTGGATTGCTAACTATATAATCCCCTCGACACCTGGATGCAAATAAAACAACAAGTGGGAGAATGTTGGGTATGTGTTATATTCTTTGCATGTGTGTGTGTGGGTGCGTTAGATATGATAACTACGTCTGATGATCCCTCATACTAGTGCTTTGTTTGTGCCAGGAGCTTTCCTAGGGGGGTCCCAAGGGGGGGGTAGGTATGCCCCTCCATGGTTACGCATAGTTTTCAGCACTGGGCATAGCCAAGGGCCAACGGGGTTCGAGGCAGTGCCCCGAATGTTTTTTTGAGGGGTGGTTTTTGTTATTTTTAGCATATTTTTCTATATTTAGCGGTTTACTAAAAATAATCCCCGTTTTAGGGATTAGGGTTTTGGTATCTATGGAATACCTAAAAACATTGTATATATTGTATAGTGAATGGTGAAATTCGATATAATGAATATAAGAAAGGTTTTCTCGGTTGAGGGTTTTCGGTATAAAATCTCTGTGTACTCTGTATATGAGCCATTGATTAAATTCTACTTTGCTTAAGAATCTATATGCATTGCTTTACTTCACAGGTTTAAAAATTACAGTGCCAAGGCCTCCTGATCGATGAACTCTTGAATAACTGCCTCATTCACAGGTCCTTCTAAGCGATGTTCTATCAAAGTGACTACTTGTTCCAACTCTACTCATCAGCCTTCAATCTCCTCAAAAAGTAGGCAAGTTGCATCCTGGACTGGCTAGAGCTTTTGAGTCACTTCCATGTCTTTTCTTTGTATGTCATGGACCTGTTTCTAAGTCGTGCGCTATTCTTGGGATATTTTCATCCTCTCAACTGTTGATAGGAATTTCAACTGTGCTTGTACTGTTGTTTCTTGTTGCTTTTCTTCCTAGATTTGTGACACAAGTGTCTTCAGTTCAGGGTCCTTGGTAAGGAACTCATAAGTCTATGCACTGCAACTACTAAGCTATTTATATTCCATAGCTAATGCTTTGATCCTTTCAACTATGCTCTGGGGAGTTTCTTCTCTCTAGTCTCGCACTTCCTGCAGAGTGCTTGGCACTGTTTGTAGATCTAGTTCTACATTTCTATGTCGAAGATGTTGAATGGCTTTAGCAAGCTTCGTCACCTGATTCTCCACTAGGTATTCTTCCATTTGATCTAAGCCCATCATAGAGATAAGTGCTCTGATGACTGCTTCTTTTACTCTGACCTTCTCCGCAAGCAATTGTTCTTTCTCCTGTTAGATTTCCACTTCATTTTCTTCGAACTTGGTTTGGAGGTCATCCTTCTCCTGTTGTGCAACTTGGCGTTTCTCTATGATTTCCTCTTGTTCTTTATTCAAGGCCACTCTAGCTTGTTATTTTTCTTCCTTCACGTGACAAAGGTGAGCTTTGGTCATGTCAACTATTCTACAGAGTTGGGCAGGCTCATCTCCCAACCTTGGTTCTTCTGGTGGTGGGGGCGCAGTGGGCACTGCGTGGCTAGAGTGAAGGGATTTATGCACTCCTCTCATCTCTGTCTCAATTCTATCATACATGGCTTCTTATTTGGCTTCAGTTCTCTGCAAAATATCTTCCGAGGCATCGGATACAACTACGATAATGAATTCGAAGTCATCGACCGTGAGCACAGTCTGCAGCTTCGACTTACTCACTTTGGACTTCTTCCGTGATGTACGTTTCGTTGGGGAAACCTTTCTTTTCTTAGATGAATCTGCCTCTTCAAGGGGGTTCCTAGGAGGTGTTACTTCACCTTGCTTCTACTTTTCTTCTTCCCCTTCTTTCTCTTCTTTGTCCACTTCATCGTCTCCTCCTCCGCTAGGTGAATCTGATGCAGCCTCTTCTGATGTGTTGTGTATTTCCTGTACATCTTCCTTATTTTTCTTCCTGCTGCTACTGGGTGCATCATAATATTCACAAGTAACCACTGGACTTCCAATGAGGTTGGGATCGGATAGTGCTACCTGGTCGACTGGTAAAAGGAACTCTACAGGCCATTCCTTAGTGATTTCTTCCAGGTCCTCCTCTGTGAGCTTGTAGTAGGACTGAAGGTATTCTTTACTTTCATCTACATGCATAGTAATATAAATAAAATGCCTATCTATGCAGAACTTCATAAGGGGCCTGAACCTGTCCAAGTTGTTCAGTGTCATATGAGGGAAAGAGTCAATAGCCCTCTTTAACTGCAGGTAGTAGGTATGGATAATGCATTCGACTACCATTGTTTCCCCATATAGATCGAATACCAGAGCGTGGTGAAATTCGCAGCTAATGGCTCAAACAACTCAATGTGAGGGAAGGTCACACCTTTCGGCATCTCCCAAGCAGTGAATGCAATGAGGATCAATAGCGAGCTAAAATGGAACTCATAGCCTTGATCCTGAGCTTTGCGACAATCCAATTCTAACTGATTGACTAGGTAACTGGCTCAGTTTATTTGTAGTCCTTCCACGCATTTTCCTACGAGGTCAACGACAAACCCTATGACCTGCATGGGTCTGTTATTTCTTACTAGCTTACCTAAAATCAATTGGCAAGAAAAGTGCACTGCGCCATTCTGAATGGAGGCTATCTTGTAGCCTCGCATCCCTTTATCTACATCGTTGTAGGTGTCTTTGATCTTCTGTGCCAGGGCGCGGTCTGCAGCCTTCCCTGGATAAAATTCTTGCGGGTCTGGTCCATGCATGCTCAATCTAGTGATCCTATTGACAAACATCGGATCGACGATGATGCATCAGTCTAACCATAGATATCCTCCATGCAAGCACGACGGAAGGAGCTTAACGCACGTGTTAACCTCCTGGTGCCTTCCAAAATGTGGTATCTTCATCACATTCAAGACAGTGGACCTCGCGATGTCCATAGTCCATGGTTGGGGGATGATCTTCAATTTATTCCCCTTGGTCTTGGTCAAATATTTTTGAGGTGCGAGCATCCCATAGCTCATGTGGTCTTATAGGTTATAGTCACTGATCTTCAAGGTTGGAATCCTATCCAACTGCATTCTGACTGCTTGTATTCCCTTCGAAAGGTACGCACTGATGATTGTGTAGTCGAAGTCCCTCGAGACACTGTCACAACTCACCACACTGACCAGGGGTGGAATGTAGTCGGGTAGGATGGATGGAATTAGCTTCGCATTCACCAAGTCATCACAATGCTTGGTTCTTTTCTCGATCGCAGCTCGGGATGGTCCAGATCCAAGAGTAGTCGATGGGGAGGCTTGCACTCCTCACATCAATGAGGCTTGGATGCCTGCGTACATCACCTTCTCGTCCGTGAAGTCTATTAGAATCTCTTCAACAAATTTTTCTACTGCGCTAATTTCTTCTCACATGCACACTCGAGATCTAATATCTTAGGTCGGTGAACAATACTCAATGTAACAAAATGGATGGTGAGGTCTCAATGATCATTGCGTGAAATCAACTAGTTCTTTGTGGGCTTGGATAATCACAATTAGTGAAATTGTTCTTGGTGAAATGCTTGACGGGATAAATAGATATCGCTGTAACAGTTTCTTTCCACAGGTCGCAAAGCTTTATTCAATGCAATTCCATCCGTTATGGCGCAGTCCCAACAGTCCAATGGTGAACTTTCAGGCCATAACTGTTTTCCTAACCATTCAAAAGCGTCGATCGAATGGTCATATCGCCTCCAACGGTCATATTTCTCCACCCTGGTGAAGTGCCATTCTGTGCTAAACTGATATTCTGGCAAAGTTCAAATTCTGGAAACCTTCCTTCTGCAAAGTTCTTTCTGGAGCTTCTTGCAATTTTTCTAACTTTTCCCTATTCTTACTAAGCTTTCTGGCCTTCTTTCTTGTGATCTAAATCATTGGTTTCCTCTTTCCATTATCATTCTTATCTCCTCTTGGCATGATAACTTCTCACTATGGAGGGTCTTTCATAGGGTTCAAGGGTAATACTTCTTCTCTTTCTGGGGTGGGTGCTCTATTATTTTGTTCAGACAAGTGTCTCCAGTCTTCATGTGTCCTTTCAACTTCGTCATCCATATCTTTGGTCTTTAGTATCTTTGACTGGTTCTCTTGTTCTTCCAATAAGTGCACTATTCTCTTAGCCATGAAATCTCTTAGTTCTTGTTTTTTTTGTTCTATATCCTCCTCTTCTTGTTTCCTTCGTATTTGATCTTTCTCAATCCAGGTTTTTCCTAGAAACATAGAAAATGGGGTTTTGTTCTCAACAAACTTAACAATCTCAAATTATTCTTTTGTTGAAGTACCATGAGCACTCATATATGTCTGGATAGGTCTTCCACATAGGTTTATCATCTTTGCTCTAAATAATCTTATTCCTCCTAATGAAGGAACCATAGCAGGCTTTCCCAAAATTTCCCAAGTTCTTTCTGTCATGATATTCACCCGTGTTTCCTCATCTAGGAAACAGTCTATGTTGAAGTCTCCTATACTTGTTTCTATGTACTCTTTATCTTTTAAGACCTAGGATAAGTTGATATTTTTGTGGTCATTCAAGGTTTCTTTCATCTGTAGTAATACAGTCTATGATTCTTTCTGGGGTTCTATCATATCCTTAGTTTATTATCTTGTCTTATCATATTCTTGTTTCGTATTCATCTTTTCAACTTTAGCAATCATTCTAGGACAATCCAAAACTTCATGGTCCATATCTTTACAAAAAATACAACTACATCTTCTATCAGGGAATTCCTTAGCAAGATGTCTCGGTCTTCTGCAACTGTAACAAAGAGTTAATCCTCTCTTTCTCTTAAATGATCCCCAACCTTTCCTGTACTGTGCACTAGGATCATAGTAACTAACTTGCAAAAAATTATTTTAGGATCATGCATCCATTTGTTAGTCCAAACCTTCTTTCTATGCATATGGATAACATATGTTTCATTATTTCTATCAGATCTATTCATATCAAATCTTCTTTCTTCTAATTGTGCCCTAGTTTTCAGATTAGGACAAAATTTATCAAACATACCTAGATCCATACTTTCGGAGAAAAAAAAATTCACTTATCTTACCTTTCTCAAAGCACAAATCTTCAATATATTACCTCTTTTCTTCAGATCAAACTTCTCTTCTCAGCACAGAGCTTCGCAAGTCAATGTTGCACACTAAAGCAACAAATATACACAGAGATATTTCTTTTCTTCAGTTCCCAGCAATCACAGTTTCAAGTCCCGGCAATGGAACCATTTGTTGGTACAGGGGCAGACCCAAGGTTCAAAGCTTCAACAACACACCAACAAATCCCTAACTACTGGCCCTTTCAGCAACACCTTCGAAGCAGATGAAGTCTCACCCAAGGTAGAGGAAGGGATGGTTGCAGGACTCAAATGTCTACAACCTAGTTGGGACATAGATCTGTGATTAAACCACTCTAACAAAGAACTTATCAGTTAACATTCATCAGTATTTAACCTTTATTCACATCACGGATCCAAACCCTAATTACATAACAGTGCATTATTCTACCAGATCTAACACATTGAAACACTTAGCATATGGAAAGAGATCAGATCTAACATTCATTTACCTTACCAAGAACTAAGATATTATACCATATGCATAATACATAAAGATATCGGCACTAAGCATAAATCACATCACTAACATACAACATAATGCACAAAGCAACCATAACACAAGATATACGTGGTTCACCCCAATGTGGGGCTACATCCACCAAATCTTCGTCTTCTTTATTATCTTCTCTCAATCTTCTACAAGCATAAAGCCTCATAACCCACTCCACATAGGACAAGAGATTTGCATGCACATATCCAGATCCTCCTTCCCTTAGCTAGGTTTTAGCACAAATCCTTCTTACAATCACATAGATATAACTCTGGCACTTAGCATCTTCTAATCTCAATGCATAGTATGCACAGAGCATCCACAACTATTCGCACTTAGAACATTGGCATCTTCCTACATCGCCTAGATATCTATTTATACATTACAAAATGGACCTAAACATGGTTAAACCCATGGGCCAACATCCCATACCCGTTACATAAACCCTAATCCAAAAAAATTCCCTAAAACGGGCTGAGATCCCGTAATCTCTTCTTCAACTTGCACTCTGCCTTCGACCAGCCTATCGAAGTCCCAAAAGGGGTCAAACATGACCAAGGATCTCCAAAACTTGGTCAAGGGCCAACACTCATAAATGACCAAATCTAAATATTCCTTTTAAAAACAAGGGCGTTGAAAACAATGGGAGATATGGCATCAGTTGATTATGGTGAATTATGGTAAAGGAGCATAGAACAAAGGTGTGCTACGGAATATCCTAGTGACTTGGCAACGCCCTTTTAAAAATTTGATTTGACCCGCTTAACGGACATAGGGACATCATGGAAAGGATAAAGAGCATGAGTCGATGGAGTGATTTGTCAAGTCGTTAGGATCATGGGATCAATAATGCTTGGTGTCAAGTCAAAAGATGAGTCAAAGTCATAAACCATAAAAAATGAACCTAGGCTAAAATCGTACGTGTGGGACAAAAAGGGGAGCAAAACCCAAGTCTTTATTTCTTTAGACTAACTTAAGAAAATCCCAAAGAGAAAAATCAAGCAAACCTAAAGACTAAAGGATAAAAATTTAAACCTAAGGGACAAAAGACCCATGACAACTTAATGTGATAACAGTAGCCATGGTGGAATTGGGTTCCACATCAATGATCCATCTCCCATTTTCTGGTTCTGAATTAGAGTCAGAACCCACATCTGATTCAGAGTCTTTTACCTCAGCCACCAATGACTGCTTTGAGCAACAATCAACAATGCTATTCTAGGGGCTCTTATGGAAGTCGCACCACTTCCGAGTATCTTTCTTCATCTTCCCATTGTCCTTCTTTACTTGCATCATGGACTAGTTGTCCTGAGGTTTCCCATATTTTATTTGTCCTTTTTTCTACAAGTTAGAGATGCCCTTTCCTTTTTTCTATTATGAGGGGTTACCAGACCCAAAGGGTCACGTCTTTTGTTTCAACTTCTATTCGATTTTGATGGTATATCAATATGCCACACATAAGGATGATATTTCCAAAAACTCCATTTATGTCTATATGTATCTATGCATACTGTCGTGGTACTTGAGCACCATATGTCTCTTAGAATCTTTGATACCCATCTTGGTGCATAAGGTATGGAAGACATTCGTGAACTCTGGCACTGTTTGGTCTCTTTCCTGCCATAGTGTGGTCCATCTTGTATATACGTCATCATAACTTCCAATAGGGTAGTATTGTTCCTTAATAAAATCCCTGAAGGAACCCCAAGTGGGTACAACTGCAAATAATGTGGATCCATGTATTTCCTTTTTCTCAGAGAAAGTCTCCCACCAATATTTGACATGGGGGATGACCTTGAGGAGTGAAAACGTAATATTTTCTCTATCAAAAACATTATGGATAGAAAAATACCCTTCTAGAAGTTTTAACCATTTATCTACGACATCAGAATCTATTTGACCTTCAAATATAGGAATATCAAAATTGACTTGTACCTTGAAGGGGGTGGTGCCTCCACTTGAGGTGGATGTGTCGCTTGTCGGCAGCCATCAAAGGATTTGTGAAAATCTTTCCATCATCTTGTTCCTTTGTCACTCAAGGGATTCCTTAAGAAAATTTTTGAAAGGATCTCCTATCCCATCGTATTTATTTCCTCCCTCCATGGATGGTTTTTTGGGCATGCAAGATCAGTTTTCCTTGAGAGAAACAAGCTCGAGACCCATCTCTCTATACATTGACCACATCGAGGACATGCATTAAACAAACAACAAGGAGCAGACCACTCTAATACCACTGATCTATATTTATGAGAAGAAAAAAATAAAACCACGGATTTATAATATTAACACAGAGACACAATGAACAATAACAGAGATACAATAAAACTTGGCTTCTGTTAAATAAGAAATATGTTGAAAATTGTAAAATGTGGACTGAAACAAGCTTTCTAGAATGGTGGTATCTTATCTCTTATAAGAGATGTGATGGTTGCGCTCATTCGCAAGAAGATGAGTACAATGAGGCTCTGAAGGCCTTTTTACAATAAACAAGAATTCCAAAACCCTAGACATCAAAAAACCTAACCCTAGGAGATGAAGCACCAAAAGTCATGTGGGCCCCATTGGGGTAAGTTAGTACATCAACCTCCTGGGGACGTAACTTTTGCATACGATCTTTGTTTTGGGTGCACGATAGCTTGTCAAAAAGGTATTGACAAGGAGATTAATTTAGTAGGATTAATCAGAGCCTTTTCATGTGTTTTAGGTTCCTAATCTTGAAAAATCATCGTTTAGGCCCTCAACATGGCCCCGAAAGTTCAGGAACCAAGAAACTGCTAAAAGTAGTAAGTTTTCAAAAAAAATGCTTTGAGCCAGTTGGACAAGGTGGGTGGCCATGAAGATCCTCCTAGACCACAACCGTAGGATATAAATTTGGATCCTGGATACTAGTATTAATTAGCATGTGCCCTATAGTGACAACTATCAAATTCATGTTCATATGATGAGCTCTCACAATGAACTCAATCCCATCCTTGAAGAGATGATACTTATTATGTTCCCTGTAGAAAATAGCCTTCCTTTCATACAAGTATGGACTTCCCAAACCATCCCATAAATGTCAAGTGGAACAATGTCTAACTCTACATCATCAATGAAACTGGATGTGATCACAAACCATAACTTGCATTGCTTAGTTACTTGTACATGAGAATTATCACAAATACAACCCAAAGGATATGGCCTTGGATGAGGCCTAGTTACCAATACCAAATTATGAACAACTTACTCTAAAATAAGATTCACTTGTGATCCACTATCAACAAGTGTATCAATCTTAGTGTTCTTTGAGATAATTCGTAAATGAAATAGGTCATTTATTTTCCTTCCATCAAGGATAACTTTAGACTTTGCAAAAGAAGTACACAAACTAAAACTTGCAACAGAATATTTTCCTTTGATTCCCATAGTTGTAACCTTAGTTTCATTCTCAGAATATGATCCAATATCCTGAACTATGGTCATGTTCTGCTTTTTACCCTTTCTAGGTTGAGCCCACTTCAGTTTCAATTCTGGATGCAACTTTCAACAATGCTTCTCATCATGTCTTTCCTTCTCACAGTGAGAACATGTAGGATTCTTATCTTCATCCTTATTCACTGCAGTTGTCTTCTTATTATTCCCTTTTCCTTCAACTGGTCGTTGAATTCATGTGGCTCCTTTGACACATATTCAACATGTTTTCCTTTGTTGGCTTCAATATGAGTAGCATGTATTGATACTTCATCAATATTAGTAGGATTAAACATCAATATATTATGGCAAAGATATGAGTGCATACCACCAATATACTTTAGAAAAATCTCAAGAGTATGTAATGGAATCCCCAAAGTTAACTCCTTCTTCTTAAATTCATGCGTATAAGCTTGAACATTCTACCCTTTTCCTTGTCTCAGATGTTTCCAAGCAATCATTGATGTTTGCATATAATCTAATGGATAAAATTTATTTATTAATGCAGCAACAAATTCAATCCAGGAAGAAATGATTTTACCATGTTTAATAAGATGAACTTGTGTCCATCTCTCCCACCATATCAACGTTGTGTCACTCAGGCAAAGAGTATCCAACTGTATCTTTGAAGTATCATGTATGATTCTTTGTACCATGTGATATACTTCAAATTGTTTGACCTAATTATCCAATTTCTCTACATTCAACTCTCCATCATAAGTAAGGAATTCAAACTTTATGTCTATCTTTAGCAAAGGCAAATCATGAGAACGAGAAGACTTCTTAGAACGCTTTTTCCTCTTATGAGAAGAATGTTTACTTCCATCATAAGAATATGATGAGGAGGAGGAGGACAATGATGATTATGATGATGATGGGGATGAAGGAGACACTGCAAGTTCTTCACCTTCTCCTTCACCTTCATCTTTTACCATTGTTTCAACTAGACCTCCTTCATTTTGATGAGGAGTTGCTCTTCATTTTTCTTGGTCTTACCACAATTCCTTTACCATGGTTGACATCTCAAGGAACATTTTTTGAAATTCCTTATCATCCTTAGAAATAACATGTTCATGCTCCATTTATTTCCTTCAAAATACATTTTCAATATAAGGATTAAATTATTCAAGTGTGCATTCATCTCTCTTATATTTGGACCTTGTAAGCATTCACTTGAAAATAAACGTAAAAACCTGGCTCTAATACCAACTTGATCCAAAAATCCTTAGATGCACAATTAATTCTTAAATACACATCAACATCTGACCAGATTCATAAAATGAATATTGTCTTTGATTATTTGCAAAAACACATGCAAATATGCTCACTTGTCCATAAACTTCATTAATATTGATGAATAAATTGAAGTATAATTTAAAAATTATTGAGATGACACAGCATAAAATAAAATAAAATAAACTCAAATTGCATATATGAATGACATATTTCTTCATCTTCAAAGTCCCTTTAGATAGAATAATTGTTCTCCATTATCTCAAAATACCAAATTACATTAAAACATGGGCTTGCAAAAAACCAATTTAATGGACTCTCTTTAATTCCACTACTCAAAACAAGAAAATGTTTTCACCATTTAACTATAAAGTCGACCAAATTTTGAACAAGCTCAATTTTACCCGCTTTGGCATGCAAAACAATGTGCTAAAATCTCATTAAAGGAAATTTGGACTAAGACTTTTACAAATGAACTCTGATAAAAAAACATACTTCAAATTCATGATCCTTGTAGAAAAATGAATACAGTGAGTATAGACTTGCCTAGGTGTGGGAAATATACCTTATGGCATGATTTTCCATGCAACACATAAAATTATGCAATCTCAACACGAAAAACAATGCAGTACATATTGTACCTTACCTAGAGATCTATGCATACTTTGGGATCAATGCACCTTGGCATGTGTGTAGGTATTGGGATCTGCACCCATTAAATAGGCTTCCCCCTTAACTCCCCTTCTGAAACTTTCGACATCAATTTTTAATGTTTTGTTGGGGAATCCCTTCATATGTGGTTCAGTTGGAATATTGGTTGGGCCTCCAAAATATATCCCGGAGATTATGGGTTCGATCCTCTCCATAGTAGACATATGCATTGGTTTTTTTACATATGGTTATAACCATATGTTATATATGGTGTGTTTGGTTCTATATGGTATATAATATGTTGGAATATGGTTTTAAACCCCCACGCAAATTTAACTTGCAATCATATGGGGTAGCACAATAATTAGGGGCTAGGGTCTTGTTATAAAAACAGGATCATGGAGCAATAAAATAAAACAATTTTGGAAATAAAACACATAAGATACACAATAAAATAGAGACACAGATACACATGGTTCACCCAACTTGGGTCATGTTCACCATAGAAATTGTCAGGGCCTTCCTTTTTATTATCCAACAAAATAAAGGGATACAAACTAAAACACACCCACTGTAACTTCCTCTTATTTTCTCTCACAATATCCTCTCTCAGAATACAATATTCACTCACATACATAGCCGCAATACAATTCCCTTAAGAAAAGAGGGCTTCCTTCTAGAGAAAAAAAACCTAACACAACTTCTACCATCATATCTACGACCTAATAATGAATGTTCCAGATTGACTACAAAATTACAATATTTTACAAGGGGGGAATATGTGGGAAGGAAACCCCCCCCGACACACCCGTTGAAGAATGGGGTCCAAACGACGTAGTTGAAAACAAAACTTTTGAAGCAAGAAGATAATCAGGCTCCACAATCAACAATATCCCACTTGGAGACTGATCACAACAACTCCATTGTTGTTATAACTGCTGGAATATGATCCACCTAGGACCTGAAAAACTTCTCATCTTCACCTTCATGCTTTATGACCAACTAAAACTTAGCAGGGACTTAGTTTTTCCCTCGTTACTACCTTTGTTAACATGTCTGTAAAATTCTGGCTAGTATGTATTGTTTCCAACTTCAATTGTCCATCTTCCAAAATGGATCGTATGAAATGGTACTTGAGTTGTATATGTTTAGTATTATAATGGAAGGTTTAGTTCTTTCCAAGATGAAATTCACTCACCTTGTCAAAGTACAACATGTTATTCTCCTTCTTCTTTCCCAATTCCTCCATAAACCTCTATAACCAAATCATCTCTTTACTAGCCTTTGTAGCATCAACATACTATGCTTCCGTTGTTGAAAGTGAAACAACCTTTTGCAGTTTTGAAATCCAACTTATTATTGTTCCACCTATAGTAAAAACATATCCTGTGGTGCTCCTCCAACTATATTTATCACCTTCCATATTTGAATCAACATATCCCTATAGAATAGTGTCTAAATATCCAAAACATAATGCATGAGTACTAGTACCTCTCAAATACCTGAGAATCCACTTTACTGTCTCCCAATGTTCTTTACCTTCATTGTTCATATATCTGCTCACAACTCCCACTGCATGTGCAATATCTAGTCTTTTCCACATCATAGAATACATCAAGCTGCCAAATGTTGATGAATAAGGGAGCCTGGACATGTATTATGTCTACTCATGTGTCTTGGGACACATTTCCTTGGTTAATTTGAAATGGTTGGCCAAAGGTTTACTAACTGGTTTTTCATTCTTTATTTTAAACCTCTCCAACACCTTCTCTGTGTACTCACCCTAAGACAATGTCAATTTGTGATTTTTCATGTCTCTTGTTATTCTCGTACCAAGTATTTTCTTTGCAGCACCCAAATCCTTCATCACAAATGAATTAGATAACTTGTTTTTTAGCACATTTATATCTTGCATGTTAGACCCTGCAACAAGCATGTCATATACATACAATAGCAAGATAATATAACTTCCATTTTCTATGCTTTTAAAACAAACATGGTGATCAGAATGACATCTACTATAACCATGTTCTGTCATAAACCTGTCAAACTTCAAATACCATTTCCTTAGAGCTTTGTTTATGCCATAAAAGTTCTTCTTCAACCTGCATACCAAATTATCCTTTCCTTTGACCTCATACCCTTGTGGCTTCTACATATAAATCTCTTCCTCCAAATCCCCATGGAGAAAATCTATTTTTACATCGAATTGTTCAAGATGAAAATATTATACTGCCACAAGACTTAAAATAGTCCTAATTGAATTCATTTTAACAATAGGAGAAAATATCTGATCCAAATCTATAACTTTCTTTTTTGCAAACCCCTTTACAACAAGTCTAGCCCTGTGCTTATTTCCACCTCCATATTCTTCCTTCAACCTATAAATCCAGTTATTTTGCAATGTTATTTTTACTATAGGAAACTGAACCAAGTCCCAAGTCTGGTTATTTACCAAGGAATCCATTTCCTCTTTCATACCTTTCTCCCACTTCTTTTTAGTGTCTACATGCATTGCATCTTCCCAAATTTTCGGTTCACCAGAATCAACCAAAAATAAACAATACAATGAAGGAGAGTATCGTTCAAGGGGTCTACTTAAACTGGTAGATATTCTAACAACACTTGCAGGAGTTTGAGGTACTTATTTCTCTTGTTGTTGTACATTTTGATTTTCTGGTACCTTTTGAATTTATTTTTCAATGATCTCATCAAGTACTATGTATTCTGGTTTTTCTTTTTCCCGTTTCTTTCCCTGCAACTAATCTTTGTACATGACCTTATCATTGAATATGGCATCTCTACTCCTCATGATTTTGTGATTTTCATAAGCTCATAAGTGATAACCAAAATCATTAACACCGTATCCAATAAAGGTACACTTCTTGGATTTTGCTTCAAGCTTTGTTCTATTTTCTTTATCAATATGTACAAATGATTCACAACCATAAGTCTTTAGAAATGAATAGTTTACATTTTTACTTGTCCATGCCTCCTCTAGAATGTCACCATCCAAAGAGCTTGAAGGTCCTCTATTTATTAAGTAAACAACGATATATACATCATCTTCCTAGAACTGTAAGGGAAAACTGACATGCAATCTCATACTCCTTGCACGTTCCATGGTTGTCATGTTCATCCTTTCTGATACACCATTTTCTTGTGGTGTTCCTAGAACTGTCTTCTCTCTATGAATCCCATGGTATGAACAATAATAATCGAATTCCTTGCGGAAATATTCACCTCCATTGTCTTATCTAAGACACTTCAACCTATTTCCTATCTCATTCTCAACCAAAGCTTTCAATTTCTTAAAAATATCAAAAACATTATATTTTTGTCGAATGCAATAAACCCAAGTTTTTCTAGTTGTATCATCAATAAAAGTAACATAATAACAAGAGCCACCAAGAGATGATACTTGATATGGTATCCATATATCTATATGCAAAAGCTCCAACTTTTCATTCTTCTTTTCTTTTTTGACTCTAAGAAATATAACTCTCTTATGTTTTCCATAAACACAGTGCTCACATAAATCCAAATCAACTTGTTTAAGATCTGGAAACAAATTCCTTTTGTGAATTATCTACATCCCCTTCTCACTCATGTGTACAAGTTTATGATGACACAGTGTTGTATCCACTCCTATAGAAGATAAAAAGATAGAAGATTCATCATTAACAATACATAAATACAATGCACCTACATTCTCCCCCTTTTCCATTACCAATGATCCTTTAGTGACCTTCCACGCCTTATCTATAAATATAGATATACATCCTTCACTTTCCAACTGCCCTATTGAAATTAGATTTATTCTTAGATACGGTATATGTCTCACCTAGTATTTTTCAGTAACCATTGGTTTCCATCCTTTTATTGTATTTTTACCTTACCCATTCAAAAAATTTGACATGGTTCATCATCAACCAAATAAACCTTTCCAAAATCACCTTGAACATAATCTTGGAAATATTTCCTATGGGGTGTGGCATGAAATGAATCCCCTGAACATACTACCCAAGATTCAGTAATATTATCTAAAGAAAGAATCAAAGCATATTATTGCACATCACCTATTACATTTTCTTCATGATTTCTCTCATGTTGTCCATCTCTTTGTTTCTTTGGAGAACTGAAGTCTTTCTTCAGATGTCTTTTATTCTCACAATTCCATCACTCTATATTTCCTATTCTAGATTTGGATCTACCCTTCCTATAATTCTTGTGGTTGCATGAGCCCTTTCCTCTATCATTTCGTCTTCCCCTCTTCTCCATGGTCAATGTATTACCTGATGTCTCACTTGTGCTCTTCCATCGCATTTCCTCACTAAGGATAACACCAACAACATCATCAAATTTCAGAGTGTTTGAACCAAAGATAGAGCTACTTACAACCTTGACCAAGTCATTTCATCTTTCTAGCAATGAGAACAATATTAGAAGATCCCTAACCTCGTCATCAAATCCCACCTTTACAGAACTTAGTTGATTAGTAACCGTATTAAATTCATTTAAATGATCGGAAACAAACCCACCTTCTGACATCTTCATATTAAATAATCGATTCATTAGAAATACCCTATTTGACGCCGAGGGTTTTTCATATAGTTTAGCCAATTCCTCCATCAAATCCTTTGTTGTCTTTTCTTTTGAAATATTGAAAGCCACCAATGCTACCAAGAACAATCGTATCTTTCCCAGTTCCTTTTTGTCAAGAACCTTCCATTCTTTATCCATCATAGTTGTTGGCTTCTTTTCTATTCCATCCAATGGTAGGAATAGATCCTTCTAATATAAATAATCTTCCATTTTCATCTTCCATAGCTAGTGGTTTTAGCCATTAAATTTCGCGACCTCAAACTTGCCATCTTCCTCCATTTCTCCCACTCGAACCAGGAACCCTCTTTTCCTGTGAGTTACCTTTGGCTCTGATACCAGTTGTTAGAAAAACGGGATTGCGGAGCAATAAATTAAAAAAATTGCGGAAATAAAACACAGAAGATACACAATAGAATAAATACATAGATATACATGGTTCACCCAATGTGAGCTATGTCCACTAGAGAAATTGCCAAGTGCTTCCTTTTTATTTTCCAACAAAATGAAGGGATACAACCTACAACACACCCATTGTAACTTCCTCTTATTTTATTTCACAGTTTCCTCTCTCAGAATACAATATCCACTCACATACATAGCTGAAATACAATTCCCTCAAGAAAAGAGGGCTACCTTCTAGTGAAAAAAACCTAAGATAACTTCTACCATCAGATCTGTGACCTTATAATGAACGATATAGATTGACTACAAAATTACAATATTTTACAAGGAAAATTTTCCCAAACTTCCTCTTTGGGGATGCTTCCCCCAAATCCCCAGCCAGGGGGGGGGGGGGNCCCCCCGTCAAATAATGGGGTCCAAACACAATTGAAAACAAAACCTATGAATCAAGAAGATAATCAGGCTCCACAACCAACAAGTCTTATCCCTTGACTTCTTTTCCCTCCAAACAGAACTTTAACAAAGTTCAAATAAATATGGTTCCATTTTAATGTTAAGTCACATAATGGTGGTGTAATGGTAAAGTCTTGGGGCTTGCATAGTGGAGGTCTTGGGTTAGACTCTGGTCTTCCAAACAAATCTTTGCATAGCACAAACTAAATAAGGCCAATGGGAGGATGCCATGTGGTAGCCTCTCATTGGTCCACCTACACAATAATTTCCATGTGTGCATACCAAACTGGTCCACTTGTGCTCCACATGTCAAGACCCAATTGGTCCACTTAAGCACCACATCATTGCCTATTTTTTTTACTTCCTACCATGCTAGCCTGTATTGTCACCCATGCCAAGTTATCATGCCACGTGTCACCATCTGGTGGTTCCACGTGGCACCCTGCTTTGAATTTTTCCCCGGTTTGACCAAACTTTGGCCGACCATTACGTATTCATATGAAATCAATTTGAGGTGACTTTTGTGTCATTGGAAAGATAATGACGATACATACACATTGATGTTGTTTTCTCAATAATTTGAGATGGTCAAATTTTGAGATTTTATGGATCCCCTGGGACCTATGTGAGAATTCCAAATATTTGGACCTTTATGAGTGTTCCTTAGATCCTCCTAGATCAATTAATCCTAAATATAGTTACATGGTTCATAATCACATTACATGAAGTATTAACATGATTATAGTTATGGGGAAAACATGGTGTTACACCATTAATATCATCTACAATATGCCATTAATCCCTTCAAATATGGGGTATTGTGTGACATTTCCATGCTTAAAGTTCATGATGTTATTTTAAAACATTGATTTATGTGGAAAGGTCTTGTTATGTACTAGTGTAGGCCTATTAGTGTCATTGTCACCCCAAGAGATCAACACTAATTCATAATCGAGGTACCTTGATTACTACACTCTCTCTTATCTCTACTAAGTA
Source organism: Picea sitchensis (assembly GCA_010110895.2). Lineage (NCBI taxonomy): Eukaryota > Viridiplantae > Streptophyta > Pinopsida > Pinales > Pinaceae > Picea > Picea sitchensis. The sequence goes on along the minus strand of SNQJ01S0000092.1, from coordinate 296,163 downwards.
GAGAAGGAGGATAATGTCTCATCCTAGGATATTTTTTTATATTTATGGCCCGATCAAGATGAGAAAACAAAATCATCATGACTAAAAAGGTCTCTACAAGGGGTCACTTTATGAAACGAGTACATCAATATCAATTAGTAGAACAATATAGAGATATATTCACCTCACCTACAACATTACCTACACACTATCAAGTAAATCATGCAGTTGATTCAACATTGGGTGCCCCTCCACCCAATTTCCTTGTATATGTATTCTTTATTCTAGAGAATGAGGAGACAAAATGCTAGATTGAGGAGCTAATACAAAAGAGACATGTTCAACTGGGTTCCTCAACTTATGGGCGTGCAATTTTTTTAGTTCAAAAGAAGGGTAGGACATGGTGACTCTACATTGACTACAATATATTGGACAAAATCACAAAGAAGAGTCAATTCCACATCACTTGAATTAATGATTTTCTCGATTAGCTTAAAGGAGCCAAGTTTTTGAGCAAGAAAGATCTCAATTTACCCTATCACTGAGTGTTAATCAAGAAAAAAAATGTGTGAAAGACAACCTTCAATTTTAAGGAAGGTATCTTTGAGTGGTTGGCCATTCCTTTCCTCTCGAATAATTCACCAATGAAATTCATGATTATTATAAATAATATGTTGTGATCTTTCACCAATTCATATTTGGTTGTATGAAATATGGCATCCTCATCTTTAGTGGGACCAAAAATGATCACTTGTAGCACATTCAACAATTGTTGAGAAAATTGTGGAAACACAAGCTATATAACAACCTAGATAATTTTTCCTCTAGCACAAAGAGAATTCAATATTGTTGGCCCTCGACCAAGTTTTGGAGAACCTTGGTCGTGTTTGACCACTTTTTGCGACTTCGACAGGCTGGTCGAAGACGGAGCACCTAGTGAAGTGGAGATTGTGGGATCTCGCCCCTTTTGTGGGATTTTTGGGTTTAGGGTTTATGTAACAGGTATGGGATGTTGGCCCATGGGTCTTACCCATGTTTAGGCCCCTTTTGTAATATAAAAATAGATATCTAGGAGATGTAAGAGGAGTCAGTTGTAAGCCAGTGAGATAAGTGAAAATAGTTGTAAATGCTTTGTGCATACTGTGTGTTGAGAACTTGCAGAGCTAAGTGCAAGTGATTGTAAGAAGTCTTTGTGTTGTGCCAAAATCGGGGAAGGAGGATCTGGCGAGGTGCACACAGATCTCCTATCCTATGAGGAGTGGGTTTTGTGGCTCTATGCATGTAAGAGGATTGAAAGAAGATAATAAAGAAGACGAAGAGTTGGTGGACGTAGCCCCACGCTGGCGGTGAACCACGTATATCCTGTGTTATGGGGATTTGTGCTATGTTGTTCATGTGGTTGTGTATTTATTTTCTTAGTGATTATTCTGGATGAATGTTTAATGCTTAGTGATATGAATGAATTCTAGATCTGATCTATTTCTATATGCTAAGTGCTTGGATGTGCTACATCTTGTCGAATACTGCAGTGTTCTGTAATTAAGGTTTACCTGCGATGTGAATAAGGGTTAAAGACTAATGAATGTTAACTGTTAAGTGCTCTGTTAAATCACTTGAGTCCTGCAACCCCCCCTACCTCTACCTTGTGTGAGACTTCATCTACTTCACAGGTGTTGCCGAAAGGGTCGATAGTTAGGGGTTTGTTGGTGCGTTGTTGAAGTGTTGAACCCTGGGTCTTCCCCTATGCCAACAAATGGTTACGTTGCCAGGACCTGAAACTGTGATTGTTGGGAAATGAGGAAAAGATATATCTGTGTGCGTAGATATGTTGTTGTAGTGCGTAGTACTCTACTTGACTTGTGAAGCTCCAGTACTCTACTTGACTTGTGAAGCTCCATGTTGAGAAGAGAATTTTTATCTAAATAAAAGAGGTAAGATCTTAAAGCTTGGTGCTCTGATAAAGGTAAGATAAGTGGAAATTTTTGTTTCAAAAGAATGGATCTAGGTATATTTGATAGATTTCTCCCTAGTCTGAAAACTAGAGAACAACTAGAAGAAAGAATATGTGATATGAATAGATCTGTTAAAATAGTGAAAGATATGTTATCCCTATGCATAGAAATAATTTTCGGACTAACAAGCGGATGTAGGATCCTAGAAAGAATTATTTTCAGGTCCATCACTATGATCCCAGTGCGCAGTACAACAAAGATTGGGGATCATTTAAGAGAAAGAGAGGATTAACTCTTTGTTACAGTTGCAGAAGACTAGGACATATTGCTAAGGATTTCCCTAGTAGAAGTCCTATTTTTCTTTTTTGTAAAGCCATTGGACATGAAGTTTTGGATTTCCCTAGAATGATTGCTTAAGTTAAGAAGATGAACATGAGACAAGAAAACCATGAGGAAGTTCAAGACACTAAGAATATGTTAAAGAACCAGAAAGAATAAGAGGCTATATTATTGCAGATGAAAGAAACATTGAATGATCGCAGAGACATCAGTTTATCAGATATTTTAAAAGAGAAAGAGTGCATAGAAACAAGAATAGGAGACTTCAACATAGACTGTGTATTGGATGCAGAAACATAGGTGAACATTATGACAGAAAGTACTTGGGAAATCTTAGGAAAGCCTGCTATGATTCCTTCATTGGGAGGAATAGGATTTTTAAAGGAAATTTGATAACCCTATGTGGAAAACTTACCCATGTACCTATGGTTTCTCATGGAGCATCGATAGAAGAAGAATTCAAGCTCATTAAGTTTTTTGAGAACAATGCCTCTTATTCACTTTTGTTAGGAAACACTTGGATTGAGAGAGATCAGATCCGAAGGAAAGAAGAAGAGGAAGCTATCGAATAGAAAAAGAAATAATTAAGGGATTTCATGGCTAAGAGAATAGCACGCTTAATAAAAGAACAAGAGAACAAGTTGAAGCAACTAAAGGCCAGAGACTTAGTTTTCGAAGTGCAAAGAACAAAAGAAAGATTAAAGAACCTATCCATGCAGGAGAATAGAGCACCTACTCAAGAAACAGTAAGAGAAGAAGTATAACCCTTGAACCCTATGAAATATCCTCCATAGTGCGAAGTTACTATGATAAGAAAGGATAAGAACAAGAATGGAAAGAGGTATCAATAGACAAAGATCACAGGAAAGAAAGAAAGAAAGAAAGATCAGTAAGAAGAAAGCAAAGCTAGAGAAATTGCAGGAGGTTCTAGAGAAGACTTCACAGAAGGAAGACTTGCAGAACTTGAACCTTGTTGGAATAGCAGAACAACACTGACTAGCACTTCACCACGGCGAAGCAATATGACCATTGGACGCACCCTGGTCGTTAGAACGACGCTCCAGAATGGCTAGAAACGCAGTTATTGTCGGAACGTTCGTCATTGGAACGTTGAGACCGCACCATAATGGATGGAATTGTATTGATCGAGGCATTCCTACCCGTTGGAGGAGTCTATTATGATGTTGTCTATTTATGTCATCAAACGTTGCACCATGGACACGGTTTCCAATTGTGATTATTCGAGCCCACAGAGAACTAATCGTTTTCACACAGTTCTTATTGTCACCTCGCCATCCATTCTACTACCTTGATTGTTTGTTCACCGACCTGAGATATCTTATCTTGAGCGTGTATGTCAAGCAACCTTAGCGTAGTAGAGAAATCCATCTAATAAATCCTCATAGACCTCAAGTTCCTGTCCACAGGAGTACAGGCCTCGTCGATGAGAGGAGTGCAAGCATCCCCATCGACTGCACCTCAATATGGGCCCTCTCGAACCATGATAGAGAAGAGAATCAAGCATCGTGATGACTTGGCGAACATGAATCTCATCCCATCAGTATTGCCGAACTATATCCCACCTTTGGCTGGTGTGGTTAGTCGTGATAGCATCCCGAGGGACTTCGACTATACACTGATTACTACATACCTCCTGAAGGGGATACGTGCATTTGGACTACAGTTAGGACATATTATGACGCTAAAGATTAGTGACTTCAACTTAGGATACCGCAATAACTATGGAATTCTCACACCACACAAGTGTTTGAAAAATACAATGGGGAAGAAGTCGAATATAATCCCCCAGTCATGGACCATGGACATTGCAAGATCAACCATCCTTAATGTGATGAAGATACCACACTTCGACAGACATTAGGAGGTTAACGCATGTGTTAAACTCCTCTTGTCATGCTACCATGGTGGTTACCTGTGGTTGGATCGGTGCATCACAGTAGATCTAGTGTTGATCCATCAGATCACCGGATTAAGCATGCAAGGATCCAACCCTCAGATTTTTACCCAGGGAAGGCTGCAGATCGCACCCTGGTGCAGCACATAAAAGAAACTTACGGCGATGTAGAGAAAGAGAAATGGGGCTACAAGGTAGCCTCCATCCAGAATGGTGCAATGTGCCTAGCTTACCAGTTGATCATTGGTAATATCATCAGTAAGAACAAACCAACACAGGTCACGGGGTTCGTCATTGACCTCACAGGCAAATGCGTCGAAGGGATGCAAATGAACTGGGTGAGATACCTCATTAACCAGTTGGAGAAATATTGTCGCAAAGAACATAACCAGGGCTACGAGTTTCATTTTAGTTGGTTATTGATTCTCATTGCTTGGGAGATGCTAGAAGGAGCGACCTTCCCTAAAATTGAGTCGTCTGAACCACTGGCCGTGAATTTCACTACACTCTGGTATTCGAGCAACATGGAAAAAAAATGGAAATCCAATGCGTTGTTCCAAACATATTATTTACAACTGAAGAGGGCCATTGAAGCTTTCCCTCGCATGACGCCGAATACCCTACACAGGTTCAGGACACTTGCAAAGTTCCATATAGATAGGCATTTCATTTACATCACTATGTATGGGGACGAACAGAAGGAAGAGCTCTAGTCCTATTACAAACTCACAAAGGAGGACATGGAAGAAATAACCAAGGAATTGTTGGAAATTTTTTAACAGGTAGCATATGCTTGTCATTGATGGCAAGTACAACAATGAAGATTGCATGAATACAGGAAGAATGTAACAGACGGGCACCAGAAGTATTTTGGGAAGAAGCTACAGAGCAACCTCGATGAAGCTGCAGAGCAACCTCGATAAGATCAGAAGAGATAGTGCAGAGGATGTTTAGTATGTTTTACAGACAGCGTAATATTGTCATTGATGGCAAGTACAACAGTAATGATGGCTTGAGTACAGCAGAGATGATCAATAGGCAAAGAGAAGATAAGTCCAGGAAGATCAAATGATTGAAGGCCCGAGAAGCATTTCTAATCGTTGGATCCCATCCAAAATTCCCGACAGGATGAGGGTCGTCAGATCTGAAGAAAGACAAGAAGAGGGCACTGAATAGGAGAATAGATCTCAGGCATCAGATCTGAGAGCAGGGTCCGACCACCATTGGATCGAGGAAAACCTGCACGTTCTTTAAAGTGCAAGGAGAAGTGAGAGTAATCTCGATATGAAAAAACCCAGCGTAATCTGAGCCGTCAAATGAAGATCACATCTGAACCATTGATCGGAGTTTCGAGGATCGTGTGTTTGAAATGTCAAAGAAACAATGCAATAGGAATCTCGATTTCTCGATATGAAAAATCCCAACTGAACCTGAACTGTCGGATCAATATGAATCTAGACCGTCGACCCAACTCACGTCAGCAGACCATGTCAGCTAGCGACACGTGCACAACCAGGTAATGAMAAATGTCAGACTGATTCAACATTTCAGGCACATGTGAGTCAAGAATCAGAGTGACACGTGGCAGTATTCAACACGTGTCAATCCACGTGTGACGTCATCAGATGGACACCCTGTCGAAGTTTCAGGGATCGAGAGTTGGAGATGTCAAAGAATATTGACATCAAGAATCCCGATTTCACGATATGTGAAATCACGATGCAATCTGAGTCATCATATCTAGCTTTGATTTGGACCGTTGATTCCAGTCAATGGAGAGGCATCGGGGATCGCGAGTTGGACATGACAAAGATTATTGACATCAGGAACCCCGATTTCGCAATATGCAAATTCGCGATTTAATCGTAGCTGTTAACTTAAGAAGTGACTTGGACCGTTGATCTGATTTCTTTATGGAGTATCGGGGATCGGAACTTTGAAGTGACAAAAACACTGGACATCAAGGATGTCGAAATCGCGATACGCGAAATCGCGATTTAATCGTAGCCTCTGAATAGAGATCAAATCTGGACTGTTGATTTAACTCCTTATCGGAGTTTCGTGAATCAGGACTTTGAAGTGATAAAAACACTTGACAACAAGAATGCCAAAATCGCGATATGCGATATGGCGATTCAATCGCAGCCGTTGAGTCAAGATCATATCTGGACCGTTGATCCAAATCCTTATCGGAGTTTGACGAATCGCGAATTCAAAAGGAAAAGAAACAAATGCAACAAGAATCCTGGTTTCACGATATGCGATATTGCGATTCAATCGCAGCCATTGAATCAAGAATGAATCTGGACCGTTGGTTCAACTCCATGTCGAAGTTTCGCGAATCATAATATGGAGAGACAAAAGAAACAAAGCAACTTGAATTACAAATTTGCGATATATGAAATCGCGAAAGCACCTTATGCATAAGGCTGTGGTCACAACCCTTGGTCACGGGAAGAGAAGGAGTCAGTCCAGATAAGATCCATATCGGAGTTTCGGGGATCGCGACTTCGAGAGGCAAGAACACAAATTCCTAAATGTCGAAACCCGATTTAAAGGCAAAATTAATAAAGCTCATTCAACGGCGTAGATTAACCTGAAGGAGATCTGAGGGGTACTGTTGCACGACACAGTGTAACTGCTAGAAACCATTGATGGATTCTACCAGAGGATGCGAAGAGACTTCTGTGTGATTTCCAGAGGAGCTGAAGAGTTACAAGGAATCTTCCAGTGGAATGAAGGATTCATGGAGGAAATTGACAGTTGGATGAGGGTTGGAGCCTGTAACTGAAATAGAGAAGGTGAGCTCGACTTTCACAAAGAAGACGAAGACTCTCGAACTTCCAGAGAGGCTAAGGAATCTCAGCATAACACCCAGTGATGTTGAACGCGTGGTTGAACTGCCAGAGAAGTTGAAGAGTCGTGATGATGATCACGCAGATCACTCGAGAGGTGGAGGAATTTGGCGCGAAGTGAGCATGCAGAGGCATTGCGAATATTGCATGCACAAAGACAACAGAGACTATAAGAATGCAGAACAAAGAAGAGAAAATGTTGTTGTCGCTGTGTAGGAGAATTTAGGGGTGTGCAAGGTGGCAGAGCGCGGAAGCAGAAAATGCACAGTAGAGGAATGTTGCATTGAAAGGATATGGCGCAGAGAACATAAAATGGAGAATAACATAAAGTGCAAGGGGTGTGCAAAAGACACTGATGCAGACAGGGTAGAGCAGTGTAAGAGAATAACGACAAGGCTGGTAAGCCATTGAATAACTTTATTTCGCTGTAATGAGTTTTAGTAACAAATATTTATATTTAAGGGTGGTTGGGAGGTGCTCGGGAGGACTGTTGTCCTCAGAAGTTCAAGTGAGTGCTTGAACACATGGAGTTGTAGCTTCCATCTTGTTGTATCCAGAGAAACCAGGGTGGCAGGGTGGTGCAAGGGAGTACTCTTATTCTCTGTTATAAAGGTTGGTGCCTGTGTAATTGGAAGTTGGTGCTTCCATCCAGTTGGTGCTGGAAACACTCAGGGAGTTGGTGCTTCCTTCTAGTTGGTGCTAGAGAAACTAGGGAGCTGGTGCTTCCTTCTAGTGGGTGCTAGAGAAAACGGAGAGTTGGTTCTCTCAGCAAGTAGCAGCTTGCAAAACTGAGGTTGTAGCCTCATTATGAGTTGGTGCTCATATGTATGATAATGTAAAGAATGTAACTATTACTTATCATATAAAGAAAAATAGGTTTTTACCCTATATGGGTTTCCTCGGGAAATATCTGTCTCTATGTTTCTCATATATGTGTGACTGATGTTGAATGTGCCATTGTTTATTTCCCTGCATTAATGTGATCATCATTCAGTGTTTCTGCAAAGAGTTTAAAAAGAAGAATAATTTTTTAAGCACAGTAACAACTGATTCACCCCCCCCCCCCCCTCTCAGTTGTCCAACAGGAATGGCCTGTATATTTCCTTGTACTAGTTGAACAAACAAAACTCTTTGAACCTAACCTCATTGGAAGTCCTGCAGTCACCCAAGACGAATATGATGCACCCAACAACAGCAGGAAGAAAAATAAGGAAGAGGTACAGGAATTGAACAACGCATCAAAGGAAACTACATCGGATTCACTTGAAGCAGGAGGAGGTGACAAAGTAGATAAAGAAGAGGATGAAGGGGAAGAAAACAAACAGGAACATGGTGAATTGACACTACCTAAGGATCCCATCACGGAGGCTGGGACATCCAAGAAAATAAATGGTTCCCCGAAGAAACCTTCATCACGAAAGAATTCAAAAGCCAATAAACCTCCATTTTAGACTATGTCATGGTAGATGATATTGACCTCATCCTCATCGTTGTATCAGATGCCTCAGAGGAAATTTCTCATCGAAGCAAAGCCAAACATGAGACAATGTTTGACAGGGTCGACGCAAAGATCAAAGGGTTATGGCAGGCTCTTTATTCGAGTTGTGCACTATCTATTGCACCGTTGTCAACAGGGGACATAGAAGTAGGAGATGAGCCTACCCAACTATGCAGATTAATAGATTCGACAGAGGCTCACCTTCGTCGGGTCCAGGAGGAAAAGGATCAAGCCACAGAGGCATTAAAGAAAGCAAAAGAAGAAGCCTTAGAGTAACATCATATTGCGAAGCAAGAAAAAGATGACCTCCAGGCGAAGTTTGCAGAGGATAAAGCACATATCCAAAAGGAAAAAGAAAAGATGCTCACAGAGTAAATTGGAGTTAAAGAAGTAGTCACCAGATCACTTCCCTCTGTGTTGAGCCTCGCATAGATAGAAGAAGACACAATGGAGAGTCAAGTGGAGAATCTCGTTGAAGCTATTTAGCAGTTTCAATAAAGAGTGGTAGAACTGGAACTACAAGCCATTCCAAGCACTCCGCAGGAAGTGCGAGATCAAAGGGAAGAAACTACTCGGACTGTAGTCGAAAGAATCAAGGCATTGGCCTTAGAATGCAAAAAATTAAGCAGTCGAAGTGTGCAGACCTATGAGCGCCTTGCAGAGGACCCAGAACTAAGGACATTGGATTCATAGCTCCAGGAGGCAAAGCAACAAGCAATGATAGTACAAGAATAGTTGAAGCCATTGTCAGCAGTCGAGAGGATGAAAAGGTCCCATGAACAACACACCATTCAGAAATAGGTCCATACCATCCAGAGTAAAGTCATGGAAGTGACCTAGAGGCTAGAACGAGTGTAGGATGAAGCCTGCACACTTTTTGAGGATATTCAGGGACAAGGTGCACAACTAGAACAAGTAGTCACCACAATGGAGCAACGATTGGAAGGACCGGTGACCGATAAAGTTATTTAGGAGTTCGTCGAGTAGGAGGCTTTGGCGAAGCAGTAGGTCAAAGAAGCTCGAGCCAATCTTGAGGCATTCGAAGCAGAGTTTCCCAGATCAAAGTGACTCGGGATGAGTCACCAGTGAGTCTTGGGGGCATGTTCTCCCTTGACCAATTTTTGGAGAACCTTGGTCGTGTTTGACCACTTTTTGGGACTTCAATAAGCTGGTCAAAGATGAAGCTCCAGGCGAAGTGGAGATCACGAGATCTCACCCCCTTTTGTGGGATTTTTGGGTTTAGGGTTTATGTAACGGGTATGGGATGTCAGTCCATGGATCTTACCCATGTTTAGGCACCTTTTGTGATATATAAATATATATCTAGGCAATGTAAGAGGAGTCATTTGTAAACCAATGAGCTAAGTGAAAATAGTTGTAAATTCTTTATGCATACTGTGTGTTGAGAACTTGCAGAGCTAAGTGCAAGTGATTGTAAGAAGGCTCTATGTTGTGCCAAACTCGGGGAAGGAGGATCTGGCGAGGTGCACACAGATCTCCTATCCTATGTGGAGTAGGTTTTTTGTCTTTGTTCATGTAAGAGGATTGAAAGAAGATAATAAAGAAGATGGAGAGTTGGTGGACGTAGCCCCAGGTTGGGGGTGAACCACGTATATCCTGTGTTATGGTGCTTTGTGCTATGTTGTTCTTGTGGTTGTGTATTTATTTTCTTAGTGATTATTATGGATGAATTTTTAATGCTTAGTGATATGAATGAATGCTAGATCTGATCTATTTCTATATGCTAAGTGCTTGGATGTGATAGATCTTTTTGAATACTGCGTTGTCCTGTAATTAAGGTTTTACCTGTGATGTGAATAAGGGTTAAAGACTAATGAATTTTAATAGCTAAGCTCTCTATTAAAGCATTGTGATCACATATTTGTGTCCCAATTAGGTTGTAGGCACTTGGGTCCTGCAACCCCCCTGCCTCTGCCTCATGTAAGACTTCATCTGCTTCGCAGGTGTTGCCTAAAGGGTCAGTTGTTAGGGTTTTGTTGGTGCATTGTTGAAGAGTTGAACCCTAGGTCTGCCCCTGTTCCAACAAATATCTTGGGGACATTTTGGATGAGTGTGGTGTGGGCGTAAATTCATCCAAGATCCAAGTCATTTGTGATTGGATGACCCTAAATACATTGATGAATCTTTGCAACATCTTGATTCTTGCTAACTTTTACCATTGGTTTGTGTTGGGGTTCTCTCATATTGTTTGGTCCCTCAACCAAGTGGCCAAGGGTGGATAATAATCCAATGTTTTTTTGGGTTTAGGCATATTAGAAAATGTCTAAGGTGTTGAAGTATCATTTATTCTTGGCAATAATGCTCATTATTTTAAATCTACAAAACATATTTAGATTGAGACAAATTCATTAGATTATATCGTAAGTATAGTCCTCACTCAACATGGACATTTGATGTCTTGTCACTACAAGAAACTCTCTAACATGGTTCACAAATACTACACCTATGACCATGAGATTTACTCCATTGTCCAGGCATGTTGACAGTTAAAGAATTATATTTTAGAAATTAAATAGATATCCATGTTGGAAATACTGAGGGGGGGTGAATCATTATTTAGAGCAATTAGTATTTTTGAACATTTACTTCAATCGGATCATGTATTCAGTTTATATCCAATCCACAATGAATATTATCCAATGAACAATGAAGAATAGTATAGGAGATAAACCAATACACCATGCACAATATATAAGAAGTAATCACGTATTATTGTTCAAAGGAAGTAATGACTTCGAAAGGTAACTACAACTTCCAAATATAAATGGAGGGATAAACATCCAAAAGGAAGATACAATCCTCCAATATCAAGAGAGGGTTGACCTCTCCATCCTTTCCCCTTCCTTCCACCCAAGAATATATGAGAGATAATAAAACTTTACATTAAATTATCACCATCAACCAATCATCACNAAACATCCAAAAGGAAGATACAATCCTCCAATATCAAGAGAGGGTTGACCTCTCCATCCTTTCCCCTTCCTTCCACCCAAGAATATATGAGAGATAATAAAACTTTACATTAAATTATCACCATCAACCAATCATCACATAGAACCTGATAATGCTTCCTGAGACTTCTTCAACTTCTACAATTCTTCACTTCTTGTAATACTCTGATCTTGTAGATAATATTACTCAATGTATTCTATGCAAATCCTCCAAGTTTCACTCATTGAATCCTCCCAGAAAAGGAGTTATAGAGAAAATGGTAGACCTTATTCAATTCTGGTTTATTCAGGAGAGAGAACTTATACATCATGCCCCACACTCAATATTTAACATCAGATTCTAAAATCCATACACAAGAAACTAAATCCAGTACTATTTCCAATGCAATTGGTCTCACTTAATGTGGATTCTCTATGAATACGTTATGATTGTTTTACTTGGAACACTTGTTTATGACTAGCTTCAGGACTAGTCAAAAACCCTATATTCCATAGAGTGTATTTCCAAAATTATAGTGAATAAAGAGATGAAATTTTTATCATAGGTACCTAGATATGTAATATCAATAGCCTCCTAATTTAACCATTTGAATCATTCTATAAAAAAAATTATAGTGAAGATGGTAAGATGACCTGTAAATAACATACCTTAGAATGCATCACCAAAAGACTTCATCCTCCCTTGAAATTCGACCTTCTTTACTTCATATTTCCTCATAAATTAGACTTATATCTCCTTTTTCATTAATAAACTTGTGTTTTTTTGAAAAATGAATGCATACTAAAATGTATTTATACCCTTTATGTCACTTCCTTTTAACATTAGGGTCGACATGTAGTTTCTGCTTCAATTCACTTTGTCATCTTCAAAAATTCATTTCTCCTCAATCATGAGGATCCATGTGATGTGTCACATACCACCGAAAGTGGCATGAATTATACTATCCATCCATGGGTGTTGTATCTACATGTTTAATTTCATTCATTTTTATCTACTTTGATCAATTGTGGGGTCCAAAATCCAATGGCTAAGGTTGACATCAATGACTGCAACCAATGACTAGGGTTGACATCAATGACAACAACCAATCTTCCAACAATATCCCCCTTTGTCATTGATGGAAAAACTCATGATCTCCTTGTCATCATGATCCCAATTTATCTCCCCCTTTGACATCAATGGCAAAGGGTGGGGCTGCTCCCCCTGAGTTCAATGGAATAAGGTGACCTTCTTCTTTGGGGCTGGTCCCCATGAACATGTGGCACTCAATAATACTTCATCCTTATTTTTGGTCTTTGGGACTTTTTCTTCCTTGGAATCCTTTTGTGTGGATTATGTCTTCTCTCTCTTCTTCATGTCTAGGATGTATATGTTGTCTGGTCTTCTTGTTGCAATTGCAACCAATCTTCCTGAGTTCTTTTCTCTAATTTTAAATTTTTGGGAGTCAAACGTAAGAGTATATCCTTGATCACATATTTTGTTGACACTGAGGAGATTATCCTTTGGATCTTCAACCAATAGGACTTTTCCTACTTTTACATTTTCACTTCCAAGATTTATAGTTCCTTTTCCATGTATTTTGGTAGATGAGTCATCTCCAAATGCAAAATTTCCACCATTTTTCTTCAAGCTAACAAATTTGCTTTGATCTCTGATCATATGAGATGAGCACCCACTGTCTATGAACCATTCATCTTCTTCTTTTCATTCTTTAGCGACCAATGATATTCAGTATTTTTCATTGTGTGGAAATTCCTTCCTTTTCCATGTTGTAGTTGATATAGGGACATTTGGCATAGGATTATCTTCTTTCATCTCTCTGCAATCTCGTGCTTTGTGACCAAGATTATTGCACTTGTAGCATACAATATTTTGATCCATTAATGGGTCAAATGGATTATAAGTTTTGTTGACAGGTTTGTGAACATTTCCATATCTACTATTTTCACCATTCATGTATCTTGTGTAGTTATTCCTTTCATTGATTCTACAATTGACTTCCTTGTGTCCAAAATTTCCACAAGTATAACAATGTCCAAGAAATAAATTTTGATACCTGGGAGTAAGTGATCTTCTTTGTGGTGTGGTCCATCTAGGTTCATGATCTATTCTTCTGTAGTTTCCTTCATAATGATTTATTTCATACCTTATGGGAGAGGATCTTCTTGATGTCTCATTCCTTCTGAATTCTAGTCTTTTATCTTTTTTTTCAACTTTCTCTGGAGTGTTGGTTTCATCCTTTTCATATTCCTTCTCTTGTTTTGTTGTCTTCAAACTATCATTGTATCTTAGTCCTGTCTTTTCGTTTGGAGATATTTGACTGCAAAGGATCTCATCTAATTTTTCAGTGCTTTTTTCATACTTCTTCACATTTTCTATTGTCAATAGTAGCTCCCCTTTTGTGTGATCCAATTCTGCTTTTAATTTCTCATAATCTTTTAATTGTTCCTTCAAGCTATTAATGGTCTTTTCAATATTGTAATCATCTTATTCACAACTACTCAATTCACCTTTTAGTATTATGTTTGTGTTTCTAAGCTTGTTATTTTCAGTTTCGACATGCTTCAAGTTTTCAAGCTTCTCATCTTCTTCTTCACTCTCTACATTGTCTTTGTATCCCCAAAAGGAATCAAGGTTGGTTTCTTCATCTGAATCTTATTTAGAAATGATTTCTTCTTCTTTAGAACTCTTGTGATCATCATCCTGGGTTTCTTGGGTTATGAAGATGACTTATCCTCCATCATTATCTTCTTCATCACTCTCATCTGAGGAGATGTCATAATCCTTGGAGTAGAAGATCTTTTTATTGTTGAGACTTCTCTTTTTATAACAACATTTTTTCAGGAATATGTCATATTCTACCACAGTTAAATAATTTGAGAGGAGACTTACCTTTGTATCTGCTAGTTCCCTTCTGGAGCCTTCTTACGAAATTTGATATTTCTTCATCAAGGTCATTATCCTTGTCTTTTGTATTCTTTATGGATTTAAATGTTGTTTCATTGTTTGGACGGTCACTTTCTCTACCTATTTGCATTTCATATACTATAAAAGACCCATGTAATTCATCCATTGTCATTTTGGTCAAGTCCCTAGTTTCTTCAATGGCGGAGGCCTTAGAATCATACTTCAAGAGAAGTGATCTCAACACTTTTTGTAAAACCAAGGATCCATTGATATCTTCACCTAATCATTTGATGCATTAACAACTTCATCAACTCTAAGAAAATAGGTTGCAATGTCTTCCTTTTCATCCATCTTCAAAATTTCATATTCTACTCTATGTCATTTAAGTTTGACCTGCTTTACTTTTGGATCACCTTCATAGATACTCTTGAGTTTGTCTCATACCTCTTTAGCACTGTTGCATCCCATCACTTTGTTAGCAATGGTTGGTACCAATTCTCCTAGAATAAAATGTTTGGATTTTGAATTACAACTCATAAGCTTCTTCTCATTTGGATCGGTTGGAGAATACTTTGGGATTACATAGTTATTTACAACTGAGTACCAAATGTGTACTCCCAAATTTGTTGGGTAAGTTTTCACTCTATCACTCCAGTATGCATAATTTCTTCCATAAAATCATTGAATCCCATTTGGAATGTTCTCATGGTCATCCATCTCTGCTCAGGATTTTCCTTCTAGTGGTTAATTTGTTCTGAAGGCAACCTGCTCTGATACCAAATGTTGGAAACACTGAGAGGGGGGTGAATCAATATTTAGAGAAATTAGTATTTTTGAAATTGTACTTCAATAATATCATGTATTTAATTTATATCCAATCAACAATGAATATTATCCAATGAACAATGAAGAATAGTATAAGAGATACACCAATACACCATGCATGGTATATAAGAAGTAATCAGGTATTATTGTTCAAAGGAAGTAATGACTTCCAAAGGTAGCTACAAATTCCAAATATAAAGGGAGGGATAAATATCCAAAAGGAAGATACAATCCTCCAATATCAAGAGAGGGTTGACCTATCCATCATTTTCCCTTCCTTCCACCCAAGAATATATGAGATATAATAAAAAATTTACATTAAATTATCACCATCAACCAACCATCACATAGAACTTGATAATGCTTCCTGATACTTCTTCAACTTCTGCAATTCTTCACTTCTTGGAATACTTTGATCCTATAGATAATATTACTCAATGTATTCTATGAAACTCCTCCAGGTTTCACTCCTTGAATCCTCCCAGAAAAGGATTTATAGAGAAAATGGTAGACCTTATTCAATTCTGGTTTATTCAAGAGAGCGACCTTGTATAGCATGCCCTGCGCTCAATATTTAACATCAAATTATGAAACTTGTATACAGTAAACTAAATCCCATACTCTTTCCAATGCAATTTGTCTCACTTAATTTGAATTCTCTATGAATACGTTATGATTGTTTTACCCAGGACACTTGTTTATGACTAGCTTCAGGACTAGTCAAAAACCATATCTTCCATATAGTGTATCTCCAACATTATAGCGAATAAAGAGATGAAATTTTTACCATAGGTAACTAGATATGTCTTCTCAATAGCCTGTGAATTCAACCTTCGGAATCATTCTATAAAAAACATTATAGCGAAAATGGTAAGATGGCATGTAAATAACATATCTTAGAACACATCACCAAAATACTTCATCCTCCCTTGAAATTTGGCCTTCTTTACTTCAGTTTTCCTCAGAAATTCAACTTATATCTCCTTGTTCAATAATAAACTTGTGTTTTTTTTTCTAAATGAATGTATAATGAGATGTATTTATACCCTTTATGTCACTTCCTTTTAACATTAGGTTCGACATGTAGTTTCTGCTTCAATTCACTTTGTCATCTTCAAAAATTCATTTCTCCTCAATCATGAGGATTCACGTGACGTGCCACATACACCAGAAGTGGCATGACTTATACTATCCATCCATGGGTGTTTTATTTGCATGTGTAATTTCCTTCATGTTTATATACTTTGATCAACTGTGGGGTCCAAAAGCCAATGGCTAGGGTTGACATCAATGACTACAACCAATGACTAGGGTTGACATCAATGACAAAAACCAATCTTACAACAATCCACACCAATCATGTGCCTCTACAATATTTGTAGACTAGAGGAAATGTTCATAACAACTACCATCATAATTGGTCCATGCACTTTCAATAGTTCCACTTGAAAATCAAGTACAAGAATTACAACTCCAATCGAGTTGCATACTACCTCAATTGAATTCTAGTTGTGGTATTGACTTCAATGCTCAATTCTTGTGGACACAAGACCTCAAAGTGGCCCTAGTCACATGGAAATGATACTAACTTTGTTTCTTCATAATATATATTTGTCCCAAGTAAACAATTCTCATACTCTCACCTCTAAGGTTGGATTTTGTCCCATCCATGTGATCTTTATGTTCCTTTATGGAAGTGTGAGAAGACATTTGGGAAGTGCACTAGAGTGGGGTGGTATTCCTTTTCAACATGGAAAATATAGTGGTAATGTTAAAAAATTACTTATACTAACCAAATCTTTGGAAAATGTTAGCAATTTATCATATCATGCATTTAATGTATGATCCAAATTGGATCATTTTCAATTATCTTGTAAATCTGTAATAAGAACTTAGTTTCTTTCTCTTTTGTAAATTTTGTAAAAATGACCTTTTTTTTTCCTTCTAGAAAAAAATGGAAGTGGAAATGAACCATTGTGATGGTTGGACTTCCAAAGGAATCCCATTAAAAATGAATCTTGTAGTGAATAAGGACATCAAGGGGGATATGGAAGGGGAATTAGGGAGGATAGTATCAGAAATTAGAGAAACATTCTTGAATATCGATGGATGAAGGAGTCAAGAAGCATTTCCACGATGATAAAAGGTTCCTTTGAGCCATGGCCATTTGCAATTTTGTATTGTTAGTGAGTAAAAAAACACAAAATGTGTGTATATCTCACCCCTCTATATTTTTCTCGTAATATTAATTAAAATTCCTATTGCATGTTCAAATATTCATTCCAATTGTGAGTTTTAACACTGTGTGATTTTTCAATTTCATGGCTCTATATGAATATCTAGTTCTAGTTTGAGTTTTATTGATTGAAGAAAAACATTTAGGTTATTCTCTTCATGAAATAGATCAGAAATTGATGGGAGTTCATTATTAGAATTCAAAATGTTATTGTTTGGAATCCTTCCTTGCCCACAGGCCATATAAAGCCATCTATTTATTGCTATGATTTTGTTCCTTTCCCATAGATCATCCACAACATTATGTTAATTGGTGGGAATTTTTATTTTCCCATAGGTTATCCACATCATTTTAATGTCGGTTTGGTGACTTTCCCTTTCCCACAAGCCATTTACAACACTCTACAACCTGCTGAGGCATTTTCATTTTAGATGGATTCCTCCACTCACTTAGTAGTCGATTATTTCCAACATATAATCTATAAATTCATTTTTACACTCACAACAACTCTTTTTTTTAATACTCAATCCATAGATCCATTTTTTTCATATGGCCAAATGGTGATTCCCTCTTTCATTTATTTTTTTGTTTCCTTTGTATGGTCAACAACCTATAAGAAAATAATCTTGAGGTGTATTGGCACTTCTATAGAATTATGTTTAATTTCACTTATAGCTAGAACTCATAATGGTTGTAGAATAACATAGATAAATTCTATGGAAGTTGTTTCTATAGAATCTATTGAAGAGGCTATGACAGTTGTTAAAGAGGCTATATAATTTGTTGAAGAGGCAGTGAATTAAAATTACATAAATGTTAATTGAAGAAGCATCCATATTTGTGAGGTGGACGAGACATAGGCCTACCATTTACACATCACTCTTCCATCGTCATACCTGCAATCGAGAAACAAGGATTTCACACTCCTATGCCCACTCTAGAGATGCCTTAGAAGTTAGTTTCTATGGATTTTATGTTATGTCCACCATTAAGAAAGCATGGTCGCAATTGTGTTTCTTTGGTTGTTGATTGGTTCTGTACGATGGAAATTGTGGCACCTTACAAGAAGAGTGTCACAAGATAAACCATTATTATTCTCTTCTTTGAACATATTGGATTCATTTTTTATTACTATATACCATTGTTTTTTATAATGACAACAGGGTCCTAAGTATCTTCTAGTCCAACTTTTGTTCCATGATGGCTACTAACAAAACCAAATACACTACTTTCAATCTCAAATTGACGGACAAATGGAGGTCGTCAACAAAATTATTGTACATATAATTAGAATTAACAACTCCAAGCATACACATACATGGGATTAAAGTATTCCTTATGTTCAACATAATTACAATAGAACTATTCACAATTCTCTCAATGACAACCAATTTCAAGTGCGCCTAGAGGTTCATCCATTGGCCCTAATTGATGTATATACAATCATTGTATTAAGATATGAAGAGTCCTCCCATGCCTAAAACAAGGTATAAACGTATCCAAACTTATTGAATGGATCCAAAAAATCTAATAACAAGTCCATGATATTTTTTACAAAGCCAATGCCAAGTACAAGTAGTAACATGATCAACTTCAAGTCGACACAAGTTTCAATTTGGTGAAAATATATGATTTAAAATATATGAATATTATTCAAACCACTTTGATATGGACCTTGATCCATCACCAAAGTTATGTGTGATAATTATTTTGAATTGAATCTCCCATCCTTTCTCATATTAAACCCCCTCTTTAATGTGGAGTAGCTTTGGCCATAATTGTTTCCTCTATTGGACACCTCAAAAGTCATAAAGCATTGCCTATTATAGATATATAGCCTAAATACATTGATAAATCTACATTTTACTAAATCATGGTTACCAAGTTGAATAGTTTCCACCATCAAATTATGCCACTCTTTTAGGTTGTAAAAATAAGTATCTTTTTCATCAGGGCAAGTGGTTTCACCGGAAACTGGATCTAGTAGGAGTTAGTTTATCTAGTATAAGAACCTAAGATAATGTGTATAAGTGATACTTAAAGGGGAAGGAATTATACATATGTAAATCTACAGTCATCTTAGAAAACATAGTAAACCTTGGAATATATAAGAGAGAATAAACCATAAAACTTCAGAATTAAACCCATCAAAGATACCAAAAAATTCACCATGAACAACACAAGAATATAGTGAGAAGAACCCTTAAGGTAGGGTAACACCATAAAATAATCCTTATGGAAGGAATCAATCCACAAGCAATGCTTGCTACAAAATGATACAATCCAACACACCTCCAATATAATGATACTCATGTGTATTTATACTTTCTCATGGGTATTCCTAGGGGTCCATACCAACTAGCCCTTATTATTATATTATTTCATTTTAATTACATAGTGGGAATATTATACTATTATCACCATATTACATTCATTATCCCCTTGGGAACCTCCCTAGGTACCCCATAGTATCCTACCTAGGTACAGTACATGAGAATATTAATTATCATATGGTTACACTCATAACCCTTCTCCTTGGTACTGCTAACATATTGTTATTGTTACTGACAATTGATCTATTCTCATCAATGGATAAGTGCTTCCTCCCTTTTCTCTAAGGGATAATATATGCATGATTCTTTTGAACTAGATTGACCTAATTGCAAATAAAAAAATCACCTTTCTCATCTTGCAAATAAGACAAAAAAAAATTGTTTCTTTTCATTATGTCAAATAACTGTCAAAATTGTTTTCTTTCTTTACCCTCCATCAACTACTTACCATTGAAAATGTTTCACATTTGTATTGTGGAGGCTTCATTTTGGAAGTGTGGAGAGTTTGAAATTGAAGTCGATATTGTTTGGTGTGGTTGTGGGTAGAAAGAGGAGGAGGATATCTAAAACAAATTATAGCATGAAATGACCATTTTTATGCTCTAACCATTAGCTCCTATGCATTCATGTACTTGGATATGATAGTAATACTTTGCATAATTAGTTGGTTCTATTTAGAATGTGTGAACAAATTTGTTTGGATAGGAATATAAATAGAGTACGAGGTGTTGGTTATAGACTTATGTTGGATGGTGTGAGAGGAAATTTGGTGAATGGTGTAAAGATGATGACACCTAAAGAAATTTTGGAAGCCAAAGAAGTAGTTTCTTCAAAGACTCACATTGTTGATTTGCGTAGCATCAGATAGGTACTTCCGCACATTTCTAAGTGTCTAGATATGTGGAAGTCATCCAAATCCTTCTACCTTACTAATTTACTTTAATTAAAGGAATTATTAAAGTAAAATGATTTTATTAATTATTTTAGTTTTATTTAATGAAATGATAAAGTCATTAGCATTAGTGAATTAAATCTCAGCCATTGATCTCAAGTGAGGTGAAATTCAATCTCAGTCATCAATCACTTTGGAGATTAGGGTTAGTTCATAACTCAATATTATAAAATAATGGTGAGGGTTAAGGAGGAGACACTTGATATTTTTCATTATAGAGTGAGAGAAAATAAGTACTTTTCTCAAGAATATCTCTGATAGGTGGAGAAGGACTTTCACCTAAATATCAATACAAGTTAGAGAGAAGGAGAACATGGGAATTTGCAAGGAGATCCTATAGATTTTGGATCCATGGTAATAGTACAGAGATATATACATTTCACAATGAGGACAAGAGTGTGTGTACGTGGGATACAGTGAGGAAATGCATGTACATACGCGGGTGATAGTTAGGATAGGTGCATACAAGTTTTTATATTGGATTGTATGGGATCATACATCAAAAGAGGAGTTGCCAGTATCACAGGTGTTGTCTATAGTTTTATTTATTTCTCTGTGAGCCATTTTCCTGGTAAGGGAGCCCTTGTAAGCTTTGATATTATTCTAATCATAATATGATTTGAATGGAATAATATCTTTGTGTATTATGTATGATATTTGGATTCAGGTATTTCTTCCATTATTTATTTGAGATAATTATTTTGGTAGTGTGTTTTGTATTGTGAGATGTTAATTTGATTTACAGCAAGGAAATGTTGAAAAATACTGAGAGGGG
>SNQJ01S0000092.1:205134-264687 GCA_010110895.2 Picea sitchensis | reverse complement strand
CTCTGAACTTTGTCTTTTGTTTGCCTGTCATCCTGTAAAACATGCCAACAATCCTTTGTACATTCTTCCTGTATACATGCCATCTTCATTGTTGTACTTGCCATCAATGACAAGCATATGCTACCTGTTAAACATGTCCAACAGGAAATCACTAGTAAACAAGATACCTAGGTATCAGGATTAGAAAACTAACATGGTATCAGAGATTTCACCCTGAGAGGGAGCCAGATTTCAAATCCATGGAATTTTCTAGCATATGTGTTAGATCTGTAAGGATATCTTTGTATATCTATAAACCAACAATAAAAAATCAAAGGATGGATTTTATACTAAATTTGAATGTGATTTTGCAGTCGTACAGAGTTGTACACAGGTTTCAGTAGGCCAAGGCGCATACATACGTGGGTTGCATTACTATAGGGTGCATACATATGCAGGTTGCAATAGTAACAAGTGCATACAACATCATAATTCCAATATAGGGGAAGTTTCAATAGTAGGTTATTTCCTTAGTAGATTACCAGGTCTAAGGGATGGTAGTAGCAAGCCTAATAGTTGAAGACAGAATGGATAGAGCATCCAAATACCTATCTTGGAAAACAAGAGCTACTTTGGTTTTAAAGGAATTTGATCTTTGGGAGATTGTTGACAAATCAGTTCCTCCACCAACAAATCTACTAGCTTTGGAAGCTTACGAGAAGGAGATTAAATCCTAGTAGGTAATATTTGATGAGGTAAAGGATCACTTGATTCCTCACTTGTTCGAGAATAATATGGCCAAAGAGATGTTTGATTCCCTGGTAGGTTTATTCCAAAGAGACAACTTGAATAGGAAGATGATCTTAAGAAATAATCTTAGATTGGTGCAGATGTCTATACCTAACAATGTTCCAACTACTTCATGAGGATCACTCAGCTACATGATTAGCTTGTAGTTATTGGGGAGAAAGTTAATGATGAAGAACTTGTAAATGTGGCACTGAATGGTTTCTCAAAGTCTTGGGAAATATTTTTCAAAGGAGTCTACACTCGGGAAAATATTCCAGATTGGTGAAGTCTATGGGATTATTGTATCCAAGAATATACTTGGGAGGAATATAAAGGCAATAAGAAAGGAGGTAGTGATGAGAACCTAGCCCTTGTCGGTAATACAAGGAAGGGAAAAGGAAAGGTTCCCAGGAAGAAGGGTAATAGTGATGGAGGTACTTCATAGATGAGAAGAAGAAGAACTTGAGTAAAATCAAGTTCTTCACATGCCATAAGAATGGACATTATGCATATTAGTTTTAGAAGAAGAAGAAATGAAGAAACTTGTAGGAAGTAGCAGATTTTGCAGAAACTCAGTTAGATGAGTTTGTTACAAATCTTGAGAGGGATTTATCACTAGTTTCTTTCCTTTCCACCTGCACAACTACCAACAATGCATGGTACTTGGATAGTGGTGCATATTTTCATATGAAAACATCATGGAATCTATTCATCAATATGATGAAGAAGGACTCAGATATCGGTGTGGATATTTGTGATAATGTTGAGTATGCAATGAAGGGTAAGGGAACTATCTTGTTCCAACTTGAACCATGTAGTATTTTTTGTTCCCGTGATGTGCTTTGTGTACCAGGACTTGGGAAAAAAATTCTCTCAGTCTCAGTTATGAAGGAAAATGGTTTTGGAATAAATTTTTATAGAGGGAAAGTAATCATACATCTAGAGGGAGGTAGCCCAAAGACAACGGTGGTAATTGGGGTTAAAGAGGGTAAACTATACAGGGTGATAGGAAATCCTATTCAAGATTTGGTACATGATAGTGACAACCTATGTGAGCTATGTAACAAGAGGTTGAGACACCTACACTATAGGGAACTATCGGTTTTGAGGGAGATTGTCATTGGTCTACTAGATTTCAATGTTGAGAAGTAGCGTGTGTGCAGAGGGTGTGCACTTAGAAACAATGTCAAGGTTGTTTTTCCAAGAAGTGAGACTAGGTCCAAGGGGATATTAGATATCATTCACTTAGATGTGAGTGATTCTATGTTGATATCATCAATATAGGGAGTGTCATATTATTTGACATTTATTGATGAATTTTCTAATAAAACATGGATATTCTTTATGAAGACCAAGAATGAGGTGTTCATTCAGTTCCAAGAGTTGAATACTTGGGTGGAGAACCATATAGGGAGAAGGATCAAGGTTCTAAGTTCATATAATGGGGGAGAGTACATGTCTAATGACTTCAAGTATTTATGTAAGGAGGCGGGGATAAATAGGGAGTTGGTAGTCTTATACGACCCTTAGAATAATTGGGTTGTGTAGAGAAATAATAGGTCAATCATCAGTTCTTCCAAGGATATGATACATGACTAGTATTTGTCGATGTTTCTTTATGTAGATGAATGTAACATGATATTATATGTGTAGAACAATATTCCTCATAGGATATTGGGGGACAATACTATTGGCATGTTTTACAGACAGTGTGTGCTTGTCATTGATGGAAAGATCAAAGTGTGCATCGATGGAAAAATAGGAAAAACATGAGCTAAGCAGGATTAGCGCAGAGTCGCACGCAGTGTGTAGGTGTGCACCAGGGATGAGGTTAACTCATTGCCAAAGATCAAGAGAGATAGCGTACTCAGGATCTCATGCGGATCAAAGGTCGAGGCCTTTGACACATAGAAATTCTTCTACGTAAGGAGGATGCATAAGCTTGGGCAAAGAAGCGACATTGATCGTTGGATCCCATTCAGAATTCCTGATGACCGTCAGATTTGAATCTAGATAGGAGGAGCACAAAGATGGAGGACAGATCTCTAGCGTTAGATCCGAGTGCAGGGTCCGACCATCGTTGGATCAGGAAGAACCTGCACGTTCTTTAAAGTACAAGATCGAAGTGGTGGTCCAACTCCATTTCAGAGTTTTGGTTATCGGGGTTTCAGGTACCAGAAGTTGGAGTGTCGAAACACTTTGCAACAAGAATGTCGAAATCACGATATGAGAAATTGTGATAAGATTTGAGTCGTTGAATCAAGATTAGATCTGGACTGTCAAATCATAGGACACATGGTGAAAGATCGTCATGTCTCTGACAGGAAATTCAAAGGAATGGGGTTCCCTAACCTCTCGAATTCGCAATATGTGAAATCAAAAAACGATCTTAGCCTTCAAATCGAGGTTTGTTATGGACCGTTGATCCAACTCCATCTCAGAGTCTCGCCTATAGCAACTTGGAGTGACGAGAACCTCCATCTAAGGAACAGTGAGATGCGAGATCGCAAAAATATCAAGACCATCAGATCACCAAGAACGTGGACCGTTGATCTGAGATCCATCTTGGAGCTTCACCTATCGCGACTTGGAGTGACGAGAACCTCCATCACAGGAATCGTGAGATGCGAACTCATGATAAGATCTAGATTGTCAATACACCAAGATTCTAGACCATTGATCCGACTCCATTTCAGAGTTTTGTGAATCGCGACTTGGAGAGGAAAGAAACATAACCACAGGAGTTCCAAAATGCCGAAACGCGAAATTGCGAAATACTTTAAGGCTTGTGGTCTCATCCGTTGGTCACACCATCGAAGAGTTGAAGAGAAGAGTACGTGCAAACAAGCTCCTTTTCGGCGTTTCGGTGATCACGACTTGGAAAGTCGAGAAACTTCACAACGGAATTAACGAAAAGGAAAAATACGAAATCGTGAAAAGCACATTATGAACAAGCGCTTGGTCATGGCCATTGTCATATCAAGGAAAGAGATAGCGCAGAAAAGATCCGTTTCGGAGATCGCGAAATGGAGACTCAAGATGTCTCATCGCAGAATCTCCGAATTGCGAAAGTGTGAAACGGGTAAATAATGCAAGAACCCATCCGAGTTAATCCAACGATGGAGGTGAACATGAGCATGATCGGAGGGCTAATGTTGATCCTCACAGTGTAACTACTAGAAACCATTGATGGTTTCTACCAGAGGAGACGAAGAGACTTCTATGTGATTTCCAGAGGAGCTGAAGAGTTACAAGGAATCTGCCAGTGGAATGAAGACGATTCGTGGAGGAAATTCGCAGTTGGATGAGGGTTGGAGCTCATAACTGAAACAGAAAGGATGAGCTCAACTATAATAGAGAAGATGAAGAGTCTCAACTTCCAGAGAGAAAAAGGAATCTCGGCATAACACCTAGTAATGATAGACACAAGGATTGAACTGCCAGAGAAGTTGAAGAGTCGCGATGATGATCAGGCAGAGCACTTGAGATGTGGAGGAAATTTGCATCGTGTGAGCATGCAGAGGAATGGTGAATATTGCATGCATAAGGTGCACAAAAGCTATATATACACGGTATAGAGAAGAGATGTGGTTGTTGTTGCTACTGGAGTTGTTGTGGATGTTGTTGTTGAAGGTTATTCATGCGTGAAGAAGGAGAAAAGTGTAGCATCTGAATAGAACAGAAGAAGAACTGTGCAGTGAATGGACATGGCACATAGAGCATAAAAAGCAGAAGAACAGAATGGGCAGCGGATGCATGCTGGAAGACAGTGAGGAAGTCTGAGTAGGAAAATCTTACAGAACAGTGATGAGACTCGTAAGTTTTTATTGAACACTATATCACTGTAATAGGTTTCAGTGTTTCATATTCATAATCCAGGGTGTTTGGGAGGTGCTAGCGAGGACTGGTGTCCTCATAGGTTCAAGTGGGGGCTTGAACATAGGGAGTTGGTGCTTCCTTCTAGTTGGTGCTAGAGAAACCAGAGAGTTGGTGCTTCCTTCTAGTTGGTGCTAGAGAAACCAGGGAGTTGGTGTTTCCTTCTAGTGGGTGCTAGAGAAAAATAGAGAGTTGGTACTCTCAGCAAGTTGCAGCTTGCAAAACAGAGGTTGTAGCCTCACAATGAGTTGGTGCTCATATGTATGATAATGTAAAGAATGTAAATAATACTTATCATATANCAATGGTTTGCTTCTACCATGGAGTCTGAATTTGAAATGTCTATGATAGGAGAACTGTCATTTTTTCTTGGTCTGCAAATTACTCAGAGGTCCGAAGGGATGTTCATTTCTCAAGAAAAATATCTAAGAGAAATGTTGAAAAGTTTTCAAATGGAAGATTTTAAACCTGTGGGTACACCTATGGTAACTAGATGTAAATTAAGTGCTCAATCATGAGCGAGGGCGTGGCTCGTCATGAGAGTTTAACCATTTCCGGGCCAAACCCACTCACCTTTGAAAAAAAATGGTGAACCCTAGCCGCGCGCACAGGCAGCCTCGGCCCTCTCGGCGGCCAGGCTTAGCTTGACCGGCACCTTGCATTCCTGCTCCAGATCTATGTTTTTTGGATGCTCTCGCTGCCAGCACACGGATCTGGCTCAAGGGCGGTGTTTGAAGGTCTGAAGGTCGCAACCCCCTTTTCGGCGCCCTGTGCATACAAAGTCGTGAGTCGGCTCCTCCTGCGTGGTCTGAGACAGAGCGTGGATCAGTGTTTCAGCGTGTGGACTCGGTG
Organism: Picea sitchensis; assembly: GCA_010110895.2. NCBI lineage: Eukaryota > Viridiplantae > Streptophyta > Pinopsida > Pinales > Pinaceae > Picea > Picea sitchensis. The sequence continues at coordinate 259,191 of SNQJ01S0000092.1, read as the reverse complement.
TTTCAGCACGTGGACTCGGTGTTTCAGCGCGTGGTCTTGGCCTCTTACAGCAGCCGATAAGGGGTATCCGCGTTTTGCATGCGTGTTGTCTTCTTGTTGCTGGAGGTCGACTACGATGGCCCCAGATCCGATTGCCGAGAGGGGCAAAGACCCTTTGGAAGCATTCAAAGCGTTAGTCCGCTCGGCAGGACCCAAATCCAAGCCTTCTCTCTCGTCTAAGTTTGTTAAGAAGATGGAGGAGATCCCCTCTCTGGAGCTATCTCCAGAGCAGCCTTGCACTCTTGCCCTCCATCTAGCAGATACGGCCCTCATCGAAAAGTTTACGGGGTTATGGCCTAGCCCCAAAACGGTGGAGGCATGGATGGATGATCGTTGGAAATCGCTGATAAAGGGAAAAGTTTCTCTGTTCGCAGTAGGCAGGGGTTTTTTTGTCTTCAATTTCTTGAGCAAAGAGGACTGTGATCTAGTTTTCAGATCTGGACCCTATTTCATGGGATCGAGAGGACTATTCTTAGCCCCCTGGACTCTTGACTTCAACCCCGAAGCCGAGATCACCGCAGCCCCTATTTGGGTTAGGCTACCTCACCTTCCCTTGCATCTCTAGGGGACAAGCTCACTGGAGGAAATTGGGAATACGCTTGGGCGTTTCCTGGACAGAGCGGAGCCAAAAGGGGACCAGTTTACCTGCGCTCGCATTTGTGTTGAGGTTAACCTCGAGAAAGGTCTTCCAGAAGACATTAAGCTCTCCCTGGGGGAATGGTGCCATATCCAAGAGCTGGACTACGAGCAGATTCCTTTTAAGTGCCTCCAGTGCCATGCTTACGGTCACTTTGCAAGAAACTGCCCCAAAGCCTCTGAGGAACCGGGACCAGTCAAAGCAGATGATTTCCAGCCCGTATCTAACCGACGAAGGCAGTCAAGGCGAAAGGATCCACTAGCCCAGGACCCGAAGGCCACTTATTCAGCAGAGGCAACCTTAGAAAATAAAAACAGTTTTGATGCACTCAAGGAAGATGAAGCCCTAGAACCAGAAGCAACAGCAGTCAAGGAAGATCCTCCAGCAGACGAAAGCCTTCCAGAATCCACTCCCCCAAATTCAGTAGCAGCGAGAGAAATTCGAGCTTCAGATCCGGAAGCCCATGCAGGTCTGGTTGTTACAGTCCCCTCTAACGGCTCTGGGGGAACTTCTGAACCTGAAGACAATTCAATCTCGTCTCCACCCATTACCCGAGGGCGAAGGACCAACAAAGCGCGCAGAGAAAAGGAGGCGGCCTCCAACATTTCTTTAGGTTCTCAGAAAAAGTTGGACCCCTACATTAAGGGGAAAATTTCATCCCCCTCGGTATAATGCTCTGCTTCTGTCTTTTGCTATGCTCACAGTTTGTGAGAATTTATTAATGTACGCATTCTCTGTCATATTATCGAATTAGCTCACGGAGCAGAGGGGATGGGTCTCCCAAGACATTCACAGGAAGGTTGGTAGCACTGTTAGAGGTCACCAACCTTCTTCAGATTTGTAACTTGCTGATTCTGGCTGGCCAGAATGTCGATTAATGCAACATAACCGTTTTTGTCAAAAAAAAAAAACTAGATGTAAATTAAGCAAGGATGATGATTCACCTAATGTTGATCAAAGTTCATATCGATCAATGATAGGCAGCCTATTATACATCACAACATCTCGCCCAGACATAATGCATGATGTAGGAATGGTAGGAAGATATCAGGTTGCACCTAAACATAGTCATTTGCAAGTTGTCAAAAGGATATTCAGGTATTTGAAGGGAACAATGACTTATGGTCTATGGTATCCCAGAAATCAGAATTTTCAGTTAACTACTTATTCAGATGCAGATTGGGAAAATTGTGTTGATGAGAGAAAAATAACCAGTGGAGGAGCATTCTTTCTAGGTGACTCATTAGTAGCATGGCTTAGTAAAAAGCAAGGATCCATTTCATTATCAACTACAGAGGCAGAATACATTGATGTTGCTACTTGCTGCACACAAATTTTATGGATGATACAAACTCTTGCAGATTTGAAGGTAACTTACACTGATCCCATTCCAATTCACTGTGATAACACCAGTGCCATTAGTGTCTCCAAGAATCATGTTCTTCATTCCAAGACTAAGCATATTCCAATAAAGTACCATTTTCTCAGAGAACAAGTTACAAACAAAATTGTTCAGCTGAATTATATTCCTTCCACGGAACAGATTGTTGATATCTTTACTAAACCATTAGCAGCGAACCCTTTTTGATATCTTCGTCAAAAGTTGGGGGTTATAATTTCTTGTGTCTAATCTGTCCACCTGGTCAAGGGGAGTACTTATTGAAAATCTAGTGTATTTCCAAGATGCTCATAGTTGACAGGGGGAGTATGTACTGCAACAGCTCAGGGGGAGCATGTTTCTTCTTTGACATTGATGTCAAAGGGGGAGAAAAGAGTCTGGGAGGAGAGTCTGAATGCATGTGGGTGCTTGTGTTGCCATCAATGCCAAAGGGGGGGATTTTTGGCAAATATTTAACAGACAGTGAATGCTTGTCATTGATGGCAAGTACAGCAATGAAGATGGCATGAGTACAGAAAGTATGTAATAGATGGGCATTCAGATGATGGCATTATGAGAAGACGCTGCAAAGAAGATTCAAATAAGCTTAGAAGAGATAGTGCAGAGGATTGTTGGCAAGAATAGCGATGGCAAAGATCAGCATTATCAACAGCAACAGTGATCGTTGGATCAACAATTCAGAATTCTCGATGACTATCATATCTCAATGTAGACAAGAAGAGAATGCAGATATGGAGGATAGATCTCGAGCGTTAGATCCGAGCGCGAGGATCGGCCATCGTAGGATCTAGGAGAATCTGCACAATCTTTAAAAGTGCAAGGTAAAGCGAGTTCGCGAAATCTCAAAATCTCGATGCAGACATAATGAAGACTTTTAAATCACGAAAAGATCTTGACCATCAATACACCAAAAGATGTGGACCATTGATCTAAGCTCCATTTCGGAGTTTCTCCTATCGCGACTTGGAGTGACAAGAACCTCCATCGAAGGAATCGGGAGATGCGATTTCACGATGAGATCTGGACCATAGATTCATCGAGATCGTGGACCGTTGATCTAAGCTCCATTTCAGAGTTTCTCCTATCGCAACTTGGAGTGACAAGAACCTCCATCGAAGGAATCGCAATATGAGAAATCGCAATTCAATCGCAGCAGTCAGATCAAGGTGTGATCTGGACCGTCGATCCAACTTCATTTCGGAGTTTCGCGGATCCCGACTTGGAGAGTCAAGATGCCTCATCTCCAGAATCGCGATATGATCCAAGCCATTGAATCAAGATCAAATCTGGACCGTCGAATCATAGGACAAGTCATTGACTTGGAGTCAACGGAGCATGGTGTGAAAACTCGCGAGATGCGAGATCGTGATAAGCTCTGGACTGTCGGATCTATGGAGATTTCAACCATCGATCATACTCAATGAAGTTTATAAACTCGTGAAATATAATGTGTCTTTTGGCACAGCCTATGGTCATCATCGGTGGTTACGAGAAGGGAAGGAGTCACTTCAGATAAGCTCCATTTCAGGGTTTCAGGGATCACGACTTGGTGAGTCGAGATGCCTCATCTCCAGATTCACGAAATGCGAATTCGCGAAAAGAACTTTATGCATAAGCGCTTGGTCATAGCCATGGTCATATAAAGGAAGGAGCCAATGTAGAAAAGCTCTATTTCGGAGCTTCGGAACTCGTGACATGGAGACTCAAGATGTCTCATCGCAGAATCTTCGAATTGCAAAAGTGTGAAACGAGTAAATAATGCAAGAACCCATCAGAGTTAATCCAACAATGGAGGTGAACATGAGAACGATCGGAGGGCTACTGATGCACGACATAGTGAAACTGCCAGAAACTATTGATGGTGTCTGCCAGAGAATTCGAAGAGACCTCTGTGTGATCGCCAGAGGAGATGAAGAGTCTCCAAACTTCGTCCAGTGAAGGAAGACAACTCTTAGAGGGATTGACAGGTGAATGAGCATTAAAGTCTGTAGATGAAAATAGAAAGGATAAGCTCGATGAACATAGAGAAGACGAAGAGCCTCAACTGCCAGAGAAGCTGCGAAATCTAGATAGAACACCAAGTGATGTTGAACGCGTGGGAAAAATTGTCGAAGAAGCTGAAGAGTCATGATAATGATGAGGCAGAGCACTCGAGATGTGGAGGAATTAGGTGTGGAGTGAGCATGCAGAGGCATGGTGAATATTGCATGCGCAAAGAGCACAGAGAGGAGTAGAATGTGAAAAAGAAGAGATAGGCGGAGTTGTGGTGGAGGAGAACTAAGGGGTGTGCAAGGAGGTAGAGGGCAGAAGCAGAAATGCACAGTTGAGGAATGGTGCATTGAAGGGATATGGTGCATAGAGAATAAAAGGTAGAAGAACAGAAAGTGCAAGGGGTGTGCAGAAGACACTGATGCAGACAAGGCAGAGCAATGTAACAGAACAGCGACAAGGCTGGTAAGACATTGAATAAATTTATATCGTTGTAATAATTTTTAGTAACAAAAAAATTATAATTCAGGGTGGTTGGGAGGTTCTAGGGAGGACTGGTGTCCTCAGAGGTTCAAGTGGGTTCTTGAACACAAGGAGTTGGTTCTTCCTTCTAGTTGGTGCTAGAGAAACCAGGGAGTTGGTGTTTCCTTCTAGTGGATGCTAGAGAAAAACAGAGAGTTGGTGCTCTCAACAAGTTGCAGCTTGCAAAACAGAGGTTGTAGCCTCACAATGAGTTGGTGCTCATATGTATGATAATGTAAAGAATGTAAATAATACTTATCATATAAAGAAGAAGAGGTTTTTACCCTATATGGGTTTCCTTGGGAAATATTTGTCTCTGTGTTTCTCATATATGTGACTGATGTTGAATGTGCCATTGTTTATTTCCTTGCATTATTGTGATCATCATTAAGTGCTTTGTAAAGATTTTAAAAGAAGCATAATTATTTAAGCACGGTAACAACTGATTCACCACCCCCCCCCCCTCAGTTGTCCAACACCCTATACCCAGGTGGAAAGGGTTGGTTGACCAGCAAAGGCTGACTTTTATCCTGACTATTACAAGTCTCAAGTGAAAAGGAAGGGTCGAGAGAAGAAAATCCACCAAAGGCGGGATCTTCCTCGGGTAACAAAACAACAGAAGGGCCCACCTGTTCCAGGGGAGAAGAAACCATCTGAGTGGAAGGAAATAAAGAGTTTATCCTCCCGGACTGAGCAGAGTTCTATGGAACTTCAGAAACCTTTAAAGGTAGACCGGATGGCTTAGAGATGGAGTTTTTTAGCCAAATAAAGGAGCTAATTGAGTGACGCTCCAAAACAAACGGGGAATTAAAAAAAGTAGGACAAAACATCTGCAACTTACCAATAGTAGAGTCTGTCGGCTCTAAAAATATTTTATTTATCCTATCAACTCTACTTCCTTCGGAGCCATAGAAGCCCGTGTCCATCGAAGAATCTGGATTACTATAAAGAAAATCTTGCTCTTCGGATAACTCTTCTTCTTCCCTGATTCCAATACAGTCTCTTCTCAGATGAGAAGTACTTCTACAAAAGTTGCATCTGAAAGGTAACCAGAGGTAATCTAATCTTTGTTTATGGCAACAACCACGCCATTCCACCTCCATAATCTTCGGAAAACCCAGGTGTACATCCATTTTAACTAGAACTTTTGCAACTTTTCTTTGTGTCGACTCCAAATTCTTCTTATCCACCATAATGAAGTTACCCAGATTGTTCCTAATAGCTATCAATGCACCCTCATTCCATAAATACAGGGGAAGTCCTGGAAGCAATACCCAAATATGTCTTACCGAGAAATACTCAGTTTACGGGTTGAAAGCCAGTCTTCGCCTTTTGAGTAATAGGTTGCTCTTCCCGTTAATCCACTTCCTACTTAACAGTACCTCTTCATCTTCAAGTGACGCACAAATAATTCCAACCCAGCCTTTAGTTAGGAAAATTATCTCCGAGAGATACCCTAACATTGGAACCCAGATCCGTTCTAGCCAAACAGTAAAGTTTTCCATAGAAAGGTTATTGTATGTCATTCTTCCAACAAGACCACAAACCGCCATTCTACACAAGTCCTCTAAACCAACATCATATCCCAATACTAACCTTTTAACATTATGCTTCACCGTCCATTGTTTCCAATGTTTACGAGTCGGCCTGTGCTTAGGTGCATTTGAACATAAACGAGAAACACAACGCTTAACTGGAGTCCTAGAAGCAGGCTTCTCCTTTGGAACCTTGATGCTACAAGATGGCTTTGAAAGAGCTGGCAGGAAGGTGTCTAAAGAAGGTTCAACTAAAGGTAAAGAGTTAATAAGAGGTAGGTTTGCAGTCACCCGGCTTCCTAAGGGAGGAGTCTCTTTTGACAAAGGCTTTGTAACCTCTCCCGGCGAGATGTGAGAAGGGTTAGTAGGAGCATCCATACAGGTATCCTCTAATGGTTCATTTAATAGAGCATTTAATTCCTTATTAATTGCTTCCATCCGCCAGCTATCCATCTTACCTCCACTTGTAGAGCAAGTTGGCATGCTCTCAAAGAGACATAACTATGAGTTTTGTCTAATATAAAATTAATTAAATAAATAAAATATGAGTGTGTAGTTTAAAAGTTTTTTAGTAAAGAGCGTTAATATAATGAAATAAAAAAGTAACATAAAACCACATTATTAAAAATTTAATAGGTAGGAACAAAGTTACCAACTTAATAAGAATTTTTGAAAGTTCTCATTTTGTTAAAGGTCGCATTTTTACTTTCATTTCAAAAAGTGGTTTACTAATATCACCCCTTTTTTTTGAGGTGGTTAAAATTGTGACTTGTTTGAAACCATGCCCTTGACATTACGAACAGAACCATGACAAAACCATGAAATTGACCCTCGAATCAAAAAGTGATGCTACCAGTAGCACCACTGTTTTTTTTAGTTAAAACTATAACCTAATTGAAACTGTGGCATTGACCACTGGCACCACTTTTTTTTTAGTTAAAACTATGACCTAATTGAAACTTTGGCCTTGACCACTTGCACCACTTTTTTTGAGTTAATACTATGACCTAATTGACAATGTGGCATTGGCCACTCCACCACTTTTTTTTTTAGTTAAAACTATGACGTAATTGACACTGTAGCCTTGACCACTAGCACTACCGCAAATAAAACACTAAAAATTGACTCTTAATATAAAAGTGTTATAACTTGATAATTTATTCATCAATTAATTTATTTTTTAAAATAATTTACATTAAGAAAATAGTTGAATTGGGAAAAAAAAAATACACCTAAACAAATGATTTAATTTAATGAAAAAACAAATTTTCTTTTGGAAATAAAGAAAAAAACAATTTATATTGAAAACAAAATTAAAATACATTTTTTTTTTAAATAATAATAATAATATTTAAAATATATATAAGGTCTGATAGATCAATTCGGTCTTAGTGGATGTTAATCATCATCATAAAGTAAATTAAAACAAAATTAAACAACTAAAAAAATAAATTAAATTAAAATTAAAAAAATTAGAAATATATGTATACCAAATTTTAAATTTTTAAAATTAAACTAAATTAAATTAAATTTGAAAACTAATATATATATATATATATATGTTTAAAGTTTAAGTTTAATTTTAATTTTAGTTAAAATTTGGATTGTTTGGGCCTCGTGAATGTCAAGGGGTTGACGTCCCTCACAATAAACAAGTCAAAAATTATTGAATTTTAATTAAAATTTTAGTTTTAATTTTAAAATTTAATTTTGATTTTGTTAATTTAATTTTAATTTTTAGAATCGGTTTAATTAAAATTTATATTTTTTAATTTTGTTTAATTTTAAAATTTTAAACTACAATTTTTGTTTATTATTTTTTATTTTTTATTATTTTTTAAATTTTAATTTAATTTATTTTGTAGTTGTTTAAATTTTTTAATTTATTTTGGTTTTATGTTTTTATGTTTTTTTTTTTTTAATGTTTCTCATATTTTTTTAATTTTTTTTTATCTGATATTTTTTTTCCACGAGAAAAATTCAGCTTTTATGTTATTCATTATGAATCAATAGAAATTTTCCAATTACAAGATGTAGCAAAGTCTATAAACAAGATTGTTACATAATTCTATGTGATTGAACACATCGACAAAAAAACTATTTTTCGGTTTTCATCTACAAGACATAAAATAATTGTTTCATCTTTCACAATCTACCATATCCCTTATACTTGTATGTTTACAATTCAATGTCGTATAACTCCCAATGTAGCCAAAAGACATCAATTGTTGTCCCAACCTTCTATAAAGAACGACGTATCCAAAAGATTCTCAGAAAGGAGAAAAAGTAGATGAAGAAATCAAGGCTTCTTCTTCAAATTCTTCAACATGCAAAAGACCAAACTGGCTAGAGAGACCAAGTTTGGATAGTTTATCTACCTTGGTATTGAATTCACGATGAATATGTAAAGCTTTGACTGAAGATAAGCTGGAACATAAAGTCTGAATTGTGCTCTTCTAATTCTGAAGTACCAAAACATTTAGGGTCGCGTCTCCATTGAACCAGTCCACAACTACTTTGGAGTCTCCAAATACAAATAAAGATTGTAAACCAATGTGCTAACTCAAGAAGAGAAGTCCCCAGAGAGGCAACAATTCAACTCTTATGTTTGTACCTATTTTGACCACCATATGGGCTTTGAAGCAGTGTGAGGGAGAGACTTTCATCACAATTCATAACCCACACTACTCCTCGGTGGTTGCCCCATCAAAGAAGCCAACATGAGAATTACCAAAAAACGTTAGATTTATCAAAGATTTAACCTTGACTTCCCAGGGTCGATTGTAAATTATGTTATAGCTTTGAGGAATTTCCTCCCTACAACCTCCAACAATTGCCTATGCCCTTCAAATATGATGGTATTCCTGTAGAGCCAGAGACCCCAGGTCACAAAAAAAGGAAGAGAAATTGCCTTGGGATTGACTAAAAACCAGCATTTCAGATTTTCTTCCAGGGGCCAAAACTGCCAATTAAATTTGACTTTTAGTGAGTTGCAAGTTAATATCTAAAGCTCCCGAGAGAAGGGACAGTCAACAAAAAGATGTTGAGTAGTCTCCTTGCTATTCAAGCAGAGTGGATAGACAGAAGGTCCAATGCCACCTCTTTTTCTATAATTCTCTCTTGTTAAGAATTTGTTTTCTAGGCAGAGCCACATAAAGAGAATTATTTTGGAAGGAGCTTTTATTTTCCAAATCAAGGAGTGCCACCACCTGCAATCTTCATCAACTGAAAGATAAGTTAAGGCATTATAAGCCTCCTTCACTGTCAGAGATCCATCTTCCTTGTTCCAGGTCCAAGCCAACGAGTCTGGTTCATCTGACAAGGTAAGTCAACTAAGGTTTATAGCTTGAATGATGGAGTTCCATTCTCCTGCAAAAGAATTTGGGAGTCCAATATCTTAAGCAGAGGGCCATGCTTGTGGACTTGAGATGTTTGAGGAACCAACCTTGGATAATTGAGCTAATGAGTATAAACCCCGACAGTGGAGTTGGACAAGAAGACCATCAGACAGTCTGTAACTGGAACCTCCACCTATGAAAAGATCCAACCCCAAAAGCATTCTCGATATTGATCCTACCTTCCAAGCTACCCAATTTTTGACAACTAGTAGTGCAGGCAATAAGTTCTTCCAAATGATGGAGGCTGAAGGAAAGGAGGTGTGTTTTTTCCGAAGCCAAAAAATGACTTCAACCCCTTTCAGGTATTTCTTTCTTGTTATTTCTCCCCAAAGGCCTTTATGAAACAAAGCCTTCCATAAATATTTGGCTGCCAAAGATTTGTTGAAGAGATCAAGGTCTATTATGCCCCAACCACCCACACTCTTTAGCTTTGCAATAGAACTCCAACTAGCCAGAATATAACCCAAGGGAGTTTTTGCCCCTTTCCACATAAAATTTGTGAAGATCTGTTTGATTATGTTATTTATAAAAGCAGGTAGTCTCGCCAAGGTACTCCAGAAAACGAGAATGTTTTGAAGAACAGATTTCACCAGCACCAATCTCCCACCCAAGGATAACCACCTATAGGCCCAATGGGAGATTCTTTTTTCAATTCTCTACACTAACCACATCTAGTCTATAATCCTGTAGTTGTTGGGCTTGAGAACAAAGCCTGGATATTTGAAACCATCATCCATTGTTGTAGAGGAGATCCCAAATAGGTGTTAAATCTGTTGGAGGGCATGTTCCTCCATGTTAGCATGAAGGAAGACTGATTTTTGGAAGTTAATTTCCAGGCCCGAAGCTTCACAGAAAGAAGCTAGTATTTTCTTTAGGGAAGCTCATTCACCAACAGAATATGAACCGAGAAGAAGAACATCATCAACAAAAAGAAGGTGGCTAAGCATATGACAGACAGAGACCTTAAACCCAGTGAAGGACCCGTCAGCTTTTTCCTTCATTATCATTTTGCTTAGACACTCCACAACAAGAAGGAACAGCAGTGGAGAGAGGGGCCATCCTTGTCTTAAGCCTCTGCCACTTTTGAAAAACTCTGATCATAGGGACCCGTTTATGAGAATGGCAAAATTTGAATTGCATACACAACCAAGAATCCATTGAACAACTTCCCATTTCAGTCCCATTTGAATTAGCACCAACCTTAAGAAGTTCCAACTTACTCTGTCATAGGCCTTTTTGATCCAGGTGGATATCAATGGCCACCCACCTTTTCCAACTCGCTCAAAACAATTTTCTGGCAATTTTGGCAATTTACTATTTTTAGCAGTTTTAACTTCCAGGGCTATTTTGAGGGCCTAAATGAAGGTTTTTCTAGATCGAGCTTCTCAATCATAGCCAAAGGCATGATTGAGCCCCCAAAATGAATCTCCTTGACGATAGCTTTCCAACGGGCTATCGTGCGCCTAAAACAGAGATCATATGCAAAAGTTACGACCCCGAGAAGTTGATGTACTGACTTACCCAAACGAGGCCCACATGACTTTTGGCACTTCATCTCCTAGGGTTAGGTTTTTGGATGTCTAAGGTTTTTGACATTCCTGATTATTGTAAAAAGGTTGTCAGAGCCTCATTGTAATCATCTTCTTGCGAATGCGAGTAGCCATCACATCTCTTCTCAGAGATAAGTTGCCACCAGTCTAGCGAGTCTTCCACTCTGTATTTTTACAGTCTTTGTACATTTATTTCATTAATAGAAATCGTGTATTATTGTATCTCTGTGTTTATGGTTGAATCTTTGATACATTTCTATTATATTATTGGATATCGGTGATATCTCTGTGCAATTCTTTATTATATCTCCGCTCCTATTTCGTGCTGAAAATAATCTGGATCAGTGGTATCAGAGCAGGTTGCTCTTGATCTTTTTTTTTTTAAGTGTATGTCCCCAACGAGGTCCGAGTATAGAAATTTGGGTCTCAAGCTTGTCTCTCTTGAAGACAATCGCTCTCACATGCCCAAGAAACCCTCCATGGTAGAATAAAATAAAAACGACGAAGCATACAATCCTATCAATATGTTGCTTGAGCAAGCTCTCACGCGACAAAGGGACGAAATGATGGAGAATTTTTCCCACATCCTTCAACACCTGTCAATAGAAACAGACGCATCTTCATCAAACAACCATTTTGGAAGCACCTCTCCTTTCAAGGTACAGGTTAATTTTGATATTCTTGTATTTGAAAGTCACATAGATGCGGATGCCCTAGACAAATGGTTAAATCTGTTAGAAGGTTATTTCTCTGTTCATAATTTTTCCGACAGGGAAAATATCACCTCCTCACTCCTTAAATCTCTCCCCCATGTCAAACATTGGTGGGAAACTTACTGGGAGCAAAGTTCCACATGGGAGTCTGGAATATATGGGGTCGAGCCCACTTGGGATTTTTTTGTGGATGCAGTAAAGGAATAATATTACCCTGTTGGCAACTATGAGGACCAATACATGAGATGGACCACACTGCGGCAAGAGAGGGGCCAAGTAGTTTCAGAGTTCACCAATACCTTCCATACCTTAAGCACCAAGCTAGGTATCAAAGACTTCGAACGACATTTGGTTCTAAAATACCGTGGGGCTTTACACGGATACATCCAAACTGAAATGGATTTTCTAGACATCTCATCACTCGATGTTGCTTATCGATATGTTGTTAAAATCGAGCATAAATTTAAGCACCAGAACAAATGGGAGTTTGGGTCTGCAAATCTGCAACAACCAAAGTATGATAAAGATGGCCCTAATAAATAGTCTCTTGAAAACCAATCCAAGCCACATGAAAAGAAGGGTCACGAGAAGACAAAGAAGGACACCGGAAAATGGTGTGATTTCCACAAAAGCCCCTGCCACAACACCGAGGAATGTCGCTCAAAACAGTCATTGGTGGTCGAGATCAAAGACAAGGAGTCGAACCCTGATTCAGAATCTGATTCTCAAAATACTGGTAAAATATAGATCATCGACATAGACCCCACTACCATTGTAGCGACCACAACAATTCAACCAGAAGAACCAACAGATCCTGAAGAGGGGGAGCGCCTTTTTCATTCACAGATGTGGGTGAAGGGGACCCTGCTGAATTTTATTGTTGATAGCGGAAGCCAGAAGAACCTCGTCTCAACAGAGGTCGTAAAATAGTTGGAATTGTCGACAACAACACACCCGCAGCCATACAACAACGGGTGGCTTCACCAAGGATGAGATCTTTGTGTCAACCAGCAGTGTCGATTGTCATACGGGATCCAGCCCTTCAAGGATGAGGTATTATGTGATGTTGCCCCACTAGATATCTATGATTTTCTCTTGGTCCAACCATATATGTGGAAGCACCATGATGTTTATGAGTCTCGACCCCATAGTTTCATTGTTACTTTGGGGGTTCATCTCTACAGAATACCATAGGTAGTTCCAACTACTGTCCCACCTGAATAGCGTCGCAAGGTAGTATCTCATACTACAAAATTCAGCTTCTTCACAATCTGTTCAAAAGGTGAACAAGAGGATACTGCAACCACTACATCCTTGAAAGCACCTTCTATCCAACAGAAGCGGGTCGACAAGACTGCAACAAAGTGAAAATATTTTGTTTGCACACAAACATCTCATGTAGCCTGACCGGTTGAACAGATTCAACCCCACCAACAACAGGTTCGTGACAGCCTTCCACAAACCAAGCAACACGACGTCTCCAACAAGGCCTGCAGCTCACCAAGCTTCAGATGCAGCAAACGCTTCCCCCTCTCCCCTGGGAACTCAACGCAATGGAGAACATTACTTCCTAAGGTGGGAGGATTGATCCAGGTGGAAATTGGTGGCCATCCACCTTTTCCAACCCGCTCAAAACAGTTTTCTAGCAATTTTAGCAATTTACTATTTTTAGCAGTTTTGACTTTCGGAGCCATTTTGAGGGCCTAAATGAAGTCTTTTCAGGATCTAGATTCTCAATAATAGTCGAAGGCATGATTGAGCCCCCAAAATTAATCTCCTCGACGATACCTTTCCAACGAGATATCGTGCACCTAAAAGGAAAATCGTATGCAAAAGTTATGACCCTAAGAAGTTGATGTATTGACTTACCCAAATGGGGCCCACATGAATTTTGGCGCTTCATCTCCTAGGGTTAGGTTTTTTGATGTCTAGGGTTTTTGACATTCTTGATTATTGTAAAAAGGCCTTCAGAGCCTCATTGTAATCATCTTCTTGCGAATGCGAGTAACCGTCACATCTCTTCTCAGAGATAAGTTGCCACCATTCTAGCGAGTCTTCCACTCTGTATTTTTACATTCTCTGTACATTTCTTTCATTAATAGAAATCATGTATTACTATATCTCTATGTTTATGCTTGCATCTCTAATACATTTCTGTTATATTATTGTATCTCTGTGATATCTCTGTACAATTCTTTATTATATCTTCGCTCCCATTTCGTGACGAAAATAATCCGGATCACTTTTTCAGGTCTAACTTCATAAATATACCCACCCTTCTTTTAACCTTTGTTGTGTGTATGCATTCTTAGACCAAAACAATGGCATTCGAGATCAATTTGTCGTGTAAGAAACCAAATTGTTCAGAGGAGATGCAGGCTGAAAGCTTGTCTTTAATTCTGCACGCAATGACTTTAGAAGAAACTTTATGATTGAAGTTGCAGAGGGAAATGGGCCTAAAATCAGAAAGAGAGGAGGTTTGGATTCTTTAGGTATTAAGGTAAAAAAAAATAGAATTTATGGCTCCATCCACTCTTCTAGACAGCATGAACTCTTCAACCGCTTTGAGTAAGTCAGGGCCCATAAGATCGAAAAAGAAGGAGAAGAGCTCTTGTGTCCATCCATTAGGCCTGGAATTTGTCCTTGGGAATATTCATCACCACTTCCTTTATCTCCTTGAGTGAAACTTCTTTCCAAATGTCATCACTCTCTGAATCTGAGAAAAATCTAGGTAATTCTTTGATGACCTTGAATTGATTGAGAAGATCTTCATTTTGTGGAGCTTCAAAAAGATTTTTAAAGAAATTGTGGTTTGCCTTTTTCAAATCTTTCTAAGATCTATGAATTGTCCCTAAGTCATCTCTGATTTCCCAAACCGAATTTATGTGTTTTCTGTTAGCAACATATTTATGAAAAAAACTAGTGTTCTTGTCCCCTTCTTTGATCCAAATTGCTCTACTCTTTAACAACCAAGATTGTTCTTCAATAAACAAAATTTATGCTTTCCTTTTTTCCATCTTAATAAGAAGATTCTTGATGTCTTCTGGAAACATTTGTGAAGGAAAGGATAGAAATATGTTCTGAATTTGGTTTAACGGCATAATCTAATTATGTACTTATCTTTAAAACTTTCTCCTTCTGCCATTGTATGACAGACTTCTTCAGAAACTTAAGTTTCGAAACAAGGTATTTTGAAGCCAACGTCCCATTACTACCTCTAAAATTTGTCCAAGAAGATATGACGAAACATAGAAATTCAACCTCGTTTAAACATGCATGATTGAACTTAAAAGAGAAATGTGTGACTTCACCAGAGGCCTCCAGTTGTAAACACACCAGATTGTGATCTGAAATAAGGGAGTTGATGACCCAATATCTACTTCTGAAATCAGCGTCCATGAAACGATTGTTGAGGAGGAATCTATCTAGTATTTTTGAAACTCCATATGGGGCAAGACGCCCATTCCTCCAAGTGTGACTCATTGGTCTGGGAAAAATATCCACTAAGTCTATAGAAGAAAACAAAACTGAAAAGAAATCAGCTAAAGGGTTAAGTTTGGCCCTTTCTCCCCAAACCTCTCGAGCTGATAAAGTTAAGTTAAGGTTAAGATCCCCCCCTACAATGAGAGAATCATCATAAATACATCTTGAATCTTTCGCCCGCTGCCATAAAAGAGCCATCTCCTTGTAAGGCCATAGCAGTTCAACAACTTCACTGGGACAAGGAGATTTGAAATCCTTCCTTCCAAACAAATCCCCAAATTTGAACTAAAAGCTTCAAGACAACCCACACAAGGGTTCCACCCAGATAATAAAGCCACCGATAAGCCAATGGAATCAGTCGCAGCACAATTCCAAGAAGGGAAAACTTTTAGGAAAAAATATTTGGCTCGAAGATGGTCCACCATTGTCTCTTCTAAAAACACTATATCAGTTTTGGCTTAAAACCACAACTCCTCGAGGGCTAGCAACTTGGAGGTACCCCTAACCCCCCTAATGTTAAGGGAAAGGATTAACATTAAAGCACCCTCTTAGCAGGGCTAGTTGTTATAAGAGGCCCAGAAAGTGAAGAAACATTGGAAGGGTTTGGTGAAGTCAGGATGGGGGAGGTTGGCAACCCTCCTTCAACAACCCACAAGTCCTTTTTACTTTTTATGAAAGGATTTTTCTTTGGGTTTTTCTGAATAGTGACATTGGATCTATCCAATGTACTTGGGATTCCTGAATGGGAATTGAAGGTCTGAAGGGGGACCTTGGTCAGAAATTCCTTTTAGGAGGGTTCGGCTTGATAGGAGAGTAAAACTGTGTCTGGAGGGATAGGAGAGGACAAGGCCTTTTCAGGGTCTGTATTGGGAAGGGTGGGCAGGCTAAGGGGCAAAGCATCTTCCAGAGGAGTGGCAAGAGGTAATGAAGACTCCGAGGGTTTTGTCAATGGAGGAGTGATCTCAAAAAAGCATCCAGAGGGAATTGGGGGGAAATTAGCCCTAAATTTCTCCAATAAGACATCCCAAAATCCTTCAAAAATACCTACCAGCCACTCCTCATGTGTACTCAGCAATAAAAGGTCTTCCCTAGCAAGTGAATTGAATAAGTTGGGGAAGAAGGTCTTTAACTTACCAATGAAAGATTCTAGCTCCAGTGATTGGCAAGGATGTGGCAGAACCCTCTAAGCCTTTTCTGTGACATTGCCAAAAACATCTTATTCTCCAGTCTCCAATGATCAAATTTCTCCATAAAGGAAAGGGAAATCAGCTTTAATATGACCCATGAACCTACACAAATGACAGCGAAAAGGTTCTCGCCAATAGTCTAGGGTTTGAAGAATCAAACCCTTTTCTGTGATTATTTCAATTTCTTCCAGCAAGCCCAAATCCAGATCAACCTCCACCAAGACCCGGGAGATGTGCTTATTGTTCCACCTTAGGTCTCTCTCATCAAAATACACAAAATTGCCAACGAAATCCCCCAAACCTCTCAGCACCTCAAGGTACTAGTATTCTATGGGAAGGTTGGACAGGAACATCCATAGACATCGTTTACTAAACCCTTTTCTGTTAGGGTTGAAACCCGACAACCATTTTTTCATCATGAGGACTCCCCTATCAATGAGCCAGGTCTTCTCTGCGATTTTGTTCAAGTCTTCCTCTGATAGGAAGTGGAAGATGATCCAGAAGTTGGAAAGTAAACTGAAGTGAGGACAGTACCCCAAGGCCTACTTCCATTCAATAGAAATCCATTTCTTCAGCCTAGCTTTGGTCATTTTGATATAGAAAAACTTGCCCACCAGTGCTTTTGAAGCCAAACTCGACATTATATTCATGGCTACATCTTTGTCGAGGATGTACGAGGGTCGGGCCTGTCATGTCTTCAAAGATTTATTTTTTCTCTTCGTTTTAGCCGCATATTCAGGTTTATCCAGAGAATGTTGTGTCGTAGTAGGGTTTGGAATGCCCTTAAATGACTTCAAGCCCTTCTTCCTTGTTGTCTCCTCTTCCGTGAAAATAAATTTAGGGTTGTAAGGTGTCGTAATTTCATAGCCCACCCTGCCACCTGTGTTGTCCTCTGGAAGCTCCTTTGAGGTGACAGCTGAAGGAAGAGGTGTCGCAGGTCTATCCATATCTATGAGAAAGGAGGGCCCGCGGGTACTGTGGACCCTTTTTTTATACTCTTCATCTGAATACCCTCTTCCGCCCACAATGTGTCCTCCGCCTCCCAACCCACATCCAACAGATGTTCCATTTTTCTGCATAAAGTCTTAGAATGGAGTGTGATCCAGCAAACCCTTCACTCGGAACGATCTCTCCTTGATATTTTTATTTTAATTGTATATTAGTTTTTTTTAAATATATATTTTTTATTTTAATTTCTTTTAATTGTTTTTAAAAAAAAAAATTTAATTGTCTCTGTACGTTTTTCCCATTTTTTTCTTTAAATTTTGTATTTTTTTCCTTAAGTATCATTTTCAATTTTTTCCCCCAAAAAAATTAATTTTTTTTAGTTCATTTTGTTAATTTTTAATTAAAAATTTACATTTTGCATTATTTTTCAACACAAATTGTTTTTTTTTCTTTAATTCCAAAAGAAAATTTGATTTTTTTCCTGGAATTAAAGAATTTGTTTAGGGGTATTTCTTTCACGTTTAATTATTTTCTTAATGGAAATTATAAAGAAAAATAAAATTATTTGATAAATAAATTATCAAGTTATAACACTTTTATATTTAGGAGTCAATTTTCAGTGTTTTATTTGTCGTGGTCCCAGTGATCAAGGCTACAATTGCAAATATGTCGTAGTTTTAACTCAAAAAAAAAAAAAACTTGCTAGTGATCAAGGCCACAATTTCAATTAGGTCATAGTTTCAACTAAAAAAAAAATGGTGCCAGTGGTCAAGGCCACAATTTCAATTAGGTATAGTTTTAACTCAAAAAAATTAATATATATTTAATGAGTACGATGAAGGATCACCAAATTATTGTGATAAAAATTACAACCCAAATATGTTTAAGAAGAGGTTAAGTTTTGAGCTTAATTTGTTCATATTTTAATAATAAACTTCTATAACTATTATAAATGGAAATGTGTGTTCAATCTTCACTATAATGTAGTAGAGTTAATTTTAGAAGATTTACTATACAAAATTAAATTTGTTAATATTGTTTATATAAAACATTAAATACAACACTGTTTTGTGTTTTGAGATCTATTAATAAGACATGGAAGATATATGTGGCTAGGGTTTACCCTACCCAACACCATATGTTTGTACGCTTGCCTCTACCACCATCCATATGCAACAGTTTGATTGGGAAGTTAATACAAGAATCCAAAAGGGAATTCAGGAGAGTGGGGTTTACATGATCTAATGCTTGTTAAGGATTTTCCTGAAAAATGAACAATGGAAAATGACATACAACCAGAGGTAGAAGCGTTCAAAGCCTTGGTTATATCTCTAAAACCAAGCAAAGGAAATTATCCTACATGAAGGAGATTTGTAAAACGAGTGAAATCCATTTCTTAGTTGGATATTTTGTCTCTAGAACCAAGAAGAAAAGTCCTTATTTTGTTTGAGCACACTCTAATTGGAAAATTTACAGGCCTTTTCCCTAGCCCAAGAGTTGTAGAATCTTAGGTAACAAAGCACTTCTGACCCAAGATTTAGTTTTCTTTTGGTCGAAGTTACTTTGTGTTTATTTTTCTCAATAGGAAGGAGTGTGACATGATCTTTCGTTATGGACATTATTTCATGGATCTATGAGAATGTTCTTATCTCCTTGGTCTCCTAACTGCAATCCTGAAGAGAAGATTACATTAGCCCCATTATGCATCACGTTGACTCATCTCCCTTTGATATTGTAGGATGAAAGCTCTCTTAGAGATATTGGGAACAAGATGGGACAATTTATTGATTGACTAGAGCCAAAAGGAAACATGTATCACTGCATGTGGATATGTGTGGAGGTGGACATGTATCACTGCATGTGGATATGTGTGGAGCCACCATTAAGCCTTGGATTACGAGCATCTTCCTTTTAAGTGCAACACATGTCATGTTTGTGGGTATTTTTCCAAAAATTGTCCAAAAATTCAAGAGAATCAATGCCCTCTAAAGTAGCCATAGAATAAATAATATGAGTTTAGGATGGCAACTAATAGGCACATAAATTCTTGTCATAGGGGGGAACAATAATGAAAGTAATCCCAGGAGGGATTGTCCAAAACAAGCAATGACAAATTCCAAGTAGAAGATTTAGAGAAGGAAATAAAAAAGGAAGAGGAATCATTGAAATATCCTCACTTTATAACATATCATCATGAAGGTGATGTGGATCCATCTAAGTCCCAAGTGGATCTAGAGATCAATTCCCCATCAATAAAGGAAGAAAAGGAAGAAAATGAGGGAAAGGAAGAAGAGGAAGAAATAGAGGAGGAAGCAAAAAAGAAGAGGAGGAAGAAGTGGAGAAAGAGCAAGGGAAGGGTGTAGACCCTATCCGTTATTCCAATGCCACATGCTCATTCATATGAGACATATGGATTTATTCATTTCATCAAAGTCCTAAAGAAATCCCCACATCCCCCCTTCTCTCAAAAGGGGAAGGAAATCAAGCAAAAATCAAAGAGAAAAAGAGGCTAAATTGAATATTTTATTGGGCTTGCAATTAACCTTGAATTCTCCCATGTTTGAGGGGAGGTAATTGCATGCAATCGATAATTATAGATTGTTTTACATCCTATTATGCAAGAATTTATCCTTGTGCTCAAGAATGTCAAAGGAAAAGTTTATGTAGGAAAGTTCGATGGCTTCTCACCTCCAAGCTCTTTGAGGGGAGGAGGAAATAATTGCAAACTATGATCTTTCTTCTTAAGCTTTGTATATCAAGTCGTTTAATTTGACGAAGGTTTTCTTTTAATATGATCTTTATTCATTTTAGTTAAAAACAAAACATTAAAATTAATACGCAGGTGAGAACTTTGTAAATTTGCTAATTGAGAAATTTTGTCTGTCTTCCTTTATCATTTCAAATTTATGCCAAAGGTGTTATTAGTCCCTTTCATAGGCATAGAGGGACTATAGCGATCAATAAAGCGTTGACTACATATTAGTTTGTCCTTTGACCGGAAATATTTGCACAATACCTATTGTTGGAGCTATGGAATTAAAAGCATATATTTTTATATATTAAAAAGTAAAATATATGTATTGATATGATTGGCTAAGAGATTGGAGGTCTTATTGTCAGCTTTGCTATTCCCAATGCAGTATATGGCAACATATCCAAACTTTTTCTAGTAGACAGTATGTTTTAATCATATATTTTTCCTGTATATTGCTTGAAGGTCAATTAATGCTACAATTAGTTCGAATGTTTGTATTAGCATTTTCTGCTACCCGAATATATCTGTCATTTTTTATATGTACTAAGCATATTCAAATGTTTTCATATCCAAGCTTTGTATATTTCTTGAAATTTATTGACACTTATTCTGTGATGCCTGAATAGGCCTGACAACGTAAATATTTACATGACACGACGTTCTCCAACACCCCTGACAGCTTAAATGTTTGCATACTGCGAGGTCCTTAGACAGCCTGAGTGTCTTAAATGTTTATGTAAATACGATTCTCGGAGTACATGCCAGTTCAATAGCCATTGTATGTTTCATCCTTGTTCTGCCATTGAAGCTACATACATTGTTTACTGGTTTGGTGACTGCTTCTTCTTTGTTGGTTTGTTGGGTGCTTCCATTATATGTTTCATCCTCATAATCGTTCAAGCTAGATACATTGTTTACTGGTTTGGTGAGTGGTTCTTCTTCTTTGGTTTATCGATTGTTGTTTTTTGTTGTTTTGCTCGCAATTCGACCTGCACTTCTGCATTTCATCGTTTCGGAGTAAGTTTCGATGCCATAGTTTCATTTTGTATTCCTTGTTTGTTGTTTAGTGTTTTCAATTTGCAAGTAAGAACGTTTGCTTATTTGTAGTCGCATGTTCCTTGTATGTTTCCAGTTCCTTTTCTGCTTCGGCTGCAGTTTGGTAATCATTGGAGATACATATGTTGTTCACTGGGTCAGTGGATTTTGTTGGTTCGTTGGTTCCTGGGTTTCTAGTTTTGTTTGTTTTCCTGGGGTTTGCGCTTTGGGGCCCTGGTGGTGTAGTTCGACCTCTTCGTGCTTTCTCACTGGTTTGGTCCTTTCTGGTTTCTTTTCTTTGATTCGGCCTTGCAGGGTTGGGGTGCAGCGGTGGTGGTTGAATCTTTTCTTTTTTCTTTTTTTTTTTGGATTGTTATTGTTTTTTGGGGGCGCTTTACGGTGTTCAGCCCCTGCACCCACCGGTCATTCTACAATTATGTTATTTGTCATTTTTGCAGAGGCCATTATCTGTATTTCTGTGAAATTCTCCTGGTGCTCGAGTCCTGCCATGAAATAAAATAGTTGCATACAAAATTATTGGAGGATTACATGTGAAGTTACAATATCCACTGTTTTTTGTTGGGATAAATCATATGTATGCATCCTACATTCATAGACCATGTATGGTCAGATGTGCGGATATGACATGACATGTTCTTTATCCTCTACATAGACTGGTGTGCGCACGATACAATTTGTGTTGTGCTTGAGATATGATATATGCAACAAAGATTCTTCAAGATTATATTTTCATCTCTGGAAGCATGTATGGGTAGTTTGCCACGGAAAACTGAGAACTTATAACGTGGGCACAACATTCTGTGTAGAGGATAAAGAACATGGTTAAAGGGCATATCTGGATGAATTGCCAGGGAAAACCAGAAATCGTTTAGCTGCGGCCATGCAATTGCGTGATTTTTTCTGCCTTGTAACATATTTTGGCCAGGGAAAAAAAAACTAGACGTTTACACCCATGGATAGAGAAGAGCAAAGGTTCATGTTTCTGCCTTTGTAAATTGTTCGTTGAGTCAGTTTTGTTGTATGTACATATTGCTTGTTCTCCGGTGAATACCAGCTTCCATTGATGTACATTGAATTTTGTGGGTTCCCACATTGAAACAAATAGAGTAGCTGGAGAAAAGGAGGGAGTCTTGACGGCTTCGACTGAAGAGGATATAGAAAGGTGCATGCTTGTACAGTTGTTTAATATTACATTGTTTTGTATTTCATTTATGGTATGTATATGTGTTAAACTAGTTCTGTGCCTTCCTACATGGTAAGTTATCTTGGTTACATACGTTCCTTCCTGCATACAAAGCTAGTTTATGTATGTTGTGTTTACGCTGCATTGTTGCATTTAAAGAAACAGAATCGTTGGACAGGACGAAGGACTCTTTGGCGGGTAAATGGACCTTTTTCTTTTTCTTTTAGATGTATGTTTTCATACTAACTTGCCTTCGTCTCGATTGCATCTTCGGCGTTGCTGCTTTGGAAAAAACAGGTTGCTTGGACAGGGAGATGAATTCTTCTGTACAGCAGTAGAGGGTTTTGTGGTACAATCTTCTAAAAGGTATACCAAGTGTGTCGGTAAATTAAATATACAAACCGGGAGGGAGCATATAATATTATACTTGAAAACGATGAATTCGCAGTAATGGGCCTTTCTACGCTCCTTGTTTCTACTTTTTCCATTTTCTATTATCCCTTTTGTTTTCTAATTCATCTGCTTAGTATGGTTTCTGAAATTTCCCTCGTGTCGGTTGGCGGGCTAACGGACTGACATATGTGGTCCTGCTTCTACCTTATTCCATAGTTACCCACTTTTTCAATTGTGGCTGCCAGGTTGGCAGGTTGAAGATTGCTCCCCTGGCTTCCGGGGGTACGCGATATACATATTGGCCATGGTGACCCGCGGTCACTCCCTGTTTACTGTTATACATTTCTCCAGTTAAAAAATTAAGATGCATACAGTTTTACGGTTATTTGGTCCTTCCGATGGACAATATACAGTGCATATATTTGTTTACTCCTTATGTTCATCTGCACATGCTTGCATCAGAAAAAGTTGGACTAGTGAGACGACCATGAGCAGTCAGTCATCCCAGACATCAGCAGACCGACAAGGCCAAAGGTAAAGATGCATATGATGTGCTCTTACTATGTTTACTAAACAAATTTCGTGGACTATATATTCATCTATGGCATGACAGATATGTTGATTCCATTTGCAATACATGGTTTCTAGCTCGCATGAAGTATCAACAAGTACAAGTGAAACGCCAAACGTGTTGCATGTTCCATAGACAAAGAGGTGTGGTTGCGAAATTGTGGCTCCATAGTTCATCAATATTATTCGTGTACTTGTAGCACACTACCATTCACTTTAGTTTTCCTATTCAAAAAATGTCATCGGGTCTAGAGTTGTGACATCCAAAGTATTGTCAATAGAGGGCTTGAACAGCCGCCAAACTGGACAACTGTTCGTCGGGGACATAATGGTTGTCTATACCACCTACTTGGACAAGGCAAACAAAAGTAGATCCATTATGTGTGTTGATATGACAAACAAGGATGCCATGATGACAGTCACACTCACTGTTCCTCGACAACTTGTCCAGAAACATGTAGAAAAGATATTGTCGTGTAATGGGATATCCATTACAAATTTTAATGTATTGCCCAAAACAGTATATGACCGTGGTGATTGCGATCGAATTATTTTGCTTAACGAAACAAGTATTGTGGAAAAAATTCATGTTATTTCTTCAGAATGTCACTTCCTCCCGGACTCGACTATCAGGAAGCTTGCACAAAGCACTGATATTTACCCAATCGGAATGATTGGGGTTGTTGTGACATTGGCGAGAAAATTTGGGTCGCAACACATTCTCCATATAAAGGATGGACATTCGGACAACGACAAGGCAATGGTACGACTTTTCATATTCAGTTTTGTTCTTAACTTTCGCGTTTGCATATATGTCAGATAAGTTACACAAATATTGCATTGTTCCATGTTGCAGCTACAATTGTTCGATACGTATTCAAATTTATTTTCGTCAATGGAACAACAATTGCATAGAGGGCAGATTCCACTTATGTTGTTCAAAAATATAACAAAGAAGAAGGATGCTAGAGAAAGGATCTTTTGGACAACCTAGGCAACGTTTGTAACAGAATTGCGAGCAGATATAGTAGAGGATCTAGAGAAACTAGCTAGCTCTACAATTGTTGTGCGTATACATCCACAAAATCATCCTCACTTTGCTTATAGAAATAGCCTTCAACAAATTTGTGCACCTGTTTACTTTTTCTTTTTTGTTTTACAGGGGAGGGGGGGATGCAGTTGTGTATTATATTGTTCAATGTATTAATCCCTTTGCTCGCGTTTCCAGGTTGAAGGTCTTTTAGTTGCAGCCAATGTGTACTCGACCCCCTTTGAGCCTGTATGTGCAAAATGTCATTCTGTTGCTTCTGCTTCAGCTTTGATAAGTGATGATACGATTGATTGTCTGTGATGCGATGAAAAAAGTCCATATATTTATGGACATTGTGTCAATGGTGTTATCCGAACCCTGGGCAACACAACTGTGCAGTGTTCAGTTAGGCAGCCTCTGTTACAAAATGTACTTCCTGAATTGGCAGAGTTGTCGTATTAAACGTATTTACACAAAAAGGCAAGCAATGTCTATATGTTGCGGCAGCTTCAGATACAGAGCAAATTCACCTTAAATGATGACAATGTAATTTTGCATATCGGCTGAAGAAGGGGAAAAAAACAAATTAAATCAAACTTTGGGAGGAAACAAAAATACCTCATGTCTCTCTGTAATATTTGTTCAACATCTAGATGAATGTTCGTTTCAAGAGAAAAGGAATGTGTCGACGTCTTTTCTTTGCATATCAAATTGTTTGGTGCAAAGGTCGATGGGTTCTGCTAAATGGAACCTTTTGGTAAATTCCTTCTAGGTTGTTTAAACTATGGTTGGTTCTTGGTTATCTCGTTTGTCTGTCAATTTGTATACCGTGGAACTCCATCTCTTCTTTGGAGGATACGGAACAATATAGTTGAATTTTTTTGACTAGCTGGCACGCAGATCTGCCTGATAATTTCTATGGCGTTGTGACGCAAATGTACTATGTGACTTGTTTTGGCAAATTTCCTTGGTCGATGAACTTGGTCAAATTATTGTTGTGAAATAATTTGAAATCAACGAATATATAGTGTGAAAAGTGCAACTGTCCTATCATACCAACAAGAGGCTCTTAAAATTCAAATTGATCGTTGTTTTCGCAATTTTTGCTTATTCGATGAACTTAGTAAAATTAATATCCTGGAATAATTTGAAATCAACGAATATATACTGTGCGGAGTGCAATTGTGTTATCATATGAACAAGAGAGCCTTAAACTTCAAATTGGTCCTTGTTATGCTTGCGTTGATAGAATTTTACAAGAAAAATCTTTTGTTTCCTTCATTTTTTTTTAAATAAGCGATTTAACATCATTTAATAATTTAATGTAATTCACTTGTACAATAACAATAGTTAATATTAATATTTTAGTATCTGAAAATAATGTTTTTAGTTGAAGTTAGATAGGATGAGCATTGCTAAACAATTGCAATCTTGAACCCGCCAGACGTGGAATCCGCAAGTCCACTTGTCAATTTGTATATCGCGGAAGTCTGGGTGATATTTGCAGGACACCAAACAAAAGAGGTTCAAATTTCAGCCTGCCAGGCCGAGAACCCGCGATCCAAAATGTGCCCAAGTATGGAACGAGGGATCTGCATATGCTCTATAAAATCTCTTGTCCATACTTTCTAAAAGTACATGTTTACTATGTATTGCGCGTTTGTCGGAAAACTTTCATATTAGTCGCCCGACCAGATTGTACAAACTTTCTCGTTTAATTAAATTCTGCAATAGAAAAAATTATTATTCATAATTCAGTATTGAAAATCATGTTTTTAGGTATGTTAGATAGTTGATAGGGATTAGTATCTGTACACAATGGCAAACTTGAACCCGCCAGCCCTCAAGTCCATCTGTCAATCTGTATATCGCGGAACTCTGAGGGTTATTCGGAGGAGAAGGAACAATGAAAACTGCAATGTTGAACGACACAGCCCACAAGTCTGTTTGTGAATTTGTAAATCGTGGAGATGTGCCTGGTGTTTGTACAACGCGGAACAATAGAGGCCTAATTTTCAGCCCGCAAGCCCCACAAACCCGATCAAAAAAAATCGCTAGATATGAAATTCATATCGAATCGCTACAGGACAATAAAACTGCAATGTTCAGCCAACCAGCCCGAGTCCACCTGTCCACTTGTATATCGCGGAAGTCTGGGTGCTATTTGTAGGGGACGGAACAATGGAGACTCTATTGTCGGCCCGCCAGGCCATGAACCAAAAACTGCCTAGGTATGGAATGAGGGATCCACATATGCTATATAAAATCTCATTCCATAGTTTATATAGAGACAATGTCCACAAGTTCACGTGTCAACTTGTATAACGCAGAAGTCTAGGTGTTATTTGTCGGACACAAAACAATAGATACTTAATTTTCAGCCTGCCAGGGCGTGAACCTGAGATCCAAAAAGTGCCCAAGTATGGAATGAGGGATCCGCATATGTTCTAGAACAATGATTTTGTACAGCGCAGAACAATAGACACTCAATTTTCAGTCTGCCAACCCCATACTTTATTTAGAGACTATGTCCACAAGTTCGCGTTTCAATTTGTATATCGTGGAAGTCTAGGTGCTATTTGTGGGACACGAAACAGTAGATACTTAATTTTCAGCTTGCCAAGTCACGAACCCGCGATCCAAAAAGTGTTGAAGTATGGAATGAGGGATCCGCATATGCTCTAGAAAAATGTGTTTGTAAAGCGCGGAACAATAGACGCCCAATTTCCAGCTCGTCGGCCCCAGATCCCCCGATAAAAAAAAAAACGCTAAATTTGAAATTCATACGGGATCGCTACGGGAAAATAAAAGTGCAATGTTCAGCCAGCCAACCCAAGTCCACCAATCAATTTGTATATCGCGGAAGTCAGGGTGCTATTTGTAGGAGACGGAAGAAAAAGAGACTCTATTTTCGGGGCGCCAACCCACGAACCTGCGATCCAAAAACTGCCTAAGTATGGAATGAGGGATCTGCATATGTTGTATAAAATCTCATTCCATACTTTATATAGAGACTATGTCCAAAAGTTCGCGTGTCAATTTGTATATCTCGGAAATCTAGGTGTTATTTGTAGGACACAGAACAATAGATACTTAATTTTCAGCCCACCAGGTCCCGAACCCACGATCCAATAAGTTCTCAAGTATGGAATGAGGGATCCTTATATGTTCTAAAACACTATCAATTTGTATATCGCGAAAGTTTGGGTGCTATTTGTAGGAGACAGAACAATAAAGACTATATTTTCGGCCCACCAGGCCGCGAGCCCACGATCCAAAAAATGCCTAAGTATGGAATGAGGGATCCGCATATGTTGTACAAAATCTCATTCCATACTTTATATAGGCTATGTCCACAAGTTCGTGTGTGAATTTGTATATCACGAAAGTCTAGGTGCTATTTGTAGGACACAAAACAATAGATACTTAATTTTCAGCCTGCCAGGTCGCGAACCCGCAATCCAAAAAGTGCCCAAGTATGGAATAAGGGATCCGCATATGTTCTAGAACACTATCAATTTGTATATAGCAGAAGTTTGGGTGCTATTTGTAGGAGACAGAACAATAGAGACTCTCTTTTCGGCCCACCGGACCGCGAGCCCGCGATCCAAAAATTGCCTAAGTATGGAATGAGGGATCTGTATATGTTGTATAAAATCTCATTCCATACTTTATATAGAAACTGTCCACAAGTTCGCGTGTGAATTTGTATATCGTGGAACTATAGGTGCTATTTGTAGGACACAGAACAATAGATACTTAATTTTCAGCCCACCAGGCTGCGAACCCGCGATCAAATGCAATGTTCAGCCAAGCAGCCCATAGGTCCTCCTGTCAATTTGTATACCGCGGAAATCTGGGTGCTATTTGTAGGACACTAAACAATAGAGACTCTTTTTTCAACCCACGATAAAAAACTGCCTAAGTATGGAATGACTCTTTTTTATATGGCTCGTTTGTCGAAATACTTTTATATCACTAGGCCAACTAGATTGTGCAAACTTTCTCGTATAATTAAATTCTGCAATATAAATATTTGACAGTAATAATTTAGCCTAGGTCAAGGTCTGAATTTGTATATTGCGGAATTGTCACTGCTATTTGTAGAACGCGGAATAATAGATGCCCAATTTTTTGCCCGCCAGCACGAGAACCCCCGATCCAAAAAAGTGGCTAATTATGGAATTAATAGGGAATCTCTAAGGACAAAAAAAATGCAATGTTGAACCAACCAACCCACAAGTCCGCCTGTCAATTTGTATATCGCGGAAGTGTAGGTTCTATTTGTAAGACACAAAACAATAGAGGCTCAATTTTCAGCCCGCTAGGCCGAGAACCATCGGTTGTTCACATGCGTTAGGTATATCTTCACCCGACCACTTTTCATACTTTGGTATTTCTTGGAATTGGTTTCCCCATTGCTGTTGCCTTCATACTTGTTTCCAGATACGCAATAATTAAGCTTTAATGCTAGTAGCCATCCTACAACAATCGTTAAAACTGTCATTAATGTCCGGAACTCCGGAGAAGATTTATAATTAGTACGAATTAAACTAAGATTTGCCTAGAAGCATGTTATCCTTTCCAAGTATTCATTTCAAAGGCCACGCAATATTTTTTTTTGTGCGCCAACGGATTGGTGCTTTTAAGAAATTTCTGATTCTTAATCTCTTTTCGCCATCACCGCCACATTCGCACTTTTTTCTAATTGTGCAATTAGTGAGTTGTGATGGTCACAACTCATTCCGCATGAACCTTGGAAATTGTCATTGATCAGCGAAAGGCTCAAGGAGATATTCCATTGATACGCATTAAACCATAATTTGCGGAGGCTTACATTATCCATCCTCGATTTTCATTTCAAACATCATCTCGACCAAACGAAAATTCTAAATAACTTTTGGTAGCAGTTCTCTCCACACACAGTAAACACATTGGGGTATAATGGCCAGAGGTTCCACTATTCTAGGGCATATTGTTACTATTCATCTCCCTCCTCCCAGTAGCAAAAAATGAGATGGTCCCTTGGTACACCGAGAGATATATTTCAAGCCAAAAAATTCCATCGCAACCCTGGTTGGTTAGAGAACTTGCCCACTTGCAGTCATTGCTATCGCAGAAGTTGATGCCATGAATTATGAGCTGGAAGAAGATGATCTGATGGACGATGATATGGCAATGGATGATGGCAATGCAGAGAATCTTCCCACTCATGTGCCCAAATTGAAATCAACCATAACAAACGAACCTTCCCGACTCGATGATCGCAGTCATGACAACACCAAAAGGAGTTTCAGAAAAGAAACTGACGGTGAACGCAACAGCCACTTTGCACCGCGAAAGTAGGAATTCCAGAGTTCCAAATTAGTATGTTCTGGGTGGAAGAGTTTCAGTGTAAAGCAATGATATGTTGATGCTCCCAGAGATATATTTCAAGCCAAAAAACTATTGTTTAACATTTTCAGGCATCAGGTCCAAAACTCTCGCTCCTGCCACGCATTTTCCTACTAGTCATCTCCTTCTGCCCAAAATGGACTAATTTGGGCCTCTGCAATTGCACGTGCAAGTTGTGCTACTAAATTTTTTTGGACTATGCAAAGGCAGTTTCAGCTAAGGGCTATTCCACTTGCCCTGCAACCATTTTCGTCTTCTTTCTGAGGAAAAGCTTTTGAAAAATATCAATTTCAGCAGAGGATGATTCATCGATGAGAAAACTCCAAGGATCTTGCATACTGCAGAACCCGTGCTTGTGTTTGTCGCAGATACCTTCAATGTTTTGGCCCGAAGAACTGGATCCAATTTCTAAGCATAGATGTACAGTACTCGATGTTTTTCTTATTTTTTTATTTTAAATGGATTTTCTATTAAAAAAAAATTGCCTTGCATTCTTTGTTGTTGCCTCTTTTCTGTGTTTAACGCATGTTCTAATTGGCATGGTTCGGTGCTCTCATACTTCTTTGATCTTGTGTTTACTAATACCAATGTACAATGTTGCAGCAAAATAGTTGTTCTTGTTTCTAGACATGCAATTATTAAGTTTTAATGCTAACAGCCCATAATGCAATAACTTTAATACTTGAGTTAATATGTTGCATTGATGGTAGAATGTATGAAGAACACAGTTACACGCACACGTTCCAATAAAATCTAATCTTCCACAAAGCATTTGTTGGCAGTTAGTAGAAAAGGAAATTTAGTGGTTAAGTTGATATGTTACAGTCATGGAATAATGTATCAAGAACATAGATGCAGGCATACATTGCAATAAAATGTAATCTTCAACAACGCATTTGGTGACAATTAGTAGATCATGGTTTTGTAACGATGGCGCTTCTTTGAAACCAATTCACGCTTACGAAAACTGCCTTTCGCCTCTCTATTTTCCCACTCTTTTATTCCCTCTAGTTTCTCTTCCTGGTTACTTAATCGTTTTTTTCCCAACAATGCGTTGGTCCACAGCTTCGTGGATTCACGCGTTCACATTTCCAACGACCGCTTCCCCTTTCTTTAAATTGACCGTCTATTGTTCCATGTCCCACAAATGGCACCTAGAGTTCCGCCATATACAAATTGACAGGTGGACTTGCGCATTGGTCGGGTCAACATTGAAATTCTACTTTTTCGTGACCTCCAAACAACATTTGGAGCTCTGGTATATACAAATTGACATATATTCAAAATTGCAATCGTTCTTAGACCATACGCTTTTCTGTATTACGGTCCACCTATCATGCCCTTTTCTGTGTTGCACATTTTTGCACTGAAAACTTTCGAGAAATACAATTTAACTATCGGGTCCTCGCATATTTAGTGGAACTATTGTCACTCCATTTTGAAGCTCGTCTGTCCGCTTTCCATACTTTTCCATTTGTTCGAATTTCTTTGGCGAATCCATACTTAGCCACTTTGGCGGAATTCCGCAAATATACAAACCGGTCACTCAACTGCCCCATCATGATCTCTTCCGTTTTACACATTTTGCACTCAAAAATTCCGAAACATGAAATTTCATCATGCAACACTCGGTTGTCCTGACTATCCCCGTAACCCTTTTTTCAATCCCATCCGACCGATTTTCAGAGATTTCCATTCTTTCTTTGCTTTCCGCCCTCTCTGTCACCTTCACACTTGTCTATAATAAAAGAAAATAAAAATTTATATATATACATTTCTTGTTTCTAAATATGGAATTACTGGCATTTAATTCTAACAAGTCATCATGTAGAAACCGTATATATTGTCTTTGATGGGCAAAAGGCTCGAGGACATCTCGTATTCATGCGCATTAAACCAAAATTTGTTAGCGGATTATATTATCCCTTGCGAGTGTTCATTTCAAAATCATGAAATCTCGTTCACACGGCGTGCCCTTTGCACGTTCACGAAACCTCCATTCCTTAATTGCTCTTCGTCGTACCCTCCACGTTCGCATTTCTAAATATGCAATAAATAAATTTTACTGCTAACAGTTGATCATGCACCACCAATACAGGTTGTCATTAATCAGTGAAAGGCTCGAGGAGTTTTCCCATTCAGAAGCATTTAACCAGGATTTAGCAAAAAGTTACATTATTCGCTCTAACAATTCATTTAAACCATCACCTGCAGCAAAGCAACCTTCTCATAAACCTATGGCATCATCTCGACAACAGTTCTGTGGATATATAGTGAACACCTTCGGGCGTGAGGACCAGAACTTCCACTCGTCCAGGGCATTTTCTTATTACTCAACCCCTACCTCAGAGAACCAAGTAATCTGGACCTCCGGGATTGCTCATGCAGGCTATGTCCCTGAGGTTTTTTTACTGTAAGGACTTGGTCTCTTGGTGCACCGATAAATTTATTACAGACCAAAGAATTATTCCACTGCACGACAACTCTTTTGTTTCTTTGTCACCTCAGGTCTTCTGCCAGATGCTGAAATTGTCCGAGCCAACATTGACATTCAAAGGAGAAGATTGCAAACAGCTCCTAGCAAAGCATAATAATGGATTGGACCTCTTGCCCCATTTTTTGGAAAGGCCGAATCTAGTTCCTGAAGATATTACAAGTATGCAAGTTGGTTCATTTAGAAATCCATTTCGGGAAATTGCCTGGTTGTTTACAAGAATAACGGGACAGGAGTCGACAAGTATTGTTTCCCGCATGGCTCTTTATATTTTGTATTTCATAGTCAACGAACAAGCCCTTTTTTATTGGGGCAGGTTAATTTCCCATGAAATATCTTCCCAATTGTCAAGCTACAAAAGGAAAAAGAAATTGTATATGTCATCCTATTTAGTTTTTGCAATAGCACATTCCTGTCAATTTCTGCAACTGTCTCTGTCCAAAAAAGTCAACTGTGAATTCCACTCAGTAACGTTCTGGTACCAGGCCTTGTGGAAGCACAAGGCTTCCCATTGTTTTTATGAGGTTTTTAATGGCTTCCTGTCTGTTTTCAAAGTTCTGTTGTTAGGAGAAAATGCTCCCCGCATATCTGAACAAGCAACTAGTTTTTTGCACAATAAGGGGACACTCCAACATTTGGATAATTACACTGTCATAAGAATTTTTGACTCCATGAAACAACCTGCTCTCCTTCCATTTCACGTTATGGATAGAATTTTTATTGCAGAAGTAGCACGTCAATATAGCTACTGGTTCCATCTGTTCAAATAGGGGAGTTCGTCTTGAAAAACGTCAACAAAATTGACGATTTCGTAGCACATTTTAGCATCTCCAACCTCATATATGTTGAAGACATAAGAGGATTCGACCCCTATGATATTTTTAGAGAACATTTACAATAACTTGGCCTCAGCGATTGTTTTGTAAATAAACACCTGCTCAAAAACAGAGACAGTGACGGTCCTGCCTCTGATATCGGTAACGTAGAGACAGTGCAAAGCTGCACTAAATTGTACACGCAACAGGGGGAAGGCCCCAGTGACAAGAGTGTTCAATCTGCAAATACCACTCCAAAAAGTACGACATCTCGGAGCATCGCTCCAACGGACCATCACAGCAACAAAGAAACCCAGAGTTCTTCAAACGGAGGAGGAGATAACGACCCTCCTCACTCTAAAATTGATAGTTCTCAGAAGCTTCCAGTAGAGAAGAAGAGGAAAAAAAATGTGGGTCAAGCAGAAGAGCCAAAAATTCAGAGTCAGAACATGGAAGTTGACACTGATCTGGATGTCATGTTCCCCTTCCTTGATCAGCCCATATACGGCATCCACCATAGCCATCCAATGGAGATATCCGTTACCCAAAATTTTGACGAAGATGAATCCTTCGTGTTCCAGAGCGTTGTTTTTGATAGTCGGAACAAAAGATTGATATTTGAGAAAAAAAAATGTTAAAAATATCAAAGGCAAATCTCGTTCAGAGGTTGACGTTGCCAACATGCGGTCGTCCCAAATCTGTCAACTCCACACCGCCACCGGAGAAGCACTTCATGATTCCATTGGACGCATTGAGACCCAGAATGACAAACTGAAGGACCGAGTCAAGGAATTGGAAGACGCTTTCATTCCTATGCCATTGCTTGTCGATTCTTTGGCAATAGCCATGCCTAGCACCCCTGCACCCAATGTAAAAGCATCCTCCACCCTGCTCGCATCCTGTAAAAGATATGTGGAGAACAATATCAAAAAATGAATGGAACTGGTTACTTAGGCGTGGAAAAGATCACAACCCATCGCTTCCCTTGGAACCAGAGCACATAGCTTGCTCGAGCTTTTGCAAGATGAATTAAAAGATGAAGAAAATTTATTTTTAAAAACGGTCATCCCTTTTGGCAAGATTGTCAACAATATGACAGAAACAAAAAGAAGAGAAGAAGATATTCCATCCAAAAACTGGATCGGCCAATTGAATGCATGTTGGAAACAAAAATTAAAGAACCTGCGTCTCATTGTTCAGTCACGTGAACAAGCCATAGTGAAGAAAGACAAATTATTCACAAAGCTGTCAAATATAGACTTAGCAGGGAAAACCAACGACTTCCAAGACCCCCTCTTAATCGCAAACTCCTTGCCCTTAACCAGGCAAGAGTTCGATAAACAGGTTGCTATGTTGAATACCTTATCTCTCGAAAAGTTTTACAGCATCCTTCAATTTGATCAAGCTCACGTCCATGACTGGCTAGTCAAATATGCAGTACAGAATGAGGAAATTCATCAGGCTCTCTCTAATCTTTCTATCAACTTCCAGGAATTAGAAAACAAAGTTTTCAACATCAAAATTCAGAATGAGATCAATGTCGCCCCAATGAGAAGCTACATTGAAGAATGGGTCGAAAGGCAATTGAAACAGGCCGCCAACGAAAGACAACAGACAGTTCTCGGCATTCCAACAGTCGTGGAGAACATCCTTGAAACCGCAATCGTCACCGACATCAATGAAACAACAGCCGCAAGCAAATATCCAAAGCGCTCATATGTACCCTCACTGTAAGTTTAGTCATCACATCTTTCTTTGTTTCTTAGCCCGGTTATTCCACTTTCTTATATACAGATGTATAGGCAAACACTTATACCTTTCCATTTATTTTCTTTTGCAACTATTGCACTCTATCTTCTTTCCACAATCTTGTTTCTTGTACATATTTATCTAATGGTCAGCGGGAGCCCCAATCCCAGTCTACATGACAAATGCATTGAAATTCCGGTTTATATGTAACAGACTTTAATTTTTTGGTATATTTCAAAATTTGCAGTAGTATGTAACAAACTTTCATTTTTTCACATACTTGAAAAAAAAATGCATTTAAATTTTTATATGTTACGGACTCTATTCTTATCTTTCCACATTTTGTATAACAAATCGATTTGTTTTTTAATATGTTAGACTTTTATTCTTATCCTTCAGTAGTCTGTATGGCAAATGCATCTACTCTTTTATATGTTACACACTTTTCTTTTTATATATATTTCAAAATAAATGGCGTTCAACAATGTAAGCATCATTTACATATACCCCATGTTCACAAATGCATTTAAATTTTTATATTACTTATCTCCTATTAATTTTATGTCATCATATATTTTTATCTTTCACCAGTCCATATGGAAAATGCATTTAAATTTCCAAATTTAATCTTGCATTGTCAACAAATTTTTTACTTTGTTATATACTTTCAAAAAAATCAGGTTTGCTATATACTTTCAAAAATTAGATACTGTTGTGCTTGTCGACCGTCATTTACTTTTGCCCTATATTCCGTGATATACAATTTGCACAACATTTCCCTGATATACATTTTGCACCAAACACTTCGTTTCTTTTACAATTCGACCTCATTTTCCACAATTTGCTTTCTAACCTCCTTGGCAGGGACTACGCTGCCACGCAACCTTGTTTAGGGATAGGTTCTACAAGAAACTTGGTCATGTCCTCTTAAAATTGTTGAACAAAAACATGTGTCCATCTCTATGTCCACCACTATCCCAAGGCCACCAATGTTCACTTTATCTGATATTTAAATCATCAATAGTGATTATGATGTCAATGTGTTGCTATTAAATTGCTCATTAAATGTTGATGTAGTGGCCACCTGGGTTAAAGATGATACTATGCCCTCCATGTGAACAGATCACATCGTTACATAGTCCCCATCAATACTCGTCTATGCAATCTATCAAGCTCCTCTTGTCTCATGAGAATATGAGTAAGATGAAAATTTCTTGAAGCCATGAATTTAGGTAAAAATGATGGATCTCCTTGTTAAATTTCCTCCAAAATATCTAGCATCTGCAATAAATTTTTGTTTGCATGTGGATGGATAGGCTTCAATGGCAGTTGATGCTCAATGTATGTGTGAGGATGGTGACTCCACGAGTAGGGTGACGAAGTTCAACGATGTGAAATCGTGGAATTTCAAAATTGAAACCATGTCCTTACCAAGCTGGACATTAATTAATGTGTTTTCTATCCATTAAATAATTTTTTTCATTCCTTAATTAAATTTTCCATTCCTTAACAAGTGGGGCATTAATTTTTTTTCATTCCTTACTACAAACACTTACTCCTAATTTTTTTCTTCGTGTGTTGATGTAATTTAAAAAAAATAAACAACAATATAAATTACAGAAGTTTTTTTAATTACTTTTATGATTGGATTTTAACTATGGTCAGATTTTTTTCTCACAAAATTTTATAATCAAAATTTTAATATAAAATAAACAAAATTGATTTAAATTCTGTATAATAAGATATTTCATGTACTAAAGATTCAATCCAGCAGAAAAGAAGGAATATGTGCAACATTTAGTGAGACTTCTAAGAGAAGAGGCATGAAGTTGCTCATGGTTAATGAATTTGATGTTAATAAGTAGTATTTTTAATGTGAGAAATAAATTGTCTTCTCACTATCTTGCACAAAACTGTTGAAACTTGCAAAACCATAATTTGAACATTCAAAATCAGAGGACGCCCTACAAACATGGAAGACAAGACATTTTGATGATTATGCGCATACACCTACACTGATGAGGACTAGCATAGCATTACATATTTCAAGAGTTTTACTTCTAATTTTAGGTTGGAAAAATGTAGAAAGAAGAAGAATCATACTTAAATCGAATGCTTTGTCAATTTGACTTATTATAACTCTTCTCAGATCAATATACTTATACTTCTTCCATATCTTTTTTCCATAATTGTGTGGCACATCTGTAAATATTCCTCTTGTTTCTTACTATGCTTTTGATGATGTCCATTTGCAACCTATTTCATAATAATTTTAAAGCATACTAATGCTCCATGGATGTTATTAATGCACATTTATTCAACTCACATTTTTCTTCCCAATGCCATATCATGATCTTATGGGTGTTTGCAAAAAATTAAGAAAATAAATTCTAGAGTATATAAAACATGGTTAAATTTTTCATTCCTTACTATAAACACTTACTCCTAGATTTTTTTTCTTTCATGTGTAGATAATAATTTTAATCTCTAAAAAATTAAACGGAAATATGTATAAGTCAGATTCTAAAACCTCTCAAAGTTATTGAGTCCACTAGGATTTAAGTAAAAGATCATCATCAAAACAATGTACATACCTTTAATTACTTCGACATTTTCACTCTCTCATTTAAAAAATATACTAATATTATATATTTTCAATTTCTCATATAAATGACAAAAGTCTTTTTAACGACTTTTATGATTGGATTTTAACTATGATCAGATTTTTTTCTTGCAAAATTTTATAATCAAATTTTAAATCTAAAATATATAAAATTGATTTAAATTCTATTTAATAGGATATTTCATGTACTCAAGATTCAATCCAATAAGACAATCCAACGAGACAAGTTGTAATATGTGCATCATTTAGTGAGACTTCTAAGAGAAGAGGCATGAAGTTGCTCATGGTTAATGAATTTGATGCTAATAAGTGATACTTTTTAATGTAAAAAATATTGTCTTCTCACTATCATGTACAAAACAACTAAAACTTGTGAAGCCATAATTTGGACATTCAAAATCAGAGGATGCCCTAGAAACATGGAAGACATGGCATTTTAATGATTATGCACATACACCTACAATTATGAGGGTTGGCATAACATTGCATATTTTCAAAGTTTTACTATTAATTTTAGGTTGGCTAAATGTAGAAAAAAGAAAAATCCCAGTTAAATGAATGCTTTGTCAATTTAATGTATTATAACTCTTTTCAAATCAATATACTTCTTCCATATCTCTTTTCCATAACTGTGTGTCACATTTATGAAGATTCCTCTTGTTTCTTACTATGCTATAATATCCATTTACAACCTATTTCATAATAATTTCAAAACACACTAATGCTCCATGAATATTATTATCCCACATTTATTCAACTCAAGTTTTTTTTTTTCTTTTTCTAATACCATATTATAATTTTATAATTATTTAAAAAAAAAAATCTAAAATATATAAAACATGGTTAAAATTTTCATTCTTTACTATAAACACTTACTACTAGATTTTTTTTTTCTTTATATATCAATAACAATTATAATTTCTAAAATATTAAATAACAATATGCATAGCTCGAATTCTAAAACCTTTCAAAGTCCTTTAATCCACGAGGATTTACTCTTAAAATAAAAGATCATCAACAAAACAATGTACATCCCTTGAATTATTTAGACATTTACATTTGCTTCTTTTAGAAATATATTAATATTATATATTTTCAATTTCTCATATAATTGAAAGTAGTCTTTTTAATGACTTTTATGATTAGATTTTAACTATATATAAAATCAATTTTTAATATCTTTTATAAAAAAACAAAAAAAATTTAATTAAAATTTAAAATATATCATAAAATCACTTTTTGATATCTTTTATAAAAACAAAATTTTATAATTAACATTTAAAATATATCATAAAATCACTTTTTATTATCTTTTATCAAAAAAACAAAATTTTATAATTTAAATTTAAATTATATCATAAAATCACTTTTTAATATCTTTTATCAAAAAACATAATTTTATAATTAAAATCTAAAATATATCAAATTGATTTAAATTTTATTTAATAAAATATTTCAAAATTTCATTTAAATTATACATTTACTTATAATTAAATCTTTATATCAAAATCAATTATTTTAAGATTATGTTTTTCTTCGTACTTTTTCATCTTTTTATTTTTTTTTAAGTGAGTGTAAGAAGTTGTATTACTACAAAATAGATTATGATACAAAAAAGTGGGGCCTCCTGGCTTGCCTAGTAGGAAACCAGACCATGGGTTCCCAAGTTGCGCTTACTGATATATATGATGGGTGGGATTGGTCAGCCACCAGGGGAAACCATGCTAGTCCCACCATTCCTAGTTTGAAAAGGAAAAGCAACATAGACATAAAAAATAGACGCGGAGACAACGCACTAGGCCCGAGAGGCTAGTGGTCAAACTTACCATTCGACTAACCATTCACTCGTCCAGGACAATGATGTGTTTCTTCCCGTCATCCGCCCGGCTCTTGTTATCCTCCTTCTGGGAGATCGTGTGAGTCTTCCTAATGTCGACTGGCGCACCATGTCCATCGGTTGGTGTGATGTCCATGTAATGGACATAGTGCAAATAGAGGTGAAATTGAGCAGCCAACCGCCCCATCTTGGATTTCTGATCATTTTCGACCTCAACTAACAATTTGGTAATAGTTTCTAGACTGCTAAGGTGACTCAAGATTTCGTCCAGCATTTTCTTGTGATCCATGTCATCCTCTTGTCTGGCTTCTTCCATTTCCGAACTCACTTTGTCGATCATCATCTTAGTTAGCCACACCATCTCCACTCTTTTATGGTAGAGGGTTTCCCTGGGCTGTGTGGCCCCCGGATCCGTTACCCAGCCCGCTTCTTGTGCCAATGCATCCCAAGCTTTTTCTTTGCGTTTTTCTTTGATTTCCTTTTCCCAGCAGGTGATGGCCACTTTTCCTTTTGGCACAACCAGAGTTTGGAAGGTGCCCTCCACATATTTTGTCGCTTGCTCCATTCTTGACACCCGTCATGGGCTATTCAGAACTTCCTTTCCAAGGGGATTCCTCTTCCTGTGTGTTCGATTCATTCTCACCGTCCCGCTTGGTCTGTCACAGCTCCTTTGTTGGTTACTCAGTCTGTACCTCACTTCACAGGGATTCTTCCTTTCCTTGCCCTTGTATCTGTGATAGCCCCTGCAGTTGCGCTCCTTCTGTTTGCGGTTATTCCTTATGTCTTTCTTCTTATTGATCTTCTCCTACTGCGATCTTGTCTTTCCTATCATGGCTTGTCCATAGTGGTGATCCCTCCCGTCCTTTTTCCCGGTGGCGGCTCATATGATCATGATGACTCGCCCTTCTTCCATGTGCGGATCACTGCCCCTACTCGCTTGAGATCCTACTGTGTTGTTCTTCATACCTGTACTTTGTCCTGGAGGATCGATTCTTAACCATATCACTCCTTCATGCCTTACATCACTTGTTGCATGTGGTTTGTCGTTTGTACTTTCGGACGTTCTTTCCCCACAATTCTTTTTGTTGCAAGGGTCTTGTTGTCATACCCCCGCCGATTGTTTATGTTGATCCTACATGGTCATTGGTGACCGAGTGTTCGACAATCATATCCTTCCCAGGTCCTGCATGCCTGCCGCCAGGCCTTGCACTGCCCTTCTCGATGTGACCTTCCTTTCTTAACCTGCCTTCACGACCTTGTGTTTCTAGGTTGTTGTAGTCTATTATGAGTTGTCCATTTGGGAGGCTGATCTAGTTAATGTCTAGTTCTGAACCTTCCTTGCCAACCCCCTCGTTGGCTAGTCTGTTCGCCAGACCATTCACTGACCTGTGGACCTAATGCA
This sequence comes from Picea sitchensis, assembly GCA_010110895.2. Taxonomy (NCBI): domain Eukaryota; kingdom Viridiplantae; phylum Streptophyta; class Pinopsida; order Pinales; family Pinaceae; genus Picea; species Picea sitchensis. The sequence goes on along the minus strand of SNQJ01S0000092.1, from coordinate 218,490 downwards.
ACTCCAATGTGTTTAGAGTTTTCAGATGCTTCTATATTTTATGTAGGGAGAGTGCCAGGCGCCAGTGTCTCTGAACCTTCCCCACTCTGGTACCATCTAGAGTCTCTTCATCGTGTTGATGACCAAGGTGGAGTTGCCTTCCACTATAGTGTTTGTCATCCTTTCACGCATTAGGATTTCAAGGCCAAGCTTCGGGGCTCTAAATTCCGCTGCGTTGTTGGTTGAGTTTCCCATACTCCCTAGATACAACCGGATGATGTTACCACCACTGTCTCTGATCACCCCTCCCATCCCTGCCACTCCTAGGTTTCCTTTTGTCACCTTGTAAAAATTTAATTTGAGGAACCCTAACGGAGGGGGAGTCCAGTTGCGGTCTCCTAGTTGGAGTTGCGATTCCCGCCCTACCATTGTGTTGTTGCGCCCGTCTTTTAGGTGAAAAAACTCCAGGATGCGGGAGTCTTGATCTGTGAGTTGCGTTGTTTCCTTCTTGTAGTTGCTACTTTGCACCGTTTCTCGTATTTGTGAGATAATTGCATCCTTGAGCTTTCCTTCTGGTAGGCTTTCATTTCTGAAGATGTGTTGATTCCTCTCCTTCCATATTTCCCAGATGATCATCCCCGGCGTTAGGTTCCAGCAGAGGTTCACCATTTCAGTTTCACTGTAACTCTCATTCCAATTATTGATGGTTGTGTTGATGTTGCCCTGGATTCTATTGGACTGTCGATAGATGCTCGTTGCCCAGTCCCATAGCTCTGCTGTGTAATTGCACTCATTGAGGAAGTGATTGGTTGTTTCCTCCTTAGCTTGACAGAGGTGGCAACGAGAAGGGCCTATATAACCCCTTTTCATGAGGTTTTCCCAGGTTAGAATTCGGTTGTGGAGAACTAACCATTCGAACATTTTGAGTTTTGGTCATTGGGGGTTGCTCCAGATCTTTTTCCACTGCTGTGTCAGGTCCTCTTGATCCTGGTCCGCGATGTAATACTGTGCTTATTTTAAGTTGAATTCCCCACCATTTTCCCTGCCCCACCTTAATTGATCCTCGTCCTCTGAGACTGCAATTTTCCTTTTCCCCAATTCGTCTTCCACCTCTTTCGCTAGAGTTGCGATACAATCTCTATTTTGTGGATTGAGTTTGTCCTAGGTCCTCCATCTGTCGCTATCATTTCTTGGCTTCCAATGGTGATGGATTTTTGTTTTGACTTGGGCTGTCATTTCCTGTTGGAGCTCCTCCCTATCCGGATTTTCCATTATGGGTTCCTGTTGCCACGCATCCTCCCAGAATCTGGTAGTTTGACCATTTCTGACTTCCCAAAAGTTGTGTTTATGAATCTAGTTCTTGTTGTGCCAGGTGGGATTCCAGATGGTTGATCCCTCCCTTGTGCCCATGAGTCGAATTCGGTCTTGATCGTTAATATTCAGAGCATACTTAACCTTCCAGAGGTTTTCCCATGGTACTGATTTGTCCTTGACCCATCTCCACTAGAGTTTTTCCCTGTAGGATTCATTGGTTACCTGTGGGTCATGTAACCCTAGACCGCCTTTGCCTTTTGGTCTACAAACCTTCTCCCAGTCTACCAGGGCCCATTTCTTTTTATTTTCAGCACCTCATCATAGGAAATCTCTTTGAATGGCTCTTATCTTTTGTAGTATTCCTTTGGGTGTAGGGAACATTGACATCATATACGCTGGAATTGCTTGTAGAACCGCTTTGGTGAGGATAAGCCTCCCTGCCAAGTTGAAAGCTCTATAAGTCCAATTTTTTACCCTCTTTTGCAGTTTGTTGATCACTCCTTCCCACGTTGCCATTTTGCAAGCTCTGTCTGTCATGGGAATTCCCAAGTATTTCGTTGGGAGCGTTTTGTGTTCAAACCCCAGAATGTTGGCTAGGTTTCTTTGAATTGCAGGATTAGTGTTGAAGAAATAGATCATGGATTTGGAGTGGTTGATCTCCGCCCCTGAGGGTTCCCCAAAGTCTTCTAAGATTCTTTTATAGGTTTTTTCTTCCTTGACCGTGGGTGTGCCATGGAGTAGGGTGTCATCAATGAACTATTGGTGTGTGGAGGTTGGACAGTCTTTGAAAGGTTTGATTCCTTTTAGTTCCCTTGCTGCAGTTGCTCTTTTTATGCTTATGTTGAGCCCTTCCATCATCAAAACGAACAGGAAGGGGGGCAAGGGGTCTCCTTGTCTGATGCCTCTCGAAGGCCAGAAGGGTTTTGATGGGGCTCCATTAATCAGGAGCGAGTAGCCTATCGTTGAGACTAGATTGACAATCCAGTTGATCCAGTGTTGTTCAAACCCAAAGGCTTCCAACGTTTTGGCCATATAATGCCAGTTAATCTTGTCGCAAGCCTTCGTCAGGTCAAGTTGGATCATCATCCCCCCTCTCCTTTGGATTTTTAGCGTGTGTATAAGCTCATGGGCATGGATGATGTTGTCCAGTATTTGTTTTCCTTCTACAAAACCCACCAACTCCTGTGAAATCAAAGTAGGTAGAAGCAGTTTCGGTCTATTGGCTATGACTTTGGATATTATCTTGTAAACTACATTGCATAAAGCTATCGACCAGTAGTGATCTGGGGTCCTTACTTCATTTTCTTTTGGGATTAGAGTGATCATTGTGGTATTTAACGCTTTCAAGACAGAGGCCGAACATCTGGAGTCTTCCACCACCCCATAAACGTCATGTTTAACCACTTCCCAGCAGGCTTTGGAAAATTCCACTGTGAAGCCATCTAGGCCTGGGGCCTTTCCATTGGGCATCTCCTGGACCACTTGGTCGATTTCCTCCTTTGTTATGGGTTTCTTTAGATTGATATTTTGTTCCTCTATGACCAACCTGGGGATGTGTTGAGTTATCCTTTGTATGGCCTCAGTTCTGTCTTGGTTGGGTTCAGGGGCTATCCCCTTGAAGTGATTGACGAATGTATTTTCAATTTCCTTGTGGGATTCTCTTTCGATCCCATCCTGATCCCTAATTTTCAGGATTTTGTTGTGGGTTCTTCTTGCAATGGTGGTTCTATGAAAAAACTTGGTATTCTGCTCCCCTTCCTTTAGCCACCTAATTATGGACTTTTGGTGCCATAGATTTTCTTCCTGTTGGCATATTGCTTCCCATTCCTGGGTCATTTTGATCTCTTCTCTTTTCCGATCCTCTATGTAACCCTCGTCTATGCAGAGTTCCTGAAGTATCCTCATTCTATCCTCGATATTTATTTTTTCTTGGTTTATGTTCCCAAAGATTTCCTTGTTCCACTTCTTGAGTTTATGTTTGATGTGCTTGAGTCTCTTATAAAGTTTGAATATCCTTGTCCCTTGATCCAGTAATTCCTCCCGGCACCATTGGTTGATGTTCTCCTTAAAGGTGGGATGTTTGATCCAAAATTTCTCAAATCTAAAAGGTTTGTTCTTCGGAGTGGTTTGGAAGTTTGCTTCCAATTGGACTAGCCAATGGTCCGAACCCCCCCATGGAAGGATGTTGCAATCTAAAGTTAGTCCCTGCTGAATGATGGATTCCGACACCAGAAATCTATCTATCCTTGTACCTACTTGGTAGTGATTACTTCGTTAAATTAGTCCCTACAGAATGATGGATTCTGACACTAGGAATCTATCTAGCCTTGTAGCTACTTGGTAGTGATTACTTCGTTTGTTATTCCAGGTGAACTAACCATTGTTGGTTCTGATGTCTACCATCTTCGTTGTATCAATGAAAGCTGAGAAATCCTCCGCATCTCTATCCAGTCTCCTGGTGCCCTCTTTTTTCTTCGCAAGTGTTGTGATTATGTTGAAGTCCCCTGCCAAGATTCAGTGGAGGTTGCAGGATCTAGCCTTTAGATTTTCTAGGTCTATGAGCATTCTCCTTTTTTCCTCTAGCCTCTAGTGACCATACACATTGGTGCATAGAATCCCCGCGGTGTTACCTATAATTTGCATGTTAACCGAGAGTGTGTGTCTCGTGGCTTCGACTGCTAGTAGGTTCAATGATTGTAGGTTCAATAAGGTGAGTATACCTCCTGCCATCTGTTGGCTTTCGACAGCCAACATCTTGTACTTGCTCCATTGTTTTTTACTGATTGTTTCCATTCTATCTACAATGCATTTTGTCTCTTGAATGAAACGGAGGTCAGGTTGTTCCTTCCTCAGTCTATTTTTAAGGATTCTTTACTTTCATGGGTTGTTTAGGCCTCTTATATTCCATGTTATAATCTTCATTTAAACATGTGGGGGGGAGTTGGGAAAGAGCTTTTTGATCTTACCTGAATTTATCATCAGGGTTCCTAGTTCTTGTAGGGCTACGTTGTTTGATTTCTTTCCTTTCTTCCACCTCATCTACTTGGGTGAATGTTGTGGGTTTTGTTAAAGTTTAAGCTATTATTAGGTTACCTTTCTATTTACTATATAACAATAGAATAGACAGGATCACTGAGAGAAACACAATCACAAGAGTACACAACCATTTATCCTGGGAAACCCTCAAGGGGAAGAAAACCTAGAAAAAATTCCTTAATATAGATAGCCAATACAATGCCAAGATAATGAACCAAACAACACAGAAATTCCTCTTCCAAGGATGTGCCTCTCTCTCTCTTCCTTCTTCTGACAACTGGTAATTGCAGCTTCCTTCAATACTTGCGCACTAAATGAGTGAGCTGAGTGTGTGTCTAAGTGAGGCGCTGGCCTCTCTTAGTTATACAATTCTAGCACGTGTGGAAGTGTCTCTTCATTGGCAAGGCCGATTTCTTCTTCTGGGTGGTTATAACCACCTTTAATATATTATGGGGCCTCTTTAATATATTCTGAGGCCAACTTCTTATTTAGCCTATTACAATTAGGGTTTGACCAATCTGCAAAAGGCGATTTGGTCATTTACAATACCCGACATGATCAATCCACAAAAGGGGATTGATCTAATCAATAATAAATATATTTTATCTTTATCCACAAAAGGGGATAAGAATATTCTTTGCAGTTACACAATATTTTAACTCTCCCTCTTAACAAGAAGGATATTCTTTATCTTTTGACAGGTCACTGGATGTCAACATCAATTAGGTAGCAGCATCCACTGGATAACATCATCAGCTGGGCAACATCATCATCTGGGTAACATCATCAACTGGATAACTGGAGGCATCCACTTGGTCATCTGGCATCATGATCATTGACTGGCATATCTATAAATCATCAGAAGTTTTGTTCTCTTTATCTTCGCGCAGAAGATACACTCTCTTTCTTTTGTCTTCACGCAGAAGATACTTATTTCTTATCTTCACACATAAAATATCTTATCTTCACACAGAAGATGTCCTATGAGTTTCTCATTCCTTTTATGTTCTCCCTTCTCTTGTAGTCATCTATCTCACCCATCCACTGGGAAGGACAACTACCATAGCTTCACTCCTAGTCATCCCACATGAACTAGAGAAGCTAATATGCTAGCCCAGGCAAGACTAGACTCCCTTTCCATGATCCACACAGGATCACGACACAAACCTCAAGAGTCAACTAACCATTCCACATGGTCAAGGTTTGTGTTCCAGACTACTCAATCCTTGGCTAGAGGAGAGTATATGCATGTTGCCCCTTGGAGAAACATCCACATTCCTCTCTACGAGGGTCGTCACACCCCTCTCTACGAGGGTATTCTAGCATGTCCCTAGAGTATCCAAAACTCAACACTTGGACAAAGGCCAACCTTGGCAAATTTTTCATTCCCCTTCTCTACGAAAGTCTCTTCTCTTTTCCTTCTCTATGAAGGTCTACCTATGGGATTTCTCTTTCCTTCTTTACGAAGGTCTTTTCTCTTTCTCCTTCTCTACGAAGGTATAGCTATGGGATCAAAAAAAATCTCTTGTGGTTCAAAATATTTCCATGGTATAATACCATGCCACCCATCTGTTGGGCACCATCCATCTACTGGATAGCTTTCATATTGATAAAAATATCTAGGCACCATCCATCTGATTTTCTAACTGCATCAAATCGCGATCCTTCACTTCGAACTCAGAGACATGGTTCCCTCTTGCACCAAGCTAATAGCTTCTAATAATCATCCTTGAAGTTTTCTTCTGTAATATCATGGGTGCCTTCTTGAGTTCAAATATTTATTTCTTTCTGTCTTCATATCGGATCAATCTACTCCCTCTGCATCTATTAGAACGGTACTGGAGCAACTTGTAGTTACCTGCATTTCATCCACTATATCTTAGTTTCCATCCTTTTCTTCATCTTGAATATTTCTGATCTGCATCTTTAGGAGCCTTCTGCTCCTATATAAATACTGGATATTGTCTGGTCTTTACTGATTGTCACCATATCATATGTCCTTCTCACGTTGTCTAACTTCTGCAAGTCATGACATAAGTTCTTTCTTCCGAGACTTATAAACTTACTTACAGTATGCTTTCTTTGTCACTCTCATGAGTGATCATACATGAAATAAATATTTTATCTCTTTCTTCATCCTCTTCTTTGATACTTCCTTCATAAGTCTGCATAGACACTGAAATAAAATGAGGTTAATTAACATTCTTACAAAAAACTAACTTGTAATGAGAAGGTATTAAAGTAAACAAGATACTAAAAATAAACATGAATACTCATCTTTTGTTTTTGTGTGGGGAGGCTCTACGGACTCAACCATTTGTTATCTTTCTTCAGATCAACTATCTTCAACTTAAAGTATATAATCCTTAATTTCTGCTAAAGCTTTTTTTGAGGGAGGAGATTCCTCTTCCTCTGCCACATGTGCTTGATGCTTTCTTTTCCCCTTTTCTTGAGGACTGTCATAGGAAAAGTGTCCCAACTTTTGACAGTTGTAGCATCTGATCTTTGAAACATCTTTCTTCTTGTTTGGAACTCTTACGGAGTTAGCTTCTTTATTGTTCCTCCCGAAGGAACTTCTTTTGTTCTTTTGAACTATAAGAGCTTCCTCTTCATCAACAATTAATCTCTTATGTTGGTCTGCAAGTCTAGATTCTTCGTGTGTGCAATCTACCCATAACTTATCAAACTTCAGTAACTTGCTTCTTGCACACACTCCTTGTACAAAGGGAATCCAAAATGTTGGAAACCCATTTAGGGTTGTGGTTACAAGCTCTTTGTCACTAATAACATCTCCAATAGCTGCAAGTTGATCTTTGATCTGAGAAACTCTCATAAGATAGGATGTGACAGATTCTGAGTTGTCCATCTTCATATTACGAAGTTGATTTCTTAAGGTAAGATTCCAGCTAATGTCTTTGCTTTCATATAACCTGTTGAGTGATTCATACATTTGCCTTGTTGTTTGTATTTCGGATATATGAGGGATCAAGTGATCCTTTACTGAATCTGACACAATTCTCTTTTCTTTCTTTTCATTCTTCTTATGCTTGGTCTTTTGATCTTCTTCCTCTGGTTCTAGTACACCCACTGTAACATGTTCTAGGAGATCATTCTCGTCTAGAATCATCTACAACCTATGCTTCCAAGATCTAAAGTTTCTAGATCCTTCCAGCATGTCTTCTACCCTCATGTTGGTAGCCATTCTTTCTTATAGAAGAAACCCTAGCCCTCCGGGCTATAGAAATAATAAAAAAATCAATTCACTGGGATATGAAAACTGAACTCACCAAAAGATGCACTGGAGTAAGGTGAGTAGCCTGGTGTGTTTAGATTTCAGAAAATCCAACTTTTACTCCGCCAAACTTGATATGTGGTTTTCTGGACTGGTGCTTCTGATTTTCTGGTACTTTTGGTTTTCTGGTACTTCTGGTACATTGGTACTTCTGGTTTTCTGGTACTTTGTGAAAACTAGGGTTTCACTTTCCGGGAGATCTAGCCACTGAAAAGGTGCACTGATGATGACAAAATGTTCCTTGAGGTAGGGTGCACCTTTCTAGATGTATTTGAGGCTGAAAGCCTTCTTTAATAAAAAGCCCTAATTTTCATGTACACCAACAGTGACGTTTTTCTTTTTCCTGTGAAAGATGCTCTCTTCAGCTTAGCTCTGATACCATGTTAAAGTTTAAGCTATTATTAGGTTACCTTTCTATTTACTAGATAACAATAGCATATACAGGATCACTGAGAGAAACACAATCACAAGAGTACACATGCATTTATCCTGGGAAACCCTCAAGGGGAAGAAAACCCAACAAAACTTCCTTAATATAGATAGCCAATACAATGCCAAGATAATGAACCAAACAACACATAAATTCCTCTTCCAAGGATGCACCTCTCTCTCTCTTCCTTCTTCCGACAATTGGTAAATGCAGCTTCCATCAATACTTGAGCACTAGATGAGTGAGCTGAGTGTGTGTCTATATGAGCCGCCGACCTCTCTTATTTATACAATTCTGGCACGTGTGGAAGTGTCCCTTCACTGGCAGGGCCGACTTCTTCTTATGGGTGGTTATAACCACCTTTAATATATTCTGGGGCCGACTTCTTATTTAGCCTATTACAATTAGGGTTTAACCAATCTGCAAAAGGGGATTTGGTCATTTACAATACCCGACATGATCAATCCACAAAAGGGGATTGATCTAATCAATAATAAATATATTTTATCTGTATCCACAAAAGGGGATAAGAATATTCTTTGCAGTTACACAATATTTTAACAGGTTTCCCTCGCCTGCTTTGATTCCTAGGTGTCATATCTCGTCGTGCGTACGCTTAACCCCTCTAGATTTTGCTTCCTACCTTAGAAGGAAAAGGTATTGGATACGATCTAGTTGCTCCGCTGGCACATTGTCTACTCCCTGCTTTTTCCATTGCTCCAGGATGTTCGAAAGATATATTCCTTCCCTTTCCACAATGTCTCTGAGATCAAGATCTTTCGTGCATACCTTGCTTGGTGTCATCTTCGAATCTTCGTCTGCCTCCTACATTGGGGTGTTGGCGTCTTCGATTCCTCCTTCCATAGGACTTGCGCTACCTCCTTGTTCTCTCTTATTGCCTGGAATATCGATGTTCTCCTGAGTTGCTTGTTCCCTAGCTACTCTAGTTTTTGCCTTCTCCTTTGCTCCTTCTTCCCCTTGGCTAGCCCTGTCCCATCCTTCTGGTCTAGTCCTGGCTTCCGAGTTTCTTTCTGTTGGGGCTTTTCTTTGTTTCTTGTTTTCTCTGTTTCTATGGTTCAGTTTTACAAACCCATCTTCATCCTGCTGCGTTTTGGTGTTTTTCGTTTCTTGTTTTTTATTGAGTGGACATTCTCTGATTAAGTGTCCATGTTCATGGCATCTTCTGCATCTAAATGGGATCTGCTCGTAATCAATGCTTTGTATCCATTCCCCATCCCTAAATTCCAGGCTTATGGCTTCCGGGAGTGACCCAGACACATCCATCTCTATGTAGATCCTTACATAGGATGTATATCTCCCTTTTAGGGTTGCTTCTGATGTCTTAACATATTTTCCAAGTTTGTTCTCGATTGCTTCGAAGGTGGACGACAATTAGTAATCTTGTGGTAAGGAGTAAAACCTCAGCCAAACTAGGACATTTTTAAAGGCTTCTTTCTCTAGGGAGAAGTTTTCCTTCCATGGTCGCATGTATAGCCCTGCTGAGGCATGGAAATATGGCCCCCACTCAAAGACTTTATCCATGTCCTCCAGGTTCATGAAGATTGCTGTGAAGAATCCTTTCGAACCTAGGTGGAGTTCCACTTCTCCACTTGGCTTCCATTAATATTTTATCCAGATGCCCAGCGTTCTTTCTGTGGGCCACAACCCCGTGAACTTGCAGATTAGTGCATGCGTTTTCATCTAGTCCCGATAGAGTTGCGTTTGTGGGTCTTCTAGTATAACCTTGGGTATCATTGTTGTTTTAGGTTTACATGGGTTGCGCCCATCTGCCCCACTAGGGTTCGTTGGTTCCTGCGCAACCTTCTGGGCTTCTTTGGCTTCCTCCCCCACGAGATCCATTTTTTCCTGGTTGCTCTCCTGGTTCTTTTCCTATCCTGATCCCGAGGTGCTTGTCAATGGTTCTTTGAAACCAACGCCTCGTGGGCCTTTCCCCCTGTCCACCACTACGTGCTTGTATGATGGGGTGCCACTCCCACCCCCTTTGGTAACCATTATGAACGTTGTTTTGACCATGATTGTCAAACCCTAGCTTGCGGTTTCTTCAAGCTCACATTGTAATGAATCTCCCAAGTAATCAGCATCGAAAGGTACGCGGGCTTGGCCCAATTAAGCTTTGTTCCGCGACTAGATCACATCCTTGCTCGGGTTTGAGCACAAGACCTGACCTTCGTTGCAAGAACGACTTTACCATCTAGCCACCTCCGCCAACATTTTCGTACTTTTTCATCTTATTAAAAAGCAACGCAATGTTAACATAAACACAAAAAAAATATTACTAATAAATATATAACAAGTTTTCCACCAAATATTATTCTCCATTACAATTTAATTATATATCAAAATTTTTAAAAATAAATAAAAATGTTTAATTTAAAAAATAACAACAAATAAATAATAATTTATAATTAAATATGAAAATAGTCTCGGAAGTGTAGAACAGTGGATGACCTAGTGTGTTGTTAAGGCACTTTGTGATTTGAAGTCACCGGTTAGAAATCTACAAGGACAAAAAATCCAACCATGTTAAGGGTTGTTGTGGCTCATGCCAAGTGCAACCATATTAAAGTTTAGTGTGACTCAGACCGGATGCGATTCTCAAGTGATTTTGACAACTTAAATACCCCTAAATAACGATGACAGTTTCTCAAACTACAGACTAGTCCCACAAATCACACACAAACTAGCAAACAAAAAAATATTTAAATATAAAAATGATTATTTTTTAATATCCACAACATACACTTCTTGTGAAAAACATGTTATCCATGACTTTCCATCACGGTTTTATTCCCCTCTAATGATTACAATATATTTATTATAACGATCACATCGAAACAAATAACTCCATGAAACAAGTGTTGCAAGGCAACGGTAGTCGTTGCCTTTAGTGAATTTGAAAATTCATAATAAAAATAATAATGATTTAAACCTAAATAAGATTAAATTATATAAATTGTAAAACTAAATAAAAAAAGGTAAAACTTTTTAATGTTTTTTATATTATTAATTAGATTTGAAAATTGATAAAATAATGATTTAAAACTAAAATAAGACTAAATTATATAATCTGTAAAACTAAATAAAAAATGATAAAACATTTTAATATTTTTTATATTATTAGTTGTATTTGTAATAATTGAAAAACATAAAACATTTCAATGTTTCTTGTATTATAAAATATGATTTAAATGTTTAAAAATCATGAAATATAAATTTAAATACAATTATAGTGAGAAATATAAAAAAAATATATCCATGCTATATCCAAATGCCTAGGATCAATATCGAACCAACTAGATCCGATGGCACTACCAAACCAACTCTCTTATTCGCCTGGCATCAATCCAATACCACAATTGAGCTTAAAGCGTGCAGCCAAAAGAATGAGTCTGCTTATGCCAGAATAATTGAAGCGACAAGAAGGTTAATGCTCCCACATCCACAGCATTCGTTTCAGTTCTTTGTTCCCACTGATACATCAAATGTGCCCATGCATCATCAATTTATATGACATGGACATCTTTAATTTGTGCTTTTGATATGGTGATTATTAATAAAAACAAGTTTATTTGAAATGTGTTTTTAATATTAGGCCTTGGCCGAAGCATGATATACCAATTTACCATCTACGAATTCGGATTTGGATTTGATATGATTTGGACAAAAGAATTATTGGAAAAATCTAAATTGAAAAAAAACGCTGTAGTATAAATCTGACTAAATACGAAATAGCCAGGACTCTTCCAACTCTGAGTTGACTGGTCTGACTTAGAACTTTGAGGCATTATTAACATATATGAATTCGGATTTGTATCCGGTATGATTGGGAAAAAAATTGCATTGGAAAAATCTATTTTGAGAAAAAAAACGCTTGAGCATCTGACTAATACGAAATATCATGCAAATTATTCAAAATACAAATTATTCAAAATACAGAATCTAGATAATCAAACTTAAATAGTTCCCATTCTTCATTGCAGACCGAATTGTGGGTCGGCTTTCCAAGAATCCAGATTTGGGCATAAATTCCGCCGAATCAAATCTGAACTCGCCGAATCAAATCTGAACTCGGGCATAAATTCAGCCAAATTGAATTCGTGCCCAATCTGTACAGCCCTGATTTGGCCGCATTATGCTACCATGCTTTGAGGAAACCGAAACAAGTCATCTCCTATCCTCTAAGTCTGACTCGGACCTGAGCCATACTCACAAGTATGAGTTTGCAAATCAAACAAATCAGATTGCCTTGACAAGAGTCACTCCATCGTCTGTCTACATAAGACGACGGAGTAGCAAATGATGGTAAGGGGTCGGAGCCGGTGTAGCAAATGATGGTGTCTGTGTTGCCTTAGTTGGTGCTGGTGTTGAAGTTGTACAGCATCAAACGAAACGACGATCCTTAGTAACGCCAAAAATATGGGACTTTGTGTTGAGATTGGAAGAAGGTTATGATGAGGTTAATTGCTTACCTGCAGGAGCTTTCACCGGAGTCGTCGCAGTTACCGGTGAAGACGCTGGAGAAGAAACTGTTCAACAAACACAAAATCGGACGAACTTCAGTGAGTTATTCTTGGGGTAAGAGGAATGACTATAAAATATGCACAAAGTTCGGTGATCTAATCTCGTATGTTAAAAGATTGCACAGTTCAAAAGAATTTTCAAGCCGCAGGAGAGTAACGCATCTGCCTCTGAAAGTGCTGCCATGATCAATGGCCTCGGCACTCTGATTTAATAGCAATGCATCAAAATCTAAAATTTTCAAAAAAATTTATACGAAGAACGGAACATATCTTACCTGGAGCCCCTAAGGATGCCAAAGGAGATCCTGCAGCTGCATACAGCACAAATAAAGCTAGCTTAAATAAGAAGCCCTAAAAGATAAACAGGTCTCCAATGACAACTAGGCTTTCTCAAGATAATACAGGGAAAAAATACAGAGTGAAAAGTTTAAAGAACAAACTGCTTATCAAAGGCCATCATTACTCTTTAAAAACAGGGAAAAATACAGAGTGAAAAGTTTAAAGAACAAACTGCGTATCAAAGGCCATCATTACTATTTAAAAACAGGGAAAAATACAGAGTGAAAAGTTTAAAGAACAAACTGCGTATCAAAGGCCATCATTACTATTTAAAAATTAAATAAAGAATAGCAAAGACGTCAGAACCTTTAGCCTCGATATATTTTATTCCTTGAAAGATGTTACAACACTGCCTCTATCTAAAGCCGGTCTTGGAGGAAAAAAGGACTCAAAAGAGAAAAAATTCTTTAAAGCACGGTAATATA